>SKCR01039343.1:0-524591 GCA_019454045.1 Zanthoxylum bungeanum
GAGAACAAGAGATATCAGAGAAACATATCTCAGTAATAAAAGTATCATTCTGTTTGTGTCCGTGGACGTAGGTTGGACCTGATCCGCCGAACCACGTTAAATCTCCTTGTTGATTGGTGGATTTATCTGTCTTCTGCTAAATTTGCCTTTGGTTCCCACATAACCAAACAAATTCACTATTGAGGGAGGACTATCTCAGAGTAATATTCCCAAAATCAAAATAATTTTCGTTTCATACCTCGTAGAATCTATCAAACAGTTTTCAGATTTGAATCTGCTTGCTTGAAAAATATAAAATAATTTATTCTTTTACCATAAAATCCTGAAAACTTTCAGGTATAAAAAGGACATATAATGAGTCAATGTTCTAAATTTCATAATTTTTAAAGGAATCTAGGTCTGGTAAAATAATTCGAAATTCATATATTGTGCAGGAAACATAAATTTTCAAGATATCTGACTTAAATTCAAAAAATCAATAGAAAATATGTTTTTATCCATTTTCATTGAAACAAGTTTTGAAGGATTCCTTTAAAAGTCTAGTTTATCATATCAAAAATTCAGATTCAAAAATATAAAACAAGTACTATAAATTTTGGAATAGTCCTCTGTCAGTAATTTTTTCTAAAAACTTACATGACTTATATTCTAACACAAGTAATGTTTAATTGGTTGATGTTCTCGTGGTGTAATAGTCGAGTTGGTTAGGGATTCGTTCAGACGATATTCATCTTATACCTATTCTAAAATAGGTAATCAGTCACGTACGAGCATTATTTGTAAGCCAGCGTATATATATATATGTGTTAGGTTTTATTCGAGAAAAACCCACAAATCTCCAATTGTTAGCTAATAATTCAAGTGGAAGCTAACCAAACACTCCAAAGCCACTACAAGAAAAATGATTTTTTGTGGCGAAAATTTAGTGGCGAAATTTATTTCGCCACTAAAACTTTACGATTAGTGGGGAAATCCAAATTCGCTACTAAATGTTTACTTTTAGTGGCGAAATCCAAATTCGCCACTAAAAGTTTACGATTAGTGGCGAAAATTGATTTCGCCACTAAAAATAAGTTTTTAGTGGCGAATTTGTTATTTTTAGTGGGGAAAGTTTTTCCCCACTAATAGATAAAATAAATTGGCGCCCCTTCCTCATTCATTTTCGCGGCCTCTTCATTTTTTTGTGGTTTATAGACCTAGCCTTCTTCTCCGAAATTATTTGTATGAATTCAAATCTTAACAAACCCTAATCCTCCATTTTTTCATCATAAGAAAAAAACCCTAACCCATTTCAACTCTTCCCTCAACAAAACCCTAAGGTTTCTCTCTGCCTCCGACTGGTATCTCTCTCGGTATCACTGTCTCTCTCAAAGACTCAAACTCTCTACCTCAGACTCGTCTCTCAGTCTCTCACTCTCGCTCCTCTTGCTCTCTCACACTCTCACGAATCACTCTGAAACACCCAGGTTTGAATTTCTCTAATTTACTCATTTTTTTTTGTTTTTTTTTTTTTTATTTTGGGTCTTTAAATTTAACTGGGTTTCACTTGTTAGGGCTTTGTTTTTTGTTTTTTGTTTTGTTTTTTTTTTGATTTTGGGTCTCACATGCATTTTGTTGTAGTGAGCTTTGAGAGAGCTATTTTTTTTGAAAATGATTGTTCTTTGATAATGGCTTATTAGTACAACTTTTATAGCCAACTGATGGCTTTACAAGAGTAACTAATCACTAACTAACTTTACTTAATCTTTCCTAATTAGTTGCCACTAGCTAACTAACTCTTGATGTATAATATTATCTTCCCCATCAAAAAGACCTTGTCCTCAAGGTCATAAAATTATCAAAGACCTATACTACAATCAGGAGACGATGTTAATCAATAAGCTCACAACCATCACTATTGAAATGCCTATCAACTGTAATTCCCTTCTAGGCACCACCATCACTGAGAGATCCATTACATTGATGGTGAGATAAAGAGTCTTCTGAGAAAGCTCAAACTTATGATGAACCTCTATCAACCAATCCACCAATATAGCTCTCATCTTTTCAGTAATCTCACTTTGTGTATGGATGTAGTTGCTAGGCCTGCTCTCATTCTCAACAAGCTCGTAGAACTTGTAAATGTTTTCAACATATTCCACTCCAGCCAAGTCATTGTTAGCATATTTTGCATCAGTAGCTAACTCAGAGCTGACTTGCCTCAGGTCTATGCAAGGGCTTCCGCAACAATTCTCAACAACCATTAGAGGAACTGAGGGTGAATTTTCTTTAGAACTATTTAAGGTGTTAATCATTGCATCCACAAGTAAGCCTTCTACTTCAGAAGCCCTGTGAAGAATGTCACAGTGCTTGGCAGCCTCAGCTACAATAACATGGATCTCCATAGCGGTAACATCATTTAGTACATGGAGGGAATTTGCAACTAAAATAACTTTAGTTCCACGTTTTAATAGTTCTCTTGCCAGAGGTAGCATCCTCATAACAATATCAGCACCTGAGTTGTCCACAAAGAGTAAAGCTCTCTTATGTGGGTAAGGCTTGTTCTCTCCAGACCCTAACATTCTCTCCTTGAAGGAATCAAAATCATCCAACCGCCAATGTTTCTCTATTTTATTGCGACTCATTCTATAAATTTCAATAATTGTTCCTCTATGATAGAGACCCACACAGGCATGGGATCCCCAATCAAATATGTTTGTAGCAAGAACACCCTAGCATAAGTAGTCTCGTTTCCTCACTCATACTGTCAAGCTCCACCAATAAGTCAGGTAAAACGGCAAGTGATGCCTCATTTTCTTTCTGCTTTATACTTTTATAGGCATCATTAACTTGGAATTCCCTTAAACACTCTTCCCTTAACTCCAAAAGATTGGCCAAACCAAACTTTCCATATGCATCAGGCTTATTCATCAACCTTTCTAAGTGAGCAGAGAATGCATGAGCAAATGCATCTTCTCTTCTTTTAGCATCATCGGTTGATTGCAGCTCAAAATCACGATTGCCATCATAATAATACTGATTCTTTATCCCACCCATAAATTATTTTTCTTTTCCTTATCATCTTCTTCATCATCATGTATCTCATCCTCAACACCATCATATTTTGCCTGCAAATATTTTTGCTGCATTTTAATCTTTGCAGCCATTCTAGTATCTCGGGCATCACCTTCTTCATCTTCATCATCTTCAACATCCTCTGACATTTCATCGAACAGTTTCCGCGCGTCCACCGTTTCTTCTTTTCTCAGGAAATTCTCAAACTTCTTCCTTTGAAATTGGCATTGGCCATGTAAATAATGATGGTGATGATGTCGTAGTAGCGAACCAATTGCCTTTATTTTCACCTTCTTTTTATGTTCCACAATTTCGACTTTACACATTGATGCATCTTGAACCACCTCTTTGATTTTGGGGCCAGAACCACTTCCTGCATCAGTAGAAGGACCATCCTTGTCCATGGTTGCACCAACATCACCGCCAGCTCCCTGGGACATCTTGACAGTGAATGGTTTACAGATGCCCTCCAGCTCTTCCATCTTATCTTCAAAATCTTCATGATGATGAACACTAACAATCTTGTTTTCTTTGAATATTTTTTTATGCCATACATTCTTTACAAGAATCTCAATGTCTTACAGTTCTTGAAAAATGAATGCTTCAAAAACTTCTCTGGTATTTCATCAAACAGCTTATGTGCTTTATCCATTTCGCCTTTCCTCAAACAAACTTCATGCTCTTGCCTTTGAAGTATTATTTTAACCTTCTTTTTGTGTTCTTCAGTCTCAACCTTGTGTCTTGGTGTATCTTGAATGATCTTTTTGGTCTCATTCTCTGAGAGCACGCTATTGCCATTTGAGATGGTAATCTCCTTCATTTGGATCAACACTTCTTGAACCTGGATAGTGGCAGAACAATTTTTGATCGGGGGAACCCTCGCTATAATCAAATCTTGAAACCAAATATTGAAGCATATTAAGCATTTCCTTCAAGGCAATGGCAGTTTATTCAAAAAGCTCGCCCCTTTGATGTATTTTCTATTTCAATATAGCTAATTGAGAATTAGTATTATCATTAGATTTCCCCATAATGGAAGAATCTCTCAATGAAAGCACCAATTGTTAGGTTTTATTCGAGACAGACCCAAAAATCTCCAATTGTTAGCTAATAATTCGAGTGGAAGCTAACCAAACACTCCAAAGCTTTGAGAGAGCTATTTTGTTGAAAATGATTGTTCTTTGATAATGGCTTATTAGTACAACTTTTATAGCCAAGTGATGGCTTTACAAGAGTAACTAATCACTAACTAACTTTACTTAATCTTTCTTAATTAGTTGCAACTAGCTAACTAACTCTTGATGTGTAATAGTATGTGTGTGTATGATATATTCTGTGTTAAGTTTGAACTGTGTATGTTCACGTGGAATGAATGAATGATTTGAAAATCAGTATGAATATAGGATGCTGTAAAGTGTGTTTGCTAAGTTGTTATTGTATGTAAATATTTGTGTAAGAATTCTAAAATTATATTGGCATGAATATAAGAGAAATAAGTTATGATATGTATGAATGCATATGGATCACACATGTTAAGCTATTGTAAGCCATCAGAATTGAAGAAAGTTTATTTTGGTATTGAAGTAAGTTTGTTTTGGTATTGATGATAGTTTGTAATTGAATAGAAGAAAGTTTGTTTGATTTATCAATTTGATGATATTTCAAAGATGTTTACTCGTGATAAAATATAAATATGTGATTTCATGCTTCATGTGATTGAAATGGTTTCGATGCTATATGACGTACTCTCTGGTATTCGAATATATGCTTTGTGTACTTTGAATGTCTGGCCATTAGATTGATAACATGTAAATATGTAAATATGAAGATTTTTCATGCATAAAGAATAAAGAATAATAAAAAGTTGATAACTCTGAACTCATAACAATTTGGTTATTCTGAAAAATTTATGATATGCTTAACTTGTATGTTCTGTTTGTAGTACTAGCATGGTTACTTACTGAGTTTTATAACTCACACCAAACCAATTTGCTAGTTTTGCAGGTTGGCTTCCAGATTGGTCAACCAGTTTTCTAGTTTTACGGATCACCCAAGCGACAGTCACCCTCACATGTGTCATGGGAAAAGTTCTAGAGGTTTAGGATTTGTGATTAGTATGTTATTTATGTTGGGGTTTTGGGCAAAGGGCGCAGCGGAAGCGCGGTTCGGGCGAAATCATAATTTTAAAACCTTTTCAAATTACCGAATAAATTATTCAATATCTAATATGAATAATTTATTCATATTTCACCTAAACGTATTTATTCGATATCAAATAACGACATAAATATAAAAGAAACGTTACGAAACTTTTACGAAAAATATTTTTCCGTAAAATGACGCAAAACATATTTTTGACCAAACCAACCACCCAACACTTATGGGGACTGCCCAGGTCAGCCCCAATAGTGTTAGGGCAGTTCATGGGCTGCCCGAATAGTGATGAACTCACTGTTTGGATAGCCGTCACTCGGTTGGCTCAAAAGTCATCCGATAACGTCGTTTTTCACCGTTTTCGCTTATTTCAATTCCGAAACACTTTCCAGAAATTGTTCCAACTCCCAAAACACATCCAATACATTCAAAAAATACATTTTTCATCAAAAAAGTCAGAAAAATTCCAAATCTGATCCAGAAGCCGATTTTGCCCAATTTCATGTTTTAAATCCAATTTTTCAAGATTAAATCAATTAATCACAACACCAAATTAAGTCACCACATATGAATCACCCAAGAACAATTCTAGGAATTACAAGAGTGGTCATAACACTCTAGAATAGCAACTCATCATCAAATGATCAATTTGGACAACAATTATAATAATTTCATCCAAATACACTTCACACATGCACTACCACTTCCAATTCATCCACCACAACCAAAAGCCCCAAATTTTATAAAAAGATGAAACTCGCGGATCTAATAAGATCATTAAGAAAATATGAATTAAATTTTCTAAGCTTAGGGAGTTGAAGAATTACTTTTAATTCTTGTTTTCCTAAGCCTTTTTCTTTGATTTTCTTCTTTTCCTTTCTTGTTTGATCAAATCTAATTTGGGAGCTTTTTCCTTGCTAGGTTTCAGCCATGGTGTGTATATGAAGAAGAAGATAAAATTCTTCAATTTTAAAATCCTCATTGACCGACTTTGTAGGGTTAAATAGGTAATTTGGCCAATAAAAAATCAATTAATTAAAGTAACCATTTTGGTGACAAATCAAATTTTCACACATTTACTTTAATAAAGTCATATCATGCGAACCAATAATAATTTGACAAAATTCATAACATTTATGAAAAACGTTTATTAATTAATCATTTAAATATTTAACAATTAATTATCCAAATAATCAATTAATATAATTATTATTATATATGTATTTTTATTTACAATAAATAACAAATACGTATATTTATGGCATGTGTCAAAATCTCTTTTGATGATTAATTAATGTGTATCTAATCGTATTATGTATCAAATACAAATACACAATAATTACGATTGGCCAAAATCCCATAACGCATGTGTTATCGTTTAACCGATTAAAAGATTCGAATTAACTCACTTAATCTGATGAATTATTATGAATAATCCGTATTATTCATATCGCGTTGCCCAAGTGCTCAACGAGTACACTTCATATTGTGAGACTCTATAAGTTTAGTTTATCCGTCACGAAATCCAATTTCGTGTCTATAATTCACCCACTCATGAATTATGACGACCACAAATAATCTCGCTAAACTATGCAAGCCGAGGTCATTGCATATGTATAATCCCTCCGTCACAGGCTATCCATATTATACCTGGGATATAGATGAGAACGTCAAATCCGTTGGGTATAATATAGTCGACTTTCAATTTACGATCTCTAAATAACACTCGGAACTGATTTCTGAAGTTATACCACGGCCATGAATTTACTAGATCATAAACACGTGCGGATGCCTATGACCTGTACACAAGACTGACAGATCCTATCTTGATACACACTGGATATCATGAGCATCAGTCCACACCCAATGAACATGTGGAGGTATGATCATGAATAGATCATTGACGTGACTGCCATCAAAGTGTCGAGGATAACTTATATATCCCACTGTGGTATCTCAAGTCAAATGACCCATATGATCGCTCAACTCGGGAAGATTCCTATTGACGTTGGTGTACCATCTGCAGGAGCGAAGCGGGGTTTATCGCTATGCCTATGATGCTCGGCGACCATGACATTGTTGGGCTCGCAGCCCGTAGAGAGTACATAGTAGCCTGCATGGGACTAAACCAGAGAATAAAGGAGTCGCCACCCTGTGTGAACTGGGAAAAGATTTAAGACCGCACTCACCCCTCAAAAGGGAAGACCTCAAACGGTTGGGTTCAGAATGGTCCATTACTTATGCCAGCATAATGGACGGGTTCACACAATGGTATAGCCAAGTCTTATGTAGTTCATGCAAGATAATTCAAATAAACACACATTTGCACACCCATAAAAATTAATAAAAATAATAAAAGCATATTAAATTAAGATGTGGTGAATGGATACTTGGACAGATTTGATTCCAATTCAAATGACGTCTGCGAATCTTATTTTATTAGGAAAAATGCCTAAAACGCCTTTTAATGGTAAGGGTGTACGTGCCACCGAGCTGTTAGCCCTCATTCATGGTGATGTATGTGGGCCCATGTCTAGCCAGGCTAGAGGTGGATATCAATACATTGTAACCTGTATGGATGTTGCATCGCGTTATGATTAAGTATGTCTTATTACATAAGTTGGAAAAATTTGATAAATTCAAAGAGTTTCGACATGAAGTAGAGAAAAACAGACCGGTAAAAGTATTAAAACATTACGGTTGGACCGTAATGGAAAATACTTATGCAATAAGTTTCTCGATTACTTGAAAGAGTATGGTATTCTCTCACGGTGGACTCCTCCCGGAACACCTCATTGAGTGGTGTGTTTGAATGGAGAAATCGAACTTTGTTGGATATGGTAAGGTTAATGATGAGTCACAATGAGCTACCAATTTCCTTCACAGGATACGTATTGAACAGTGCAATACTTATTTTGAATAAGGTTCCGACAAAGTCTGTTGGACAGACTCCATATAAAATATGGACAGGAAAGAAACTGGGTTTCTCATTTCTGAAGATTTGGGCATGCTGGGCATATAATTAAACGTTTGGATGATACCAAACTAGAAGCCAAATCGTGTAAGTGCATATTTGTAATTGGTTATCCTAGGGAAACCAATTTCCACAACCCATAAGAGAACAAAATATTTGTTGCTCTCCATGCGATTTTCCTTTGAGGAATTCCAAAATGCAGTGGCAAGTTGGAGGAAAGTAAAACTTGATGAAAATCAGAGTAATACTGTTCTTGGCACTGATCCCTAACGGAACACGAACAGTTCATCAGGGATGAGCCTGTTCCACAATCTTCTAATACACATAAACCGCGTAGGCTGGAGAGAGTCAGGAAATAACCTAGGAGGTATGGGTTTCTGATCTCACCTAATATGTATGTTAATCTTATTGAGGATAATAAATCGACTACGTATGAGGACGTGATACAAGGTATCGACTCCGCTTTATGGCAAGAAGCCATGAAGTCCGAAATGGATTCCATGTATACCAACCATGTTTGGACACTGGTTGATATACCAGAAGGCATTGTGCCTATTGGTTGCAGATGGGTCTTCATGGTGAAGACACACATGGATGGCAACATACAAACATACAAAGCTAGGCTTGTATCGAAAGGGTATCGTCAACGACATGGTGTCGAATTAGACGAAACTTTTTCACCTGTTGCCACGATTAAATCCATTCGGATAATGCTTGCTATTGCTGCATTTTTCGATTATGAAATATGGCAGATGGACGTCAAAACCGCTTTCCTTAACGGAAACCTTTTTGAGGATGTTTTATATAATAGCCTGATGGTTTTTTGTCACGCCAAAACATGTAAACTAGGTTTGCAAGTTAAATCGATCCATATATGGATTGAAGCATGCATCGCATTCTTGGAACCAACGTTTTGATGAGATCATAATGGTATATGGTTTCATTCAAAATGAAGATGATTCTTCTGTATATAAGAAGGTTAATGGGAGCGCACTGACAATGATTGTCCTATACAATGATGATGTATTGCTTCTTAGCAATTACATTACCATATTAAAATCGGTCAAAGCTTGCCTTTCATTAAAATTCTCCATGAAATTCTTGTGAGAGGGTGTTGGACAATTATGACCCATAGTGTCACTATTTGTACAGATCATGGTGTTGTTGTACAAATTTACTATGTTACAAAGGAGATTGCACTCTTATCATTTGTGATTAGATCACCAAGATATATAAATGATAGGAGGTCCCTGTGATTTGTTCCTGGATTGAGAATGATATGAGACAGTATCAGTCCACGAAGGATAAATCATTAAATATCCCTAGTCAGAGTATTATCGAGATTGGACATCGATAAATACGTAAAAGACTAGTATTACACGTGTATGCGTTGTGAGGGCATAACATCATAGTTCTCATATATTTGGGTATAGGATACTCATGCAAGTGTAATAGGAGGTTATGTTTTACCGATGGTACGGGAAACAGCTTCGCTCTGGATAGACCCCTTCAAAATTCTATTGGTAGTATGACTATGTGTCTATGGAAGTCTGAAATCAGGGTAGTGTATTTGGTCTTAACCTGAGACTTGCACCGCTAATACATGCGACAATAAAAATAATTTGGTTATGGTCGTCCAGGGCTTTAACCGATTTCTGTGTACGCCTCTTCTGGGTATATCGAGAATCATAGTGTGTTGGGTGTGATGTCACGACGGAAGTGTCACTCCAGTCATATGGAGATGATGATCGCGTAGGGATACATAACTGGTTCTCTAAAAAGGTTACAACCATCGGGATAATATGACTTGGTCATGATTATCCGATATTAAAGAGACTAGTTGCTCGTAATCTGATATATACTTCGTACGGGGCAGACACTGTACCAGCCCCAGGCCTTGCATGTGATCATCCGATACTGGATCGAAATACGCAATACTACGTATACTACGCCTGATATAGATCCTTATATTCTTGTAAGGATATTTCTAGAGAATTGGGTAGGCATGGCGTTTTGCTAGAAGCCAACATTGTCTTGTAAATCGGTATAAATGTAGTACGAGGTACTTACGTGTTCGGATAGTCCAACGACCGACTTTACTGCCAACATATCCAGGGATCTCATGGGTTGCTTCCCGAAGATTCACCGATGACGTATGACTCGCACTTTTAATTAATCTGGGATTAATAAGAAGAGAGAGAAAATTAATCTGGGATTAATTACGGAGATATTTTATCTGGGATAAAATATTATTTAAAGAGAGAGAACGATTAATTTGGAATTAATCGACAAATTAATATATTCGATATATTAAACGAAATTGGATTTCGACGCGGAATTAAAATTAGATTTTAATTCGGGCGAACAAATTAATTTAGAATTAATTCGTTAGCGACGTGAATAGTAATTATGCTAGGCATGATTATTTAATTAAATTAGATTTAATTACGACGCAACAGAAAATTCGTTAATTTGGAATTAGCAAACCCGAGCCCGGGATTGTTTGCGAGCGCATTCGCATTTCAAATTCGAGTGCGGCACACAAGTCAAATCAAGCTCCAAATTGCTAGTCACATCTAGCGTCACATCATTCTTCAATCAAGTGATAGATGTCTTTCACTTTGAGTGATTGACGCCAGTCACTATTCATTGATTGATGGAATGATGGATTGATGGGAGTGGTTGAATCCTTTAATGGCTTCGATTTTTGGAGGCAAAAATATTGGTATTTGATTTTTTGGAATATCTATTACCATTTTTTTTTGTAACCATTACACAACACTCTCTTTCTTCTTCTCTATTTCATTCACTCATAGGGCAGTTCTTTCTCTCTTCTTTCACAGCTCACTGCCGTGAGCTAAGGGAAGCTTAGAGTCGTGATTTTGTGGCAAAATCGGGAGTGCTAGCACACTACGAAGTCATGTGAAGGTGATAGGGAAGTCCACCCATGAGCTTGGAATCGTTTGACGAAGCTTGGAGCTTGACGAAGATGATCCAAAGACCGAAAATCAGAGAGGATAGCAGTGAACTGCCGTGACCATCCAGTGAGCAGAATTTGATTTTTGTTGCCTCTCGCGTCGCTCAACTGATCGATGTAAGTATTCCGCGACTTTCTCGATTGTATTCACACATGTTTATATGCTTTGTATTCGATCCTCGGGGCATAGAAACTCCAGGAATTGGTATCAGAGCGAGTAAAATCATGAAAAATGTTTAGGGCTTAAAATATGGGTAAAATTGATTTTGAGCCTGAATAATGAAATTGGATGATTTAATATGCTTAATTGATGTTTTGTGGATGATTGATTGGATCAATTTGATTAAATTGTGTTTGGAACAAATTTCCCCAAATTTTATGGCTTGGCCGAAAATGAGCATGCCCTAAATTGTCTTGGATTTTTTGATTTTGATCACTGGATGTGTTGGAAATCATTTGGGGATATTGATTTAATTTTGAATTGAATTTAATTGGATTGAATTTGATTTGGGCATAAAATTCCCCCTTGGCCGAGACTAATATAGCATGTATAAGGGTTTGATTTTTGTTAAATTGTGTTGGACATAATTTAATAATGATAAGCATGATTAATTAGGCTAATTTGATGTTTTGGAAATATTGATTTGGTTGATTAATTGTGTTATCCACTTTGGTAATTAAATTGGGAATTTGTAATTTAATTATATTGGGCGTAATTTTGGAAATTGGACTTTTAAAGTTGTAAATGTGCTTATTGGGCTTGGTTGTACTAAGTTGGGTTTAGGAAAAATTGGTTGGATCCAATTGGGCCCAAAACTGCTTCCATAAATCCCAAATGCAACTAATGGACCTTTAAAGTTTAATTAGGCCTAATGGGCCAAAATTGATTTCTGGGCTTATGGGGTAACTCTCGGATTGGACTTTGGTTATTGGGTTCGACCCGAGTTGACCAAAAGTCCACGCCTTAAAGAAATTAATTAAAAGCCCATTGGACTTTAATTAAATTGACGTTAGACGTTAATCGGGCTTTGAGAGCCGTAGCGATTAAATTTGGAATTTAAGTCTTAAAGGTTCGTTAATAAAATGTAGTATTTAATTTGGAATTAAATAGCGAATTAGTATTAAATACAAATTGAATTGGATTTAATTTTGTAGTTTAATTTAATTCAAGAATTCGTACTTTGAGTACTTATTCGCAAAAAGAGTTTGACTCGCGCAAAATCAAATCGTTGTTTGAACATTGGATGGTCACTAATTATCAGATTAATTAATTTGATTAGATTGATTGATAACATGCTTGTGTGAATACATGGTTGCGATGCATGAATAATGTATATCGGATGGATATTAGATGGGTGGGGCAATTTTAGAAATTGTTGTAATAAATTTGGAATTTATTAATTGGACCTGCGTGTCCAGTCTTATTACCTCCTTATTCTTTGTATTCTCTTCTCACCTATTCCTCTCAATGTAAATGAGGTTTCTTTAGAAGTGTAGTGTAAGGGGTAGAAGTAAATACTTGTGCTAGCGGGAGAGAGAAAAGGGAGAGATTTGATCTAGGATCAATGTGTAAGGTATCCATCCGCATATCATTATTATTTTATCATATGCGCTTTATTATGTGTTTAGAATGCATGTTTAAGGGTGTATGATGATGAGACCTTAACAAAGATAATAAATTGGTTGCCAATTTGCATTCGAAAAACCCTCGCAAAATATTAAGCGTTTTTCCTTCCATTGAGTGATTCTTACTCAAGATCCAAGACTGGCATTGGCTTGTTGGCCAAAGTCAAGGCCTTTGTCCGTCGAGGATGTGTTTGAATCACGAGAGCTTTGTTCCATATCAGTGTCTTGTCCAAGTTGTGGTTTGTTGGCCAAAGTCAAGACCACTTCTTGTCCATCGACATTGATTACGAAGTTTTCCATGGTCAATGGGTCGCGTTTAACTGGGACCACTAAGTTTGTTGTGTCAAAGCCAAGGCTTAGTTGATTCAGAGGAAAAAAGGTTAGGCAATACATTGGATGTATTGGCATATATAAGATATATGTTTCGGACTTGGATGTCCCCCTACTGGATCTAGGAATTGGATTGGATCCAATTGATCTTAGAGATCTACCTAGTTAATTATCATACAATTTGTTGGCCAAAGTCAAGATTGTGTGATATTTAACGAGATCCTATCCTGCTAGGAAACACAGTTTCCCGAGTACTCGACAGAGGGTTAGAGGCTCGCCGAAAAATAATGGGAGGCAAGAATTGAATTTGCAATATTCGTTTAATTACTTGCCATACGCGCTCAAATAAATATCATTCGTCAAATATATTAAATGTTAGTTGGACTAATATTTAAATGTTGTTTTGATTAAACAGTTGCACTGTATTCAAACTATTCATTTATAGTTGATTATATAATTGGATTATAATAATCAATATATTTGATTTATTTAATTATAGTTGATTAATATAGTTGGACTATAATAATCATTATATTTAAAAGTACCTAAAATCGTTGATTAAATAGTTGGACTATTAGAATCAAGATAAAATTGAAAGATTGACATTTAAAACATAATCCTAGGGAAAATGTATTTAAATGGTTTAATTTTCAAATTGGGAATAAAATTTCAAGATGGTCCTGGAAACTAATAAGTTACTTTATTTGATAAAATAACATTTTAGGCCTAAGCCCGGAGTTAAGCAAATAGTAGAGCATAATCTTTGGAAGGTTTATGTGATAATAACTTTAGTGCTTAATCCATTTAGCTTGTCGCAATAGACTCCTTAATTTCTTTGTCAGAATTAAGGGTTAGATCCTTAAAGTATGATATTGAAATTGAAGGATCTTCAAAGAATCTATCCTTAGAATCTTAGAAGTACAGAATTACAATAAATAACTCTTGGAGAGTTAATGACTATTCTCAAGGAGACAAAGTCAAAGTTTGCAATAAGGCAAGTAGCGCAAGGCGCAGCTTACTTCGATATTCTAGAAACCTGAGGGTTGGCCAAAGGCTTCTGGAATATGAAACGGGCAAAGGCAAAATCATTATAATCTTCTGGGAAGATAAATGACATATCCCAAAATGTCTGCCTAAATTGTGGCAAACGGGATCACGGAAGTGTGGCTGCAGTTTGGACAAAGCAGACATGAAGGAACTGAAGACAGGGCAAGGCTCTTACTTCAAATATGATTGTCATAATTAATTTCATTACTAGTATTAAAATTGGATTTTAAATACTTAGTGTGATACATAAATATATATTGATGTTCAGAATCTGCTATGAGCAGGATACTGACTTCAGATTGAGATTTAATCTGCGAATTGGAAACGGGACGAAAGTCGCTGTTTTAACCGTAGATACCTAATTTAGGAACTACCATTCAGGTGTATACCTAAAATTGGAAACTGTTATAATGTAACTAGTTTGACTAGAAACATTATCTCTATATTAGTGTATAACTCGCTGCGGGTGTACCTTTATATTCTAGAACACTAAAGTGTTTCATTATATAAAGATGATATTGAGATAAACACATTAGATGTGAATAACAGCATTTATATTTTGAATATAAATAAATCTCAAACGTATAACATGACAAACAAACATCTCAAACTGATTTGATTAGAAGAAACTAATTTGTGGCATTGTTGTCTGGGACACAATTAAAAAATACTCGTATATCCACACTTTTGAAGAGTGGGTACTAGGATTGATTTGATTCCATTCAAATAAAGTCAACGAATCTAGTTTATTGGGCAATGTGCCTAAAACACTATTTACTTGGTAAAAGTGCGGTAAAAGTGCAAATGCCACCGATCTGTTAGCCCTAGTTCATAGTGAAGCAAGTGGGCCCATGTATAGCTAGGCTAGAGGTGGATATGAATATTTCGTGACCTTTACGGATGTGGCATCGCGTTATGGTTATGTGTTTCTTTTAGAACACAAATCGGAAACTTTTTCAGTTTCGACACGAAATAAACAAACAGATCGGCTAAAGTATTAAACCGTCGCGGTAAGACCGTAATGGAAAATACTTAAGCAATAAGTTTCTAGTATACTTGAAAGAGTATAGTATTCTTTCAATGAGGACTCCTCCTGGAACACGTCAGTTTGACGGTGTGTCCGAACTGTGTAACCGAATTTTGTTGGACATGATAAGGTTAATCATGAGTCGCTCTGAGCTACCATTTCCTTCAACGGATAAGCATTAATAGTGCAGAACGTATTTAGAATAAGGTTCCATAAAATCTATTTAACAGATATCATATTAGATATGAACGGGAAAGAAACTGGGTTTCTCATTCCTATAAATTTGGGAATGATGGGCATACGTTTGGATGATACCAAACTAAAACCCAAATTGGATAAGTGCCAATTGTAGGTTATCCAAGGGAAACCAAAGTATAGTACTTATACAACTCACTAGAGAACAATTTAATTGTTGCTCACCATGCGGTTTTCCTAAGAGGATACCGATATGCAGTGGTAAGTGGGAGGATAGTGAAACTCGATGAAAATTGGAGTAATACTATTTCAGGCATCGATTCCTAATGGAACATAAATAGTTCATCAAGGAAGAAACTATACCATAATCTTCGAATACACAAAAACCACGTAAGTCGGAGAGAGTCAGAGAACATCCTGGGTATGGGTTTCTGATCTCACCTCATAAAGATGTCAATCTTATTGAGGAGCACCAACTGACTACGTATGAGGAAGTGATACAAGGTATCGACTCCCTATTATGGCAAAGTGCCATGATGTCTGAAATGGATTCCATGTATATCAACTATGTTTGGACACTAGTTGATGTACCGCAAGGCATTGTGCCTATTAGTACTATATAAGTCTTTAAGGAAGACATACATGGATGGCAACATACCAACGTATAAGGCTAGGCTTTTAGCGGAAATGTATCCTTATCAACATTGTGTCGATTACGATTCAACCTTTTACCTGTTGCCATCGTGAATCCATTTGGATAATGCTTGTTGATGCTGCATGTTTCATTTATGAAATATGACAGTTTTACGGGAAAATCACTTTCCTGAAAAGAAAACCTTTTGGAGGATGTTTACAACATCCTTTCGGTTTTGTCGTACCAAAACTAGCAAACAAGGTTTGCATGTTATTCGATCCATGTTTGGATTGAAGTTAGCATAGGTTCTTGGAATTATCGTTTTGATGTAATCATAATAGTGTATGATTTAATTCAAAATGAAAATGATTCTTGTGTATATAAGAGGGTTAGTGGGAGCACACTGACAGTGGTTGTCCTGTAAATAATGATAATATGTCATTTCTTGGAAATGATATTCCCATATTACAATCGGCGAAAGCTTGGCTTTCGAGAAAATTCTCTATAGAATTCTTGGGAGTAACAACCTTTATTCTAGGAATAAAGATCTACTGGGATAGATTTAAAGTTGTTAAAACTCTCCGAGAAATCGTACATTGAAAAATGTACGCGACCTGGTGTCTCATACGCTTTGAGCATATGGATTCACAAACAGGCCAATCCAAGTGATAGTCACTGGATTGATGTTAAGAACATCCGTTAGTATCTTAGAGAACTAAGGATGCTGTCTTAAACTATAGAGATGGAGAACTTGAAGTGACTGGGATCACTGTAGCAAGTTTCGTAAACCGATAAAGACAACTATAAGTCGCAAACGATACTATACAGTTTGAATAACGGTACAGTGAGTTGGAAATCTTCGGAGCAAGATACTGTTACCGAATAAACAACAAATGCGAGTTATTGCTGCAATTGAGGCAGCAATAGAAGCCTTCTGGGTTGATACAAAATCTAATTAGATTAGATATAATTCTGTTAGCAGCTGAGCTAGGCGTCAGCACAGGCTAAAGAATTAACAGTCTCATTAACGATCCAGATACATACTTCGATATTCATCTGATTCGTTCGGATCATACATTGTGGCGATGGGATGATCGTATAAATCGCATCAGACGATAATCATGCAAATCCGCTGACGAAAGCCTTTTTCTCAGTAGTTAGAACGAACCGTACATAGTTCAGGTGTTAGACACTCGAGTGCTTGGCTATAGGCCAAGTGGGAGATTGTTGGATAATTATGACCCATAACGTCACTATTTGTACAGATCATGGTGTTGTTGTACAAATTAACTATGTGACAAAGGCGATTGCACTCTTATCATTTGTGATTAGATCACCAAGATATATAAATGATAGGAGGTCCCTGTGATTTGTTCCTGGATTGAGAATGATATGAGACAGTATCAGTCCACGAAGGATAAATCAATAAATATCCCTAGTCAGAGTATTATCGAGATTGGACATCGATAAATACGTAAAAGACTAGTATTACACTTGTACGCGTTGTGAGAGATACTCATGCAAGTGTAATAGGAGGTTGTGTTACTGCCAACATATCCGGGGATCTCATGGCTCGCTTCCCGAAGATTCACTGATGACGTATGACTCGCACTTTTAATTAATCTGGGATTAATAAGAAGAGATAGAAAATTAATCTGGGATTAATTGCGGAGATATTTTATCTGGGATAAAATATTATTTAAAGAGAGAGAACGATTAATTTGGAATTAATCGACAAATTAATATATTCGATATATTAAACGAAATTGGATTTCGACGGGGAATTAAAATTAGATTTTAATTTGGGCAAACGAATTAATTTAGAATTAATTCGTTAGCGATGTGAATAGTAATTATGCTAGGCATGATTATTTAATTAAATTAGATTTAATTACGACGCAACGGAAAATTCATTAATTTGGAATTAGCGAACCCGAGCCCGGGATTGTTTGCGAGCGCATTCGCATTTCAAATTCGAGTGCAGCACGCAAGTCAAATCAAGCGTCAAATCGCTAGTCACATCTAGCGTCACATCATTATCAAGTGATAGATGTCTTTCACTTTGAGTGATTGACGCCAGTCATTATTCATTGATTGATTGAATGATGGATTGATGGGAGTGGTTGAAGCCTTTAATGGCTTTGATTTTTGGAGGCAAAAATATTGGTATTTGATTTTTTGGAATATCTATTACCATTTTTTTTTGTAACCATTACACAACACTCTTTTTCTTCTTCTCTATTTCATTCACGCCTAGGGCAATTCTTTCTCTCTTCTTTCAGAGCTCACTGCCGTGAGCTAAGGGAAGCTTAGAGTCATGATTTTGTGGCAAAATTGGGAGTGCTAGCACATTACGAAGTCATTAGAGAGGACAACAGTGAACTACCGTGACCAACCAGTGAGTAGAATTGGATTTTTATTGCCTCTCGCGTCGCTCAACCGATCGATGTAAGTATTCCGTGACTTTCTCGATTGTATTCACACATGTTTATATGCTTTGTATTCGATCCTCGGGGCCTAGAAACTCCAACAGAGGCAACCTTTATTCTAGGAATAAGGATCTACTGGGATAGATCTAAAAGTTGTTGGCACTCTCCGAGAACTCGTACATTGACAAACATCTACGCGACCTGGTATCTCATATGCTTTGAGCATCTGCGGTCACTATCAGGCCGATCCAGGTGATGGTCACTGGATTGATGTTAAGAATATCCTTTAGTATCTTAGACGAACTAATGATGCTTTCTTAATTTATGGAGATGGAGAACTTGAGGTGACTGGGATCACCGATACAAGTTTTCAAACTGATAAAGACGACTATAAGTCACAATAAAGGTACATATTTTTGTTTGATCAATGGAACAGTGAGTTGGAAATCTTCCTAGCAATATACTTTTACCGATTCAAGAAAAATGGATTATATTGCTGTGGCTGAGGCAGCAAAAGAAGCATTTTGGATCTATAAAATTCCTAATTGGATTAGGAGTAGTTTTGTTAGCAGCTGAGCTGGGCTACAACGCAGGCTAAGGAATTACGATCTCATCAATGATCCAAGTATGTACTTCGACCATTTCATCTGATCCGTGAGATCATGCATCGTGGCGATGTCAAGATCAAAAGATTGTTTTAGATGATAACCTTGCATATCCGCTAGCGAAAGTAATATCTCAGCATAAGCATGAACGACCGTACATAGTTCAGGTGTTGGACACTTGAGTGATCGGCTATAAGCCAAGTGGGAGATTGCTGGACAATTATGACCCATAACATCACTATTTTATAAAGAACATGGTGTTCTTGTACAAAATTAACTATGTGACAAAGGAAATTGCTCTTTTATCATTTTGTAATTGGATTACCTGGATATATAAATGATAAAAGTCATTATGATTAGTTCCAGATTAATAAGATATGAGACAATATTAATCCACGAAAGGTTTAATCATTAAATATCCCTAGTCATAGTATTATCGAGACAAGACATCGATAATACGAAATAGACTAGCATTACACTTGTACGCGTTATGGAAGCTTAACGGTATAGTTCTCATATATTTAAGTATTGGATACTTATGCAAGTGTGATAAGAGGTTCTGTTAGCCGTTGGAACGGGAACAGCTTCGCTCTGGATAGACCCCTGAGAATCCCATTAGTAGTATGACTATGTGTCTATGGAGATCCGAATCAGGGTAGGTGTATATGGTCTTAACCTGAGATTTACATCGCTAATACTTACGACAATCAATATACTTTAGTTTTGGTCGTCCGGAGTTTTAACAGGTTTTATGTACGCCTCATCTGGGTATACTGAGAATCGTACTGTGTTGGGTGTGATGTCAAGATGGAAGTATCACTTCAATCATATAACGATGATGATCACATAGGGATACAGAACTAGTACTCTTAAATGCTGCAGCTATCAGGATAGTATGACTAGGTCATGATTATCCAATTACAGAGACTAGTTGCTAGTGATCCGATATATGCTTCGTACGGGGCAGACACAATTCCAGCCCAATGCCTAGCATGTGACATCCGATACTGGATCGTAATACGCAATACTTTGTATACTACGCCTGATAAAGATTGTATATTATTCGTTGAATATTTCTGGAGAATTAGGTATGCACGGTGCTTTGCTAGAAGCCAACCATGTCTTGTAAATCGGTAAGAATGTTGTACCGGGTACGCACGTTTTTGGATAGTCTGATGACCGTATTTACTGCCAACATATCCAAGGTTCTCTTGGGTCGCTTCCCAAAGATTCACCATGACATTTGAATCGAACAAAATTAATCTGGGATTAATTATGAGAGAGAAAATTAATCTGGGATTAATTACGGTAATAATTAATCTGGGATTAATTAACAAAGAGAAAATTAATCTTGGATTAATTGCATCATGAATTAATCTGGGAATAATTCGTGAAGAAGAGAGAACGCGATTAATTTGGAATTAATTGGTAAAATAAATTTAATAGTTAAATTGGATTTTTCTATTTAATTTATTTATTTGGGCTAAAATAATATATTGGATATATTAATTGAAATTGGATTTCAAAGCAGAATTAAAATCAAATTTTAATTCAAGGGAACGAATTAATTTGAAATTAATTCGTAAGCGACTTCCGTAATAATTTTATTGGGCATTATTATTTAATTAAATTGGATTTAATTATTTAGTGACGAAAAATTTGTTTGGTCGGATTAAATGTAACCGAGCCCAAAGTCGTATTGTGTGTGCCAACCAAATTTTGAATTTCTAGTGGTGGGACCCACTTGACTTACATCAACTTGTCAAAAGTTGATGGAAGTGGTTGAACTCAATTAATGAAATCTTACACACAACCAAAGAGTGTGGAACAAGTTTTGTTTTTTGGAAAAACAAAACACTTTATTTTGTTTTTAGAAAACATAACAAACACACTTCAACTTTTGTAACAAGTTGAAAAACACATTCTCTCTCTTTTCTCTATAATTGTCGTGAGCTTCATCTCCTTGGAGGAGAAAATTTTCTTTCATTTTTTGTTCAAGCTAACACTTAAAGGAGTGAATCAAGGTGATAGGGAAACTCACCCTCGAGTTAAAAACTCAACGAACAAGCTTGGAGCTCTTACATCCTTCGAATCAATGTAAGTATTTCTGCAACTTATCTTTGATTTATTCGCGCAATAATCACGCTTAGAGATCCTTGGCATGTCTAGGACACTAACAATGGTATCAGAGAAAAATCTAAGCTTGATTTGGATTCTAGGGTTGTAAACTTTAATTTGGGATTTTATGGTTGGAGCTTGATTTGCCTAAATTGATTGTGTGGTTGTGATTATATGATGTTGAATTGGATTTGTGCATCTTTGGAATTGAGAAAAATTGATTAGATAAAATATCCCCAATTCCTATGTCATAGCCGAAAATTACCCTAGGTTGCTCATGGTTAATTTTTGAAATTTGACAATTAGATATGTTGATTGGCATGAAATGAATATTGATTGTTGATTTAATTGGATTGAAATCAAAATTGGGTGTTATTTCAACGCCTTTGCCGTGAGTATATAGCATGTTATAAACTTGATTTTGCTTCAATTTATGTTGGACATGAACTGAATGATTAAGCATGATTAATTGGATTAATTAGTGTTTTGGAAACATTAGATTAATTGATTGATTGTGGTAATTGCACTTTAATTGAATTAATATGTAATTTGGAATGATGTATTAATTTAATTTGTTGTAATTGCGCTTAATAGGCTTGGTTGGGCCAAGTTTGGTTTATGACAATTGGGTTGGATCCAATTGGGCCTAAAACCATTTCCATAAAGTCCAAATATGACAATTGGGCATTTTAATAATTTAATTGGGCCTAATGGGCCCAAATTGATTTTTGGGCATATGGTGATTCCTAATTGGGCCTTTTCTTTTGAGTTGGATCCATAATAGCCAAAGCCCACGCCTAAAGAATTAATTGGAAGCCCATTGGACTTTAATTGAATAGTATTGGATACTAATTGGGCCTTTGAGACCCATGAAGATTGGATTTGGAATCCAAGTCTAAAAGGCACTGTTAAAAGTGTAATTATTTAATTTGGAATTAAATATGAATTAATATTGGATACAATTTAAATTGGATTTATAATTGTAGTTCGATATAATTCAAGAATACTTACTTTGAGTATTTATTCTTAAACGAGTTGGACTCGTGCAAATCAAACAGTTGTATGAACATTGGATGGTCATTAATTCAAAGATTAATTAATTGGATTAGATTGATTGAATAACATGCTTTGTGTGAATACTTGGATGTATTGAATGAATAATGTATATCAGATGGATATTAGATGGGTGAGGGCAATTTTGGAAATTGTTGTAATAAATTTAGAATTTATTTAAATTGAATCTGCGAGTCCAGCCTTTCACCTCTATTCTCTTTGTATTTCTCTTCTCACCAATTCCCCTCAATGCAAATGAGGTTTCTTTTAGTGTTATGTAATTGGGTAGAAGTATGAATAGTGCTAGCGGGAGAGAGGAAATGAAGAGATTTGTTCTAGGAACAAATTGTTTTATATATCCATCCGCATATCATTATTAATTTATTTCGCGCCTTATTATGCTTTTAGAATGCATGTTTAAGGGTGTATGATGAGGTGTAAGATGCTTTGATCTATGGGATTTGTTCCCGAACTGACGGCGAGGTGCTTCAACCCATGGGCTTCATTCCCGAACCGTGCTAGGTGTGAGATGGTTCATTCTCGAACCGTTCCTAGTGTGAGATGCTTCGATCTCTGAGGCGCTTCGACCTTTAGGATTCATTCCCGAATCTATTTCAAGCGTGAGATGGTTCATTCCCGAACCGAGTGGGTGATAGCGTCATGGTCCTCCTGTGTGACTCTTCGATCCACTGGGGGTTTTTCCATGATGATGAGGTGCTTTGACCCCTAGGATTCATTCCCAAACTCTTGATAATGTTATTCTCGCCCCCTAGGATTCATTCCTGAACTGTCGATAATGTGGGCCTCGACCCTGGGATTCATTCCCAAAACTATTGATAATGTGGGCCTCGACCCTAGGATTCATTCTGAGGTTTCTCTAATCAAAGATAATAAATTGGTTGCCAATTTACGTGAAAAACCCTCACTCAAATATTAAGCGTTTTCCTTCCATTGAGTGGTTCTTCTCAAGATCCAAGATTGACATTGTTTTGTTGGCCAAAGTCAAGACCATTGTCCATCGTGGATGTGTTTGAACCACGAAAGCTTTGTTACATATCTCGCATGTCTTGGGAAGTTGTGACTTGTTGGCCAAAGTCAATGTCACTTCTAGTTCATCGACGTGGATTACGAAGCTTTCCCACTGTCAATGGGTCGCGCTTAACTGGAATCATTAAGTTTGTTGAGCCAAAGCCAAGGCTTAGTTGATTCAGAGGAAATGGTTATGAAATATATATTGGATATATATTTTGGACTTGGAGGTCCACCTACTGGATCTAGGAATTGGATGGGATCTAATTGATCTTAGAGATTTACCTAGTTAAGTTTCATACAACTTGTTGGCCAAAGTCAAGGTTGTGGGTTATTTAACGGGATCCTAGCCCACTAGGAAACTAGGTTTCCTGAGTACTCCAGAGAGGGTTAGAGGTTCGCCGAAAAATAATGGGAAGCAAGTATTAAATTTGTAATTTCGTTTAAATACTTGCCAATACGCGTTCTTTTATTTTATTTATCGTTGTTATAAATATTTTAGTTGGACTACTATTTAATATTGCTTTCTTTGAACAGTTAGACTGTACAAGACACTACTCAACATGTAGTTGGTCATATAGTTGGACTATAGTAACCATTACATTTTGAGTGTACCCAAAATCGTTGATTAGATAATTGGACTATTGCAATTGAGATGGCTGGAAAGATTAGCGTCAAAGGACATAATCCTAGGTGAAAATATCTTTTACGACGTAAATTTTCCAGATTAGGAAATGAATCTCAGGATAGTCCTGGGAGCTGAGAAGTTACTCTATTGGATAGAGAATCCTCTCGGGCCTTGAGCCCGAAGTTGAGCAAATAGTAGAGCATGAGATTAGGAAGACTCATCGTGATGATAATTTTAGTGCTTAATTCGTTATGCTTGCCGCAATGACTCCTTAATTTCTTCGTCAGAACTGAGGATTAGATCCTTATATGATGATGTTGAAATTAAAGGATCTTCATAGATCTAACCTTAAATCTTGGAAATACGAATTGTAAAAGAAGTTATTTCCCTCGCATATGTCAGAGGGTACATCTGTCGAGCACTAGGTGTCACAGATGATTACTGACATCGAATAGCTAGGTTAGCTGGGCATTACCTACGAGGTTGAGACTTCCATAGATTTGATCTTACAGTCTCTGCCCGAATGCTTCCATAGATTTGATCTTACAGTCTCTGCCCGAATGCTGGGGCGGGTTCATCATGAACCAAGAGAAAAATCTTGGAGAGTTACTGGTTATGATCAAGGAGGCAGAGCTAAAGCTTCCAAAAGGGCAAGAAGCGCAAGACGCATCTTACTTCGACATCCTAGAAGGCCAAGGCTTGGCCGAAGGCTTCTGGAGTGTGAAGAAAAAAAGGCAAAGGTAAAATCATCACAGTCTTCTGGGAAGACAAATGACATATCCCAAGATGTCTGCCTAAACTGTGGCAAACAGGGTCACTGAAAGTGTGACTTCCGTATGGACAAGGTAGACATGAAGGAAGTGAAGGCGGGCAATGCTCTGAATTCAGGTATGTTTGTTATTGTAATAAACGTGTCCACTACTGGTTTTAAAATTAGATTTTTGATACTGGATGTGGTACATACATATGTACTGATGTGTGAGAGCTACTGATTAGGAGGAGACTGACTTCAGATGAGATCGACCTGCGAGCCAGAAATGAGACGAGAGTCACTGTTTTGGCTGTGGGAACCTAAGTTTTGGAACTGCCCATTGGGCATGTACTTAAATTAGGAAACTGTTATAATGTACCTAATTTGACTAGAATCATTATCTCTATATCTAGTTTAACCCGTTGCGGGTATACCTTTATGTTCCAGAACACTGGGTGTTTTGTTTATAAAGATGATATTGAGATATACACATTAGATGTGAACAACAGTATTTATATTTCGAATCTAAATGAATCTCAAACATATAACATGACAAACAAATGGCTCAAACAGAGTAAATCAGATGAGACTTATTTTTGGCATTGTTGTCTGGGACACATTAACAAGAATCGTATATCCACTCTTTGGAAGAGTGGATACTTGGACGGATTTGATTCCAATTCAAATGACGTCTGCGAATCTTGTTTATTAGGCAAAATGCCTAAAACGCCTTTTAGTGGTAAGGGTGTACGTGCCACCGAGCTGTTAGCCCTCCTTCATGGTTATGTATGTGGGCCCATGTCTGGCCAGGCTAGAGGTGGATATTAATACTTCGTAACCTGTACTGATGTTGCATCGCGTTATGGTTATGTGTGTCTTATGAAACACAAGTTGGAAACATTTGATAAATTCAAAGCATTTTGACATGAAGTAGAGAAAAATAAATCGGCAAAAGTATTAAAACATTACGGTTGGACCGTGATGGAAAATACTTGTGCAATAAGTTTCTCGATTACTTGAAAGAGTATGGTATTCTTTCATAGTGGACACCTCTCGGAACACCTCATTGAGTGGTGTGTCCGAACGGTGAAACCAAAATTTGTTGGACATGGTAAGGTTAATGATGAGTCTCAATGAGCTACCAATTTCCTTCACGGGATACCCATTGAACAGTGCAATACTTATTTTGAATAAGGTTCCGACAAAGTCTGTTGGACAGACTCTATATAAAATATGGACAGGAAAGAAACTGGGTTTCTCATTCCTAAAGATTTGGGCATGCTGGGCATATAATTAAACGTTTGGATGGTACCAAACTAGAACCCAAATCGGATAAGTGCTTATTTGTAGTTGGTTATCCTAGGGAAACCAATTTCCACAACCTATAAGAGAACAAAATATTTGTTGCTCTCCATGCGATTTTCCTTAGAATAATTCCTAAATGCAGTGGCAAGTGGGAGGAAAGTAAAACTTGATGAAAATCAGAGTAATACTATTCCTGGTAACGATCCCTAACGGAACACGAACAGTTCATCAGGGATGAGACTGTACCATAATCTTCTAATACACAAGAACCGCGTAGGTCGGAGAGAGTTAGAAAACAACCTAGGAGGTATGGGTTTCAGATCTCACCTCATGTGGATATTAATCTTATTGAGGATAATAAACTGACTACATATGAGGAAGTGATACAAGGTATCGACTCCGCTTTATGGAAAGAAGCCATGAAGTCCGAAATGGATTCTATGTATACCAACCATGTTTGGACACTGGTTGATGTACCAGAAGGCATTGTGCCTATTGGTTGTAGATGGGTCTTCATAGTGAAGACATACATGGATGGCAACATACAAACATACAAAGCTAGGCTTGTATCGAAAAGTTATTGTTAACGACATGGTGTCGAATTAGACAAAACTTTTTCACTTGTTCCTATGATTAAATCCATTCAGATAATGCTTGCTATTGTTGTATAATTCGATTATGAAATATGGCAGATGGACGTCAAAACTGATTTCCTTAACAGAAACCTTTTAGAGGATATTTTATATAACAACCTGACGATTTTTTATCACGCCAAAACATGTAAACTAGGTTTGCAAGTTAAATCGATCCATATATGGATTGAAGCAAGCATCGCGTTCTTGGAACCAACGTTTTGATGAGATCATAATGGTATATGGTTTCATTCAAAACGAAGATGATTCTTATGTATATATGAAGGTTAGTGGGAGCGCACTAACAATTATTGTCTTCTACAGTGTTGATGTATTGCTTCTTAGCAATTACATTCCCATATTAAAATCGGTGAAAGCTTGGCTTTCATTAAAATTTTCAATGAAATTCTTGGGAGAGGCAACCTTTATTCTAGGAATAAGGATCTACTGGGATAGATCTAAAAGTTGTTGGCACTCTCCGAGAACTCGTACATTGACAAACATGTACGCGACCTAGTATCTCATATGATTTGAGCATGTGCGGTCACTATCAGGCCGATCCAGTTGATGGTCACTGGATTGATGTTAAGAATATCCTTTAGTATCTTAGACGAACTAAGGATGCTCTCTTAATTTATGGAGATGGAGAACTTGAGGTGACTGGGATCACCGATACAAGTTTCCAAACCGATAAAGACGACTATAAGTCGCAATAAGGGTACATATTTTTGTTTGAACAATGGAACAATGAGCTGGAAATCTTCATAGCAAGATACTATTACCGATTCAACAAAAACGGATTATATTGCTGCGGCTGAGGCATCAAAAAAAGCATTTTGGATCTATAAAATTCCTAATTGGATTAGGAGTAGTTTTGTTAGCAGCTGTGCTGGGCTATAGCGCAGGCTAAGGAATTACGGTCTCATCAATGATCCAAGTATGTACTTCGACCATTTCATCTAATCTGTGTGATCATGCATCGTGGCGATATCAAGATCAAAAGATTGTTTTAGATGATAACCTTGCATATCCGCTAGCGAAAGCGAAATCTCAGCATAAGCATTAGTGACCCTTACATAGTTCAGGTGTTGGACACTTGAGTGATTAGCTATATGCCAAGTGGGAGATTGTTGGACAATTATGACCCATAGCATCACTATTTTGTAAAAAACATGGTTTTCTTGTACAAAATTAACTATGTGAGAAAAGAAATTGCTCTTTTATCATTTTGTAATTAGATTACCTGGATATATAAATGATAAAAGTCCTTATGATTAGTTCTGGATTAATAAGATATGAGAAAATATTAATCCACGAAAGGTTTAATCATTAAATATCCCTAGTCGTAGTGTTATCGAGATTGGACATCGATAATGCGGAATAGACTAGCATTACACTTGTGCGAGTTATGAAAGCTTAACGACATAGTTCTCATATATTTAAGTATTGGATATTTATGCAAGTGTGATGACCGTATAGTTCGCACATTTTCGGATAGTCCGATGACCGTATTTATTGCCAACATATCCAGGGATCTCTTGGGTCGCTTCCCAATGATTCACCGATGACATTTGACTCAAACAGAATTAATCTGGGATTAATTATGAGAGAGAAAATTAATATGGGATTAATTACAGAAATAATTAATCTGGGATTAATTAACAGAGACAAAATTAATCTGGGATTAATTGAGTCATGAATTAATCTGGGAATAATTCGTGAAGAAGAGAGAACACGATTAATTTGGAATTAATCGGTAAAATAAATTTAATAGTAAAATTGGAATTTTCTATTTAATTTATTTATTTGGGATAAAATAATATATTGGATATATTAATTGAAATTGGATTTCAATGCAGAATTAAAATCAGATTTTAATTCAAGCGAACGACTTAATTTGGAATTAATTCGTAAACGACTTCCGTAATAATTTTGCTGGGCATTATTATTTAATTAAATTGGATTTAATTATTTAGCGACGGAAAATTTGTTTGATCAGATTAAATGTAACCAAGCCCAAAGTCGTATTGTGTGTGCCAACCAAATTTTGAATTTCAAGTGGTGGGACCCACTTGACTTACATCAACTTGTCAAAAGTTGATGGAAGTGGTTGAACTCAATTAATGAAATCTTACACACAACCAAAGCGTGTGGAACAAGTTTTGTTTTTTGGAAAAACAAAACACTTTACTTTGTTTTTAGAAAACATAACAAACACACTTCAACTTTTGTAAGAAGTTGAAAAATATATTCTCTCTCTTTTGTCTACAATTGTCGTGAGCTTCATCTCCTTGGAGGAGAAATTTTTCTTTCATTTTTTGTTCAAGCTAGCACTTAGAGGAGTGAATCAAGGTGATATGGAAACTCACCCTCGAGTTTAGAACTCAACGAACAAGCTTGGAGCTTCTACATGCTTCGAAATTTTTGAAATCTCAACCAATCAATGTAAGTAATTTCCGCAACTTATCTTTGATTTATTCGCACAATAATCTCGCTTATAGATCATTGACATGTCTAGGACACTAACACTCTGGGCTTTATTCCCGAACTGTGCTGAGTTGATGGCGATGTGCTTCGACCCCTGGACTTTATTCTCGAACCATCTCTAGGCTTTATTCCCGAACCGAATGGGTGATAGTGTTTTGGTCCTCTTGCGTGACTCTTTGATCCGCTGGGAAGTGTTTTCTGTGATGATTAGGTGCTTCGACCTCATGGATTTGTTCCCAAACTGTTGATAATGTGGGCCTCGACCCTGAGATTCATTTCCAAAACTGTTGAACTGATGGTGGTGACGCACTTAGCCCCCTAATCCATCTTCATTCTCGAGGTTGTTCTCCATTCCCGGAGTGCCATTCCCGGCTTGCTCGTCCTCATTCCTGAGGAGTTGCTCGTCCTCATTCCCGAGGTTGTTCTCCATTCCCGAAGTGCCATTCATGGCTTGCTCGTCCTCATTCCTGAGGAGTTGCTCGTGTTTATTCTTGAGGTTGTTCTCCATTCCCGGAGTGCAATCCCCGGCTTGCTCATCCTCATTCCCAAGGAGTTGCTTATCCTCGCCGCTTTTTTTTTCTTTAAAGCCTGCGAACACAAAACAAAAAAATATGTATATGCGACATGTATGATTGTATGCATGGATTCATTCCCTATTCCGATGGGTTTTCTTTGTCTCATTGGCTTGATGTTATCATTGGTTAGACCTTCCTTGCGCTCTTTGGTGCCCTTTGCCTATAGAAGTCTTTGGTCGCCCCCTTGGCCTACTTACAGTTTCCTTCTGCCAATTCTCCTCTGGTGATTGCTCGGTTCTCTTTGGTCTCATGGCCCAAGGTTCCGTTGTGTTCCTTCGCGGGGTGGTAGACTGGTTGCCCCCAGACTTGGTTTAGCTTTCTGCTCTCCGTTGCCTGCACTGGGTCAAGGTGGATTATGCCTTCTTGAAAGCGGCCTCATCCTTTTGGGATATTGAAAATCATGTCTTCTGATTCCTAGATTTCAAAATATGCCCTCTCCCTGAAATTGGACTCCATTGTCTATCACTATGTGATGTGGCATTCCGTGTCAGCATACTATATTACGGGCTATGAAATAGTTCCAATAGTTACTCATATTACTGTTCTCAAAGAATGCTCACTAATGAAACCAGAGAACCTTCAAAATACTCGATGCAACTCAAATCCAAGTCGTTGAATAAATCATCTAAGCTAGACTTACAGTGTGTGTGTTTAAAGGTTCATTTACAGCTTGATTCTTAGGTAAGCCAACTCAATGATTTCGTTTAAAAATTGGGATCGATGGGTCAAACCAACCTAAATATCTCAATTATGCTCCAATTGATCCATGCGGGAACCTTCGCTGTCTGACGCATCCATGCTTGCTAATCTTTTCTTGACAAGTCTTCTTTCTTCTCTAACCCAACGAATATTTTTGATGTCTTTTAGGCCAAGAGGGGCAGCATGATGCATGTATGCATGCGATGCATGTGGTTATCAAAATAACATATATCCTTCCGACCTTATTCCTTCCACACTTATGGTAAGTCCATTTCTGTCCTAGGTGTGGCTCATTTTATGCACCAACGTGGGGTTCAGAAAATCGTTCTCTCATATGCTACATGGGTGAACTTGGCTACCTCAGTCTATTTTCATCAGTAACAGACAAAGACCGCCCATTTACAAGATTTACCAAGCCTATTATGGGGATCGTGCCATTGTCTAGAAATGACGAATTGGGCCCTCGGTAATCACGATTATGGGGATGAACTTGGAGATATCCAATAATATACAAATATGCCATAACAAGGCGTACCCTTTCCTGGATGAAAGCTAGTGTGGATATCAGACTCATACATTTGGCATATTCGGATCATGTTTGGACCTTCTAAGCCCATCAAGGTTTTCATACAAGTTGGCCCGTTATCATTTTAAAGCATTCAATCAGATTATCATGAGGTGCAAACTTATCCCCGTTGAAAAGGCCCAACAAGTTTACACTTTTGCGATAAGATGGATAAATAACGTCAAATGGTAGGGGGCCAAAACATAAGGTGGCCCATCGTCATTTTGAAAAGTTTTGGGCCAATCATCAAAAGATACAAACTCATCCTAGTTTAAATGGCCCAACAAGTTCGTATCTTATGACGATAGGTCCAAATGGATCCAAATGATAATTGTCCCAAACACAAGCATATTGGTAGCTTTTATAGGACAAATAACTATGGTTCATATGTGGGCTTATAAGGGTATGGATAAAGGCTCCCGCCGGTGAAGGGTTGCTCACAACTAGGTCTCCCCACTCAAGGGTTCGAGCGACCAAGTGAATGCGCATTTTTTATAACCTAAGGTACGTGCCAACGAGTGATGGTCATCACATAGCGATCCGCCGCCTTGAGTGAAAGCGACTTCACGATACATGACGCCATCAAGGTAAAAAGGGTATGCAAAATATATGAGACTTGGGTAACCAAAGCCAAAGCCACAGACACTACAAGGTATTGTTTCGGGGCCGATTCACTATCCCTAATGGTGTCACCATCTGTAGGAGTGAAGCGGGGTTTACCACTATGCCTATGATACTCGGTGACCACGACATTGTTGGGCTCGCAGCCCGTAGAGAGTACAGAGTAGCCCGCGGGGGACTAAACCGGAGAATAAAGGAGTCGCCACCCAATGTGAACTGGGAAAAGATTTAAGGTCGCACTCACCCCTCGCAAGGGAAGACCTCAAACCGTTGTGTTCGAAATGGTCCCTTACTTATGCCAGTATAATGGACGGGTTCACAAAATGGTATAGCCAAGTCTTATGCAATTCATGCAAGATAATTCAAATAAACACATATTTGCACACCAATAAACATTAATACAAATAATAAAAGCATATTAAATTAAAAAATACAAGGTACGATATAATAATCAAAAGCAAATAAAACGTCAATAAATAAACAGCAAAGAAAGAAGGGGGTTAATCATGCGTATATGAGTATTTCCCAAGTGGCACGTGGAGTTGTATCTCAAGTACAGACCGCACTACCATCCATTCAGATACGGCTATGGAATTTATGTATGGGTTTCCATCCGATATACCACAAGGGATAATACCACGCAATCATTAATGCAATGTAAATAAATAAAAAAAACATGAAATAATATAATTATGCATATCTGGATGATGAACAAATAAAATAAAGACGAAAATAATGATAAATAAACGAAAAGATAAATAACAAAATAAATGCGAGATAATAAAATAACGATGAACAAAAAAAAAGGATAAACAACGAAATAAATGTGAAATAATAAAATGTGACCATAAATTTGGCCGTCTTTGATGTAGTACTTCCTATGCCCGGCTGAACGTATTTCACGTCCAGCCAAGCATGCCGTGTCCAGAACTATAAAAATAAAAGGGTAAGGGTGCCCTCAGGTCTTAACTTTTAAGTTGCTTCTCGGAAGTGAGTTGTGCAGTCGCCGGAAGGATTGAAGCTTCGCTATTTTTCTGGTTACTGTTTGCTGTTTGCTATCTCTGGTTCGTGGTTTTGGTCATTTTTGGGCTGTTGTTTTGGTTGTTTTTTGCTGCTGTTTTTGGTTATTTTTGGGCTGCTGTTTTGGTTATTTTTGGGACTATTTTTTGGTTATTTTTGGGCTGCTGTTTTGGTTATTTTTGGGACTATTTTTTGGTTGTTTTTGGGACTGTTTTTGGTGGCTGTTTTTGGGGCTGTTGTGGTGATTTTTCGGCTGGTGGGCAATTTGGTTGTTGGTTTTTGTTTGTTTCGGCCAGTAGGCAATTTGGTTGTTGGTTTCTGTTTGTTTCAGCTAGTGGGCAATTTGCTGGCTGTGTCGGTCAAGAGAAGAAGAATAAGATTGCTTAGAATTTCTTAGTTGTTGCCGTGTGTGTTTGTGTGTGGTCTATGTGTTTGTTGATCGTGTGTGTGTGTGGCCTAGAAAGAGAGTTTTTAGGTTTTTTTTGTTAATTGTGAACTGCCGTGTATGTGTCTTAGGTTTCTTGGTGATTTGGTCTCTAATTTATAGTGACAAGGGATCTCTTATGCAAGGAAATAAATCATGCAAATTTGGGGGATATTTTCTTAATTTATTTAGGGAATAAAATCTCTAAATTTGGTGAGGATGAGATTTTATATCTTGTTAAATTGGAAGGTGATTTGAGGGATTTTGACATGTGTTTTGCATGAGATTTATTTATTTGGGAAGGCTTGGGCGTGCATTGGCTTGGTGTTGGCGTGCACATGGGCTCTAGGTGTGGTGTTGTATGGATTGGCTTTCATGGGTTGCAGGGGTTTTGGGCCGAGGCTAAGGTTTGAAACAGAAACCGACTGAGCGAAACCGAGGCGGGCTAGCGAGTTCAAATTCGATGTGTTGCTAATTCTTGGAGGCTTTCTTTCATTCCTGCATTCATTTCCCACGACTTCCGCAACTTTTTCAGGTAGTGCCTCCATACGAGGCTCGTCATCGGGCTTATGTAAAAATGCAATGTCTGCACCATCTATTAGGAAATCTTCAATGATTCGTTCAATGTCTTATCAAATAAACACCTACATGTCTATACGAGTCTCCCGAGACTCATGGTTCACTGGGATAAACAATTGGACCAAGTCACGATATACGACATGTATTGGTCTCAGCAGATTTTACTAACCGACCCGTGTTAGTAAATCTTGACCAGGAACTTTATTTTAGGATATACATCTAATAGTGCGCTTCCCAATGTCAATTATAAACTACGTTGTAACTGCGCACTACATTGTAAATACTAGGGTCTTTGTCTAATATACATGCATCACTAATCCAGATTTAGTTTCGATCTAATCATAATCAGATATCTAATCGTAATTGGATCGAATAAGTGTATAAAAGACAAAGGTTCTTCCATTAAATTAGTAATATTTTGGAAAATAGAATTGATCGTATTTATAAATCGGACATAAATACGATTCGGATTGGCACTCCGAGCACCAACCATAACAATTTCCCCCACTTGCTCTAGTGCCAATCCACGGTATCCTATACATATCTTAATATGTATCGCATACTCATGGCCCTTAAGAGCTCACCTTGCACTTAAAAGGTAGGCAACAACAACTAAGACTGCTTTAAAATCGAGTCTTTCCAACAAACCCAACCGTATTGTGCTATAGCTACTGAGTTGTCTAAGTATATATGGATCAAATCCAAAATACTATAAGACAATCGCAAACACAAAAATAATATCCACACTTCTAATCATTGAGGTCACTTTGCAACTTCTTAAGTCAATACTTCATTAGTTGCAACTGATTCCACTAGTTTAGTAGAATCAACGGTGACACTCCCACTGCATCCTTTCTGATTTTATATGACATAGACCATCTAATGTCATAATTAGGATCGAAACTAATTTGACCTTATGGTTACAGACTAAATTTCCATTAATTAGAAACTCATTCTTAATATCTCAAAGATCACAAAGAACATGTTTCAAGATCCATCATATGGTGTGCAGTATATCAAAATAACTCGTAGCAATTACGATTAAATTGATATCTTTAATCGCACATAATATAGTATTCTTTACGCCATCATCCTATGATGCATAAGATTGACTAGACATTCCAATCAATCTCTCTTTCGACAAAGGTACCATCCTTTACGAAAGATGAATACTATATATATAAATGACACGTTAACTGTCAAACAGTTATACTAACTGTCATACAAATAGTCTTATTGTGTCATTTATTAGATCGTATCTAATATGCGACTAATGGGAGTATCTCATAAATCTCTATTTTTATATCATATATAAAAGTTTATATCAAATATAACAGAGACTACTCCCACTGTTTTCAAGGAGAAAAGAAGACTTAAGTAAATATTTTACTACACAAACATCTCATTATTACTTTAATAATAATAATGTCGTTAGGATATATAACACTAGAAGGAAATTTTTACTCTCCCACTGACCCTACTATCAACCATGCATTCTCTATGTTTTGATAAAATCAGACAATCTGACTGTATCAAAATTAGAGAACACATATTTTCCAAAAGCTTATCTGAGTCTACAATAGGCTCTATAAGCCAGTATATGTGATCTCAGCAGAATGCAAACTATAGGGCCATTCTAGAATGAATTCTTCAAACAAAGAAATCGCAACGGATTTCTCATTCGAAGAAATCACTCAAGAACGCCACTTTGCATTCTTTAGCCAAAATACAAAGTTTAATAACAATATTAACCAAAAGATCTTTAATTGTTCAATTAGTGCGACTAGAGGCAAGTTTTATTAGAATCTACAATATATTACTGAGCATAATCTTTCTCATTGTCATACTATAAAGGTCGAACCTTTAATAAGCTCACATTGCTTTTGCTGCGGAAACAATTTGCACACTTTATGAACAATTCATAACGAAAGCTTAATCAAGTTCAAAACTTGATCGTAGTAAGCCATGAACAATCTTAGATCTATGGTTTAATGCTATCTTCCGAAATGGATATCAAATATCGCTCCCACTATAAGTTATAGGATAATTTTCTTCGATAAGAAAACAACAGAACCATTAAGTATCTAATACTTTGTAAATGATTCTGACATTCTATTGGACTTATACGGAAGTTGACTAAGGGTCATTTCATCTAATTAATTATGTAGTTCCATTATAGTTTATCACTCTGCACATTTAACTTCAATAAGTAAAGTCTTTTCTGTAATCGTTAACATCTAATGTTACACACCAAGTAATAAAACAATTTCATTACTCGGGATCGTAGAAAAGATATTCTATCAAAAAGGATACAATATTCTATTAAATAGAATAAATGATAAACTTTACTTCTACCTCCGAGGCGTAAGTACTTTCAATTATATAACTATTATACAAAAGAAAGATTCAAATCTAAAGGTTTTCAAGATTCGAATTTTTTACTATACATATCATATACGTATTTGTAGAAACTAATGGAACATAAATTAAAAGATGAATTAGTGTAACTAGAGCATAACTCCAAGAATATTGAAAACTAATTCGGTAATACTCAATATCAATGAATCAAATCATATAAGAATATTGAGTAAGAATCACATTCATTAAATAACTTTAGAACCAATTGCCATAATTCATATATTTGATCATATCAAACATCTTCGAACAATTCAAAGACTCATAATGAATTTTAAAGATATAGTTTTCAACACTACAAATAGAATATCTTTGAACCATTTCATCATAAACATATTGAAAGTTCTTGAACAATTCAAGACATTCAATATATTCTTTATTAGAAACACGTAACTAAGTCATGACAAATCATTAATTGAGTTGCGAATTAAAGAAAACTATCTAAGGCAATTTCCAATTCATTAAACTACATACATCCAATGTATCAGTTTAATAAATATGTGGTTCAATGACAATCATTGGTTAAATGAGATTTAATCACATCCTAATACAATATTTATTAAATGGTTAAGGATATATAGTGTGAACTCGTATCAGACCATCCTTTACCATACCGAATAAGCATCTAATTCTTTTATGATAAAATCTCATAAAGCACATTCTAAGTTATTTATTTTACCGAATATTTTTCTTAATGTTTATCTTTTCATTAATGACACTCCTAGTCGTCTTAAAATATGTAACAACTGTTTATACAAAACAAGTAACTATTCAATAGTCACAAGTTCTGATATCAAATATCAAAACAGTTATTAAACATTATTTTAAATAACTAAGCGGGAGATCTGGTATCCAATACTTATAGGTGTTGTATTGTGAGAATCGATATTCTCTATTACACAACTATACACATCTCATTTCTTAAGCTTTATAATTTGCGTTCAATTATTCATAACGATTGCAAATAATTGATTAACAAACTGTGTCAAACACGTGACTTCTAGAAGTCGCTAAAGTCAAGAAACGTCATTATAAGATAAACAAATACCTAATGGGGTTTTTTTAATGCCAGTCAAGAATCTCAAAACATGAACTAATTCATGTCAATTCTTACTGCATTAGAAACTATTCTTACTAGATAAATATATCCAAAAACATATATCTTTTAGATTACTTAATAGTGATTTAGTAACTAAGTCACAAACCATCTTGATTTTCAAGAAAATCGGAACAATAGTTCCTGATGGTTTTAACTAATCTAACAATATCTAAGTCTATAGTCTTTCTATAACCTATTCTAGAACTACGCAACCAAAAGTAAAGTCAGAAAATCTATTCAAGTAATAAGCATGCAGTGGATTAGAAGTATAATTCTATAAGCAATAAAGAATAAAAAGAAAACGAAGCCGGATTTTCCATAAAAAAATATGCACTGCTTAAGTTATGGATTTTTAAACCCAGCAGTGTCTCAAAATAATTTACGTAATACTTTAATCCCCAACGGAAAAAAAAATTCAATAATTAAATCGAATTCCATAGTGAGAGTAGGATCCCATTAATATATTTCGACTCACAACTTTGGCACGATCTCACCTACGTATATTCATTAGGTAGACAACTCATTGTCAATCACTCACCAGTGACTCATGATTTTGGTCTTGACCGTTTCTCGTTATGACAGTTTTGACACGTTCACAAGGAGGCGTATCAAGGCTTTAGTTGTCAATGACAAACTCAAGCTACCGATGTAATCCTGACAGCTTTTGCACGTTCAAGATTTCCACTTTCACTTGAATTTATCTAGTATTAATATACAACCAGCATGGATAAAATCCCATAACCTACACCCTCACAGCTTTGGCACGATCTCAGATGCAGTTATAGAAAGATACCCATAAACAGTACTGACAAGACAGACCAAGAAACATTCATCCAATACACGTCACTTTACAGCCTTATTTTAAGCAGAGAGTTTCCTTAGGAAGCTATACTCTACATCAAATGTAGAATTTTAATTTAAATCATTTTCTAAACAATTCAATTCTACCTATAAAAATATAACTTAATTTAATGATTAAATTTTTGTTACATTTTCGTTAGCGTAGAACCGAAAAGTCAAGAAACATATCTAGATAACATGCATGTGCGAACATTAAAATTGGATTAAATATCAAATGTCAAGCATGAATAATGTAATGGATGAAGCATCATACCTGCTCTGATACCATTTTTGTTGGGGTTTTGGGCGAAGGGCGCAGCGGAAGCGCGGTTCAAGCGAAATTGTAATTTTAAAACTTTTTCAAATTACCGAATAAATTATTCAATATCTAATATAAATAATTTATTCATATTTCACCTAAACATATTTATTCGATATTAAATAACGACATAAATATAAAAGAAACGTCGCGAAACTTTTACGAAAAATGTTTTTCCGCAAAATGATGCAAAACATGTTTTTGACCGAACCGACCACCCAACACTTATGGGGACTGCCCTGGTCAGCCCCAATTGTGTTAGGGCAGTTCATAGGCTGCCTGAACAGTGTCAAACTCACTGTTTGGACATCCGTCACTCGGTTGGCTCAAACGTCACCCGGTAACAATATTTTTCACCGTTTTCGCTTATTTCAATTCCGAAACACTTTTCGGCAGTTGTTCCGACTCCCAAAACACATCCAATACATTCAAAAAACACATTTTTCATCAACAAAATCAGAAAAATTCCAGATCTGATCCAGAATCCGATTTTGCCCAATTTCATGCTTTAAATCCAATTTTTCAAGATTAAATCAATTAATCACAACACCAAATTATGTCACCACATATGAATCACCCAAGAAAAATTCTAGGCATTACAAGAGTGGTCATAATACTCTAGAATAGAAACTCATCATCAAATGATCAATTTGGACAACAATCACTATAATTTCTTCCAAATACACTTCACATATGCACTACCACTTCCAATTCATCCACCACAACCAAAAGGCCCAAATTTTATAAAAAGAAGAAACCCTAGGATCTCACAAGATCATCAAGAAAACATGAAATAAATTTTCTAAGCTTAGGGAGTTGAAGAATTACCTTTAATCCTTGTTTTCCTAAGCCTTTTTCTTTGATTTTCTTCTTTTCCTATCTTGTTTGATCAAATCTAATTTGGGAGCTTTTTCCTTGCTAGGTTTCGACCATGGTGTGTATATGAGAAGAAGATAAAATTTTTCAATTTTAAAATCCTCCTTGACCGACTTTGTAGGGTTAAATATGTAGTTTGACCAATAAAAAATCAATTAATTAAAGTAAATATTTTGGTGACAAATCAAATTTTCACACATTTACTTTAATAAAGTCATTCCATGTGAACCAATAATAATTTGACAAAATTCATAACATTTATGAAAAAAAGTTTATTAATTAATCATTTAAATATTTAACAATTAAATATCCAAATAATCAATTAATATAATTATTATTATATATGTATTTTTATTTACAATAAATAACAAATACATATATTTATGGCATGCGTCAAAATCTCATTTGATGATTAATTAATGTGTATCTAATCGTATTATGTATCAAATACAAATACACAATAATTACGATTGGCCAAAATCCCCTAATGCATGTGTTATCGTTTAACCGATTAAACGATTTGAATTAACTCACTTAATCCGATGAAGTATTATGAAAAATCCATATTATTCATATCATGTTGCCCAAGTGCTCAACAAATACACTTCATATTGTGGGACTCTCAAAGTTTAGGTTTATCCGTCACGAAATCCAATTTCGTGTCTATAATTCACCCACTCATGAATTATGACGACCACAGATAATCTCGCTAAACTATGCAAGCCGAGGTCATTGCATACGTATAATCCCTCCATCACAGGCTATCCATATTTTACCTGGGATATAGATGAGAACGTCAAATCCATTCGGTATAATATAATCGACTTTCAATTTACGATCTCTAAATAACACTCGAAATTAATTTACGAAGTTATACCACGACCATGGATTTACTAGATCGTAAACACGTGCGGATGCCTATGACCTGTACACATGACTGACGGATCCTATCTTGATACGCTATGGATATCATAAGCATCAGTCCACACCCAATGAACAGGCGGAGGTCTGATCATGAATAGATCGTTGACGTGACTGTCATCAAAGTGTAGAGGATAACTCATATACCCCACTGTGGTATCTTAAGTCAAAGGACCACTATGCTTGCTCAACTCGAGAAGATTCCAATTGATGTTGGTGTACCATCTATTAGGAAATCTCCAGTGAGTCGTTCAGTATCTTATCAAATAAACACCTACATGTCTATACGAGTCTCCCGAGACTCATGGTTCATTGGGATAAACCATCAGACCAAGTCACGATATACGACATGTACTGGTCTTAGCGGATTTTACTAACCGACCCATTAGTAAATCTTGACCAGGTACTTTATTTAAGGATATACATCTAATAGTGCACTTCCCAATGTCAATTACAAACTACGTTGTAACTGCGCACTATATTGTAAACCCTAGAGTCTTTGTCTAATATACACGTATCACTAACCCAGATTTAGTTTCAATCTAATCATAATCAGATATCTAATCGTAATTAGATCGAGTAAGTGTATAAAAGACAACGGTGCTACCATTAAATTAGTAATATTATGGAAAATAGAATTACTTGTATTTATGAATCGGATATAAATACGATCCAGATTGGCACTCCGAGCACCAACCCTAACAATTTGTTATTATGAGCACGTTGTTTGTATTTATTAAGTAAAAGTCTTGATCGCTTATGATGTTGTGGGCACAGAGCCCTTGAGTGATGATATATGATGTGGACACAGAGCCCTTAGATGTTGATTTTGATGTATTTTATGTGAATTTGAGGTCTTTTTGATATATGATGTCTATTTCAGGTTTTGTTTTGATGCATTACTTTGTTCCAAGTTGTCTAGTTTTAGGATACATCATGCCCGTTTTTTAGTAAATTTAGAGGCTTATGGAGATAGGTCAATTCTGTCTCCTGCTGGTAGCATCTTGCCTCTGGTGGGGTGTTACAAAGAAGAAGAAGAAGAAGATGATGATGAGGAAGAGGAAGAGGAAGAGGAAGGAGAAGAGGAAGAGGACGAAGAAAAAGCGGAAGAGAAAGAGGAGAATGAGGAGGATGAGGAGAATGAAGAGGAAGAATAAAAAAGGAAGAAAGATGAAGAGGAAGAAAGAGTAAGAGGAAGAAGAGGAAGAGGAAGAGGAAGAGGAAAAAGAAAAAGAGGAAGAGGAAGAGGAAAAGGAAAAAGAGGAAGAGGGAGAAGAAAAAGAGGAAGAGGGAGAATAGTAGAAGGCAGAGGAAGAGGAGGAAGAAGAGCAAGAGGAAAATGAGGAAGAAAAATAGGAAAAGAGGAAGAAGAAGCAGAAGAGGAGGAAGAAGAGGAAAACATATTCAAAAATCATAATCTTTCAGTAAACCATAAAATTCTATATAAACTAGATATAACAAGGTTAATATATTCAAAATATAGATTTTTTACAACTCTACACCTAGGTTCAATATGGAGAAGTTGCAGTATTTGAGTTATAGGATGAGTTCTCGATATTTATTTGGTAAATCATAAAATTCTATGTAAACTAGATATAATAAAATTAAACATATTCAAAATCTAGAATTTTTCAATAAGAAATGAAATTATGGTGAATTTTTGAAATGGACTATTCTGTTGCAAAGTTTGATTTATGTTGCCACAGAAAAATACATAAATAATCGGCTATAACTTGAGTTCTAGGTGTCCTATTGACATACCATAAAATTCTATGGAAACTAGACTCACTAAGAATTAACATATTTAAAAATCAGAATTTTTCATTGAAGCAAGAATTGATAGTGAATTTCAAAATATGACTGCCCTGTATGTATTCTGCCTTCCTCTTAACAGTGTAGATTAATTCTCTTATAAATCTTGTTTTGGGAAACGAAAACAAGATTGTAAAAATTCAATAAAACTAGACACATAAGTGATGATTCTATTAAATTGTTAGCGCAAAAAACCCATAATTAGTAATGAATTTTCGAAGTTAGTTCACGTGCACTGAATTATTCAGTAAATGACGAATTTTGATTTATCCTAATCTAACTTATATAACTTCTAATTGAGTTTCATAAAATTCGTAAGGATCCTAAATACAATAATTTTCAGTAGGGTTAAACTTTCTTACATGTCATATTTTGTCCATGTTGAAATAAGTATGCAATATCTGCCCCCTAACGAAATTATCCATATGTAGATCAATGCCAGGAACAATAAAAAACCCACCGTGGCGTACCTTGATCTAGCCTTAATCTGTGAGTGGATACTGAACTTCATTTTGAATAATTCATGATTTATGATTTAAGTTTACGATTTATGCAACATAACTTATGATTTATGGTTATAATCTATGAATTATGGTTTATTGTTTATAGTTTACATTTATGATTATGTTATGTGTTCAAGTAAGTTGTGAAGTTATGTTTTCCTAATCACCAGTGAAGTGCCGTCCTCGATCATGTTATGATTTTGTTATGTTTCTTTACTCACGAGTATGAGTACGTTTCTCTGGTCTTGTCGTGCTAGGTCCCGCGAATTACAAGCATGTTTCTTTGCCATATCGTGCATGATCACCCTTTATGACATGAGCACTGTGTACCGTTTCCCTTCTCTACTCTTGCGGGTTATGTTCTCGCAAGAGTACGAGTACTGTGTAGGGGTTTTATGAGGAATATCCTGTAACGCAGCGGAACGCAGAAAATCAAAATTTTTCGATTTCAATAATTTTTCTTGGATCAATTAAATAAACTTATTTATTTAATTACCCAATACTTAAAAACTGAAATTTTAACCAAGAAATCATATTTCTTGGAAATTATCGTTTGACCCCTAAACTTTACATTTTGTTCATTTTAGTCCTCAAATTGTCAAATATAATTTTGGATGATTCTAAATCATTTCTAAAATGATTTCCAACATGTCCAACACCTCAAAAACAAATTGCAACAAAATCCCCAAAAATTTTCAAATTGCCGAACAACCCTTTAATTTTTCAGTTTTTACAATTTGGTCCATTTGTTTTTCAAAACATGTCAGGAACAAATCCAATCAGCCCAAAAATTAATATGCATCATATACACACCATAGTACATAACATATATGAAAAGCCTCAAATTTGGAAAGGATTAAGAACCCTAATTTTATAATTTCTTCAAATTGACAAAATACACTAAATCAATTAAATCCAACACTTTAATCCAATCTTTATCATACCAAACAAGTCTCACCATCATGAAACAACTCAAGAAAAATTTTAGGTCATCAATGAGTGGCTTAGCAACTCTAGAATGGCAACTTGATTATCAAATCATCAAATGAGAGCTTAAGAACTCATTTCAAGCTCACTTGGATATCATACATGCTTTCATCTTTCAAACAAGTTCACAACCATTTAAAACAAAAACTAAAAGTGTAGAGACAACATCCTAGCAACACATGTTGAAGCTAAGCATGATAGAAATAATTTCTTAGTTTGAAGATTTAAGGAAAAACTTACAAAATCAAAGTATTTCCAAGCTTTTCTTTTAATTCTTCAACTTTTGCTCTCAACTCTTTTGTTTTTGGTAACTTGTTAACCTAATCAATGAAAAATGCAAAAAAAAAAAAAAAAAAACAATATATACTCCTGATAAGTGTGGTTTATGTTGGATAAAATGACCCATAGCGTCACTATTTGCACAGATCATTGTGTTGTTGTAGCAAATTAACTATGTAATAAGGAAATTGCACTCTCATCATTTGTGATTAGATCACCATAGATATATGAATGAAGAGAGGTCCCTATGATTAGTTCCTGGATTGAGATGATATAAGACAGTATCAGTCCACGAAGGATTAATCATTAAATATCCCTAGCCGTAGTATTATCGAGACTGGACATCGATAATGCGGAATAGGCTAGTATTGCACTTGTGCGCGTTGTGAGGGCACAACGGCATAGTTCTCATATATATAAGTATTGGATACTTGTGCAAGTGCGATAGGAGGTCGTGTTTCACCGATGGTACGGGAAACAGCTTCGCTCTGGATAGACCCTTCGGAATCCCATTGGTATTATGACTAGGTGTCTATGGGAGGCCGAAATCAAGGTAGGTGTGTATAGTCTTAACCTGAGACTTACATCGCTAATACTTACGACAATCGGTAAACATTGGTTTTGGTGGTGGGGGATCTTAACTGGTTCTGTGTTCACCTCTTCTGGGTTTATCAGGAATCGTAGTGTATTGGATGTGATGTCAAGACGGAAGTGTCACTCCAGTCATAATGGAGATGATGTCACGCAGGATACGGTATTAGTGCTCTTAAGTGATGCGCATCCAATCGTGATATTATGACCAGGTCATGAATATCCGATTATAGAGACTAGTTACCAGACATCCGATATGTGTTTCGGACGGGGCAGACACTTATCCAGCCCCAGCCCTAGCACGTGATTATCCGATACTGGGCCGATATGCACAATACAATCGTATACTACGCTTGATACAGATCTAGATATTCTTTGATGAATATGTCCGGAGAACTTGGGAAGACTTGGTACTTTGCTAGGAGTCGACCTTGTCTCGTAAATCGGTAGAACGTAGTACTTGGTACGTACGTGATTCGGATACTCCGACGACCGTATTTACTGCCAGATTATCCGGGGATCTAATGGGTCGCTTCCCGATAATCCACCGATGACGCACAACTCGCACTCTTGAATAATCTGGGATTATAATAGAAGAGAGAGAAAATTAATCTAGGATTAATAACGGAGATATTTTATCCGGGATAAAATATCGTCTAGAGAGATATAACGATTAATTTGGAATTAATCGGTAAATTAATATATTCGATATATTAAACGAAATTAGATTTCAACGCGGAATTAAAATTAGATTTTAATTCGGGCAAACGAGTTAATTTAGAATTAATTCGTTAGCGACGTAAATAATAATTTCGCTAGGCGCAATTATTTATTTAAATTCGATTTAATTAACGTCGCGCGACGTAAGCTCGGTATTTCGGAAATATCGAACCTGAACGCGTGAGTGCACGTGGGCCCACTTTCATTTGGAAACGTTGGGGCCCACATGACACATGTCATATTTTGCATTATTTAATTCTAATGCATTGCATGTAGATAGTGTACATTGTACTCAATGTCATTGCATGGAAATTGAGTGTTTGACACTCTAAGCCATTGCATGATTTGTGTCATAAATTTATTATTAATTTAATGAATATTATGGCATAAATATAAATTGATTTTTGGTAAATCATTTTTAACTTAACACAAAACTTCTTCTCTCTCATTTTTCTCTCTTCTCTCACGCCCAAAGCTTGAAATAGGGACTGGTTTTGAACCAGAAAAACGTGACACAAAAGGGAAGCAAGGGTTGGGTTTTCATGGTGAAAACCGCAAGTGCTAGCACACTACGAGTCTTGCGAAGGTGGTAGGGAGGTTCACCCATGAGGCGGGACTCATCCGACGGAGTTTGGAGCTTCGTTTTGAGACCCGAAATTCTGTTTTGCAGGGACAGTGGACTGTTGCAGTTTGGCATGAAGGGCAGTGCGTTTTTGGCCTTCATTCGTCTCCAAATCGACATAACCGATCAATGTGAGTATTCCGCTACCTCCGTTGATGTATTCACGCATTATTTCATGTCTTGATTTGATCTTGGGACCTTAGAATAAACCAACAATGGCATCAAGAGCTAATGTTGCAAGCATGAAATTTTAGGGACTTAAAATTTGGGTAAATGTTTGTTGACCATGATTTGAATAAATGCTTGTTTGAGTATGCTTATAACATGTTTAAATTCATATTGGTTGGACTAATTTGTTGAAAATTGATTTGGAATAATTTTCCCCAAAATATTGATGTTGGCCGAATGTAAAGTCATATTGGAGTTCTTGGAATTTTTTCATTTTAATTCATTGGATGAGTTATAATGATAAAGGATGATGTTAATTTGAAGTCAATTTGATTGAATTTTGAGTTGAACAAAAATCCCAATTGCTTCACCTTGGCCGAATATAATAGCCCTTTAATGTCTTGGTAATTTTGATTTTATGAACATTGGATGTGTATGAAATCATTCGGAAAGTTAATACGTTGTCGATTGTGTGTATTAATCGGATTGAATTCAAATCGGACAAAATAACCTTCCTTGGCCGAGACTTAGAAGCATGTAATATGGGTTTGATTTTTCATTATGTGTGTTTGACATGTGATAATGAATTGAATATGATTAATAAGACTAATTTGGTGTTTTAAAAAAATGTTGATTTAGTTGATTAATCATATAATGCACTTTTGGTAATTAAATTGTGAAAATTCGATTTTTGGATTTAATTAATTGGGCCTAATTTTGGAAATTAGAATTTAAGTTGTAATGGGCCTTGGGCTTGATTTATCAAGTTTGGTTTAGGCCAAATGGATTGGATCCAATTGGGCCCAAAACCTTGACCATAAAGCCCAAATGCGACTTAATGAACCTTTAAAGTTCAATTGGGCCTAATGGGCCAAGATTGATTTATGGGCTTATGGGGTAAATCCCGGATTGGACTTTGATTATCGGTTTGACCCGAGTTGACCAAAAGTCCACGCCTTAAGAAATCAATCAAAAGCCCATTGGACTTTAATTGAATTGACGTTGGACGTTAATCGGTCTTTGAGACGCGTTACGATTAGATTTGGAATTTAAATCGTAAAAGGTTTATTAAATAAAGTGTAATGTTTAATTTTGAATTGAATAGTGAATTAGTATTAAATACATGTTAAATTAGATTTAATGATGTAGTTTAATTTAATTCATGAATTCGTACTTTAGTACTTATTCGCAAAAACGAGTTTGACTCGAACAAAATCAAATCGTTGTTTGAACATTGGATGATCACTTAATTATCAGATTAATTAATTTGATTAGATTGATTGATAGCATGCTTATGTGTGTGAATACGTGGTTGTGTTGAATGAATAATGTATATCGGATGGATATTAGTCGGGTGGGCAATTTTAGAAATTGTTGTAATAAATTCGATTTATTAAATTGGACCTGCGTGTCCAGCCTTATCACCTTCTTTCTCTTTGTATTCTCTTCTCACCTATTCCCCTCTATGTATATGAGGTTTCTTTAGAAGTGTAGTGTAACGGGTAGAAGTAGTACAAGTGCTAGCTTGAGTGAGAAAGGGAGAGATTTGATCTAGGATCAATGTGTAAAGTATCCATCCGCATATCATTATTATTTTATTTCATACTCGCTTTATTATGTATTTAGAATGCATGTTTAAGGGTGTATGATGATGAGACTTAACAAAGATAATTAAATTGGTAGCCAATTTGCACGCGAAAATCCCCTCAATCTATATAAGCAAATATCCTTCCATTGAATGATTCTTGTTCAAGATCCGAAGTTGGCATTGTTTGTTTTGACCAAAGTCAAGACCTTTGTCAATCAAGGATGTACTTGAATCATGAGAGTTTTGTTGCATATTGGTGTCTTGTCCAAATCGTGATTTTTATTGGCCAAAGTCAAGGTCACTTTTTGTCCAATGACATTGATTACGAAACTTTCCTCGTCAATGGGTCCGCGCTTAACTGGAATCATTAGGTTTGTTTTTGGCCAAAGCCAAGGCTAGATGATTCGGAGGATATGGTTAGGAAATGCATGTTGGATACATTGACATTATACATATGTTCGGACTTGGATGTCCACCTAACCGGATCTAGGAATTGGATGAGATCCAATTGATCTGTGAGATCTACCTAGTTAAATAGCATACAGCTTTTTTTGGCCAAAGTCAGGGTTGTGTGTTATTTAATAGGATCCTAGCCCACTAGGAAACACGGTTTCCCGAGTACTCCCAGGGGTTAGAGACTCGACGAAAATAGTGGGAGGCAAGTATTGAATTTGCAACATTCGTTCGAATACTCGCTAAACACGCTCATTTTATTTTACTCGTCACATTAATCAAAGTATTAGTTGGACTAATATTTTATGTGTTTTTAAATATATATATAGTTGGACTATATACAAACTCATTCAATATATAGTTGATTTTATAATTAGATTATAGTAATCAATATAATTGAATCAAAATGATAGTTGATTTTCTAATTGGATTATAGTAATCAATATTAAAATTATAGTTGATTAAATAATTGGATTATTGTAATCATTATAATAAATAGTACCTTATTAAAATTGATTAAATAGTTGGACTATTGAAATCAAGAAAGAATTGAAAGGTTGAATATTTAAAATATATATCCTTTGGATTAAATGTTTTAAATGATTTAATTTTCAATTGGGAATTAATAATAGGTTAATTTATTTGATAAAATAACTTATTATGACTAAGCCCATAATTAAGCAAAGTAGAGCATAAAGTCTTTGGAAGATTTATGTGATGATGACTTTAGTGCTTAATTAATATATTACAATAAATCTATCTTTAGATTTAAAAGTATTAAAATTGCAATTAATAATTCTTGGAGAATTAATTGACCATTCTAGTGGAGAAAAGTCAAAGTTTGCAATTGGGCATGTAGCACAAGGTGCACATCATTTCGATATTCTAAAACCCAAGGCTTGGCCAAAGGTTGTGAAAATTGAAAAGGTAATTGACATATCCCAAAGTGACTACCATTTGGATTGGAAGACACGAATGAATTAAAGATAGGGAGAGGCTCTAACTTTAAAAATATTTGTCAAAGTTATGTTTACTACTAGTATTAAAATTGGATTTTAAATACTTAGTGTGGTACATAATACATATAGTATTGACGTTCAGAATCCGCTGTGAGCTGGATACTGGCTTCAAGCCGAGATTTCTCTGCGAATTGGAAACGGGACGAAAGTCGTTGTTTCGACCGTAGATACCTAAGTTTAGGAACTACCCTTTGGGTATGTACTTAAATTAGGAAATGTTATAATGTAACTAGTTTGACTAGAGACATTATCTCTATATCAGTGTTTAATCCGATGCGGATAAAACCTTTATATTCTAGAACACTAAAGTGTTTCATTATATAAAGATGATACTGAGATAAATACATTAGATGTAAATAACATAATTTATATTTTGAATATAAATAAAAATCTCAAACATATAAATGACAAATAAATAGCTCAAATTGATTTGATCAATAGAGACTTATTTGTGGCATTGTTGTCTAGGACACAATAAACAAGACTCGTATATCCACACTTTTGAAGAGTGGATACTAGGACTGATTTGACTATTCAAATAAGGTCTACGAATCTAGTTTATTAGGTAAAATACCTAAAATACTATTTACTTGGTAATAGTAAAAGGGCCACCGATCTGTTAGCCCTATTCATGGTGAAGTAGTGGGCCCATATCTAGCTAGGCTAGATGTGAACATGAATATTTCGTGACCTTAACGGATGTAGAATCACGTTGTGGTTATGTGTTTCTTTTGAAGAACACAGATCGGAAACTTTTGAAGTTTCGACACGAAGAAAACAAACAGATCGGCTATAGTGTTATTCCGCAACGGTAAGACCGAAATGGAAAATACTTAAGCAGTAAGTTTCATATATAAATGAAAGAGTACAGTTGTTCTTTTCATGTGAGGACTCCTCCGAGACACGTTAGTTAGACGGGGGTGTGTCCGAACCAAAACCGAATTTTTGTTGGACATGATAAGGTTTATCACGAGTCGCTCTGAGCTACAATTCCTTCAACAGGATATGTATTAACAGTGCAAAACTTATTTAGAATAAGGTTCCATATAAATCTGTTTGACAGATATCATATAGGATATGAACAGGGGAAGAAACGAGGTTTCTCATTCCTGATAATTGGGTATGCCAGGCATAGCATTTGGATGATACCAAACTAAGGACCCAAATTGGATAAGTGCAAATATAGGTTATCCTAAGGGAAACCTTAAGTATAGTACTTGTAAATCCCACATGAGAACAATGTAATTGTTGCTCACCATGCGGTTTTCCTGAGAGGAATACCGATATGCAGTGGTTAGTGGGAGGATATTGATACTCGATGAAAAATCGGAGTGATATACTATGTTCTAGGCACGAAGTCGTAATGGAACACAAACAGTTCATCTATGATGAAACTATACCATTAATCTTCAAATACACACAGAAACTAGTAGATCGGATAGAGTCAGAAAACAACCTAGGGTATGGGTTTCTGATCTAACTCATAAAGATGTCAATCTTATGGAGGTGTGTACCATCAGACTACGTTATGGGGAAGTGATACGAGGTATCGACTCCCTGTTATGGCAAAGTGCCATGAGTCCGAAATGGATTCCATGTATAACGACTATTTGGATACTAGTTGTTGTACCACAAAGCATTGTGCCTATTGTACATTAAACGTCTTCAAGGAAGACATACATGGATGGCAACATACCAACGTACAAAGCTAGGCTTTTGACGGAAAGGTATCGTTATCAACATTGTGTTAATAACGGTTCAACCTTTTACCTGTTGCCATGGTAAGTCCATTTTGAAGATGCTTGTTGATAACTGTATATTTCATTTATGAAATATGTCAGTTACAAATCAAAATCGCTTTCCTGAAAAGGAAACCTTTTGGAGGATGTTTACAACATCCTGACGATTTTATATAACCGACAAACAAGGTTTGCGGGTTATTCGATCCATGTTTGGATCAATGCAAGCATAAGGTTCTTGGAACTGTCGTTTTGAAATAATCATAATGGTTTATGATTTGACTCAAAACGAAATAATTCTTGTGTATATAAGGAGGTTAGTGGATGGAGATTGCACTAACAGTGAAATTCCCATAAAGCAATTGGTGAAAGCTTGGCTTTCATAAATATTTCATAGAAATTCTCCGTAGAATTCTGGGGAGTAACAACCTTTATTCAAGGAATAAAGATCTACTGGGATAGATTTGGAGTTGTTAACACTCTCTGGGAAATTGTACATTTAAAATGTACTTGATAGGGTGTCTCATACGCTTCGAGCATATGGAGTCACGATCAAGTTAATCCAAGTGATAGTCACTGGATTAAAGATTCAGAACATCTGTTAGTATCGGAGAGAACTAAAGATGCTGTCTTAAACTATGGAGAAGGAGAACTTGAAGTGACTGGGATCACCACTGCAAGTTTCCAAACAATTAAATACTGCGGTACTATAAAGTTTGAATAACGGGACAGTGAGCTGGAAATCTTCCAAGCAAGATAACTGTGCCGACTAAAAACACAAATGCGGATTATTGCTGCAGCTGAGGCAGCAGCATAGAAGTCTTTTGGGTCGAAAATAATCTAATAAGATTAGATAAAGTTCTGTTAGCAGCTGAGCTAGGCGTCAGCACAGGCTAAGGAATTAAGGTCTCATCGACGATCCAGATATATACTTCTATATCATCTGATTCGTTCGGATCATACATCGTGGCGATGTGATGATCGTGTAAATCGCGTCAGACGATAATTAAGCAAATCCGCTGACGAAAACCTTTCCTCAGCAATTTGAGCGAATTGTACATAGTTCGGGTGTTAGACACTCGAGTGACTGGCTATGTGCCAAGTGGGAGATTGTTGGATAATATGACCCATAGCGTCACTATTTGCACAGATCATTGTGTTGTTGTAGCAAATTAACTATGTAACAAGGAAATTGCACTCTCGTCATTTGTGATTAGATCACCATAGATATATGATGAAGAGAGGTCCCTATGATTAGTTCCTGGATTGAGATGATATGAGACAGTATCAGTCCACGAAGGATTAATCATTAAATATCCCTAGCCGTAGTATTATCGAGACTGGACATCGATAATGCGGAATAGGGCTAGTAGTATTGCACTTGTGCGCGTTGTGAGGGCACAAAGGCATAGTTCTCATATATATAAGTATTGGATACTTGTGCAAGTGCGATAGGAGGTCGTGTTTCACCGATGGTACGGGAAACAGCTTCGCTCTGGATAGACCCTTCGGAATCCCATTGGTATTATGACTAGGTGTCTATGGGAGGCCGAAATCAAGGTAGGTGTGTATAGTCTTAACCTGAGACTTACATCGCTAATACTTACGACAATCGGTAAACTTTGGTTTGGTGGTGGGGGATCTTAACTGGTTCTGTGTTCACCTCTTCTGGGTTTATCAGGAATCGTAGTGTATTGGATGTGATGTCAAGACGGAAGTGTCACTCCAGTCATAATGGAGATGATGTCACGCAGGATACGGTATTAGTGCTCTTAAGTGATGCGCATCCAATCGTGATATTATGACCAGGTCATGAATATCCGATATAGAGAGATAGTTACCAGACATCTGATATGTGTTTCGGACGGGGCAGACACTTATCCAACCCCAGCCCTAGCACGTGATTATCGATACTGGGCCGATATGCACAATACAATCGTATACTACGCTTGATACAGATCTTAATATTCTTTGATGAATATGTCCGGAGAACTTGGGAAGACTTGGTGCTTTGCTAGGATTCGACCTTGTCTCGTAAATCGGTAGAACGTAGTAGTACTGGTACGTACGTGATTCGGATACTCCGACGACCGTATTTACTGCCAATTATCCGGGGATCTCATGGGTCGCTTCCCGATAATCCACCGATGACGCCAACTCGCACTCTTGAATAATCTGGGATTATATAGAGAGAGAGAAAATTAATCTAGGATTAATACGGGATATTTTATCCGGGATAAAATATCGTCTAGAGAGAGATAACGATTAATTTGGAATTAATCGGTAAAATAAATATTCGATATATTAAACGAAATTAGATTTCGACGCGGAATTAAAATTAGATTTTAATTCGGGCAAACGAGTTAATTTAGAATTAATTCGTTAGCGACGTAAATAATAATTTCGCTAGGCGCAATTATTTATTTAAATTCGATTTAATTAACGTCGCGACGTAAGCTCGGTATTTCGGAAATATCGAACCCGAACGCGTGAGTGCACGTGGGCCCACTTTCATTTGGAAACGTGTGGGGCCCACATGACACATGTCATATTTTGCATTATTTAATTCTAATGCATTGCATGTAGATAGTGTACATTGCTCAATGTCTTGCATGGAAATTGAGTGTTTGACACTCTAAGCCATTGCATGATTGTGTCATAAATTTTATATTAATTTAATGAAATTATGGCATAAATATAAATTGATTTTTGGTAAATCATTTTAACTTAACAAAAAAATTCTTTCTCTCTCATTTTTCTCTCTTCTCTCACGCCCAAAGCTTGAAATAGGGACTGGTTTTGACCAGAAAAACGTGACAAAAAGGGAAGCAAGGGTGGGGTTTCATTGTGTGAAAACCGCAAGTGCTAGCACACTACGAGTCTTGCGAAGGTGGTAGGGAGGTTCACCATGAGGCGGGACTCATCCGACGGAGTTGGAGCTTCGTTTTGAGACTCAAATTCTGTTTTGCAGGGAGTGGACAGTGCGACTTTGGAGTTTGGCATGAAGGCAGTGCGTTTTTGGCTTCATTCGTCTCTCAAATCGACATAAACCGATCAATGTGAGTATTCCGCTACCTCCGTTGATGTATTCACGCATTATTTCATGTCTTGATTTGATCTTGGGACCTTAGAATAAAAACACAACAGTTTATACCCATTTCTACAATTCTTGTCTTACTATTTGTTAGTTCCGTATCATTTAATTATTTTATAGTTCTTTAATGTTTTATTTGTAAGAAAGCATGATACATGGATCTCGGAGCATTTTGTACGTGTTTTTGGGAAATTCAGAGTCAGGAAGACACACGGGAAGAACGAACGAAAAATGCAGAAAAAATAGACCAGAAAAATTGTCTGGCGCCGCGGCGCCACTATTTGAGCGCCACGGCATATGCTCAGCATAGTAATTTCCCATATGTTTGACGTCGCGGCGCCCACTTTTCGGTGCCCCGCAGCCCCCAAAATCACCAAATCTTAGGGTTTTCATGTACCAATGAACCCAAGGCTTTATTATAAATAGATAAGCTTGTCCAAGACTCAAGGGGGAGGCTAATACACAACACAAAACACAAGAACACATATTTTAGAGAGATCCAAGGAGGAGGATTGAAGAACGACAAGAGGAGACGAAGGCGGTGACGTCCGAAGAGGAAGAGATTTAATTCGATTTTTATCTTCTTGTTTCTTTCTTAGAACTCTAATGATTTCCATTAGATTCATGACTTTGTTTTCAGTGTTTTTATTTATTGTCATGAACTAAACTCCTTAATTCTGGAGAATGATGTAACTGATGCTTGAATCTTTATATTGATTGTCGATTTTGTTATGAAGTTTTAATAAGTTTGTTTATATTCTTTTGAGTTTAATGCTTCTTGGTTGATGGCCACAATTAAGATGATGAATGTTTAAAATCTATCACTCGATATAGGGGATTTTGAATAGATCTAGAGAATATAACCTAAGAGTTTTATAGAGTTCGAGAGAATATATAAGTTCCTTTGAAGTCGTTAATATAGAATCACAAAGCGTAACGAGTTGTTAGCTACTAGTTTTTTATAGAGATATCGAAATCTGTAGTTGATGATATTTTCACTGATACTCGAGAGAGGGAGTGGATATTTTCGGAGTCTTGACTTATAAATAATAATTGACCAAGGATTAATTGGCATGAAAAATAAATAGGAGACAGCTAGGTGAAATCCGACTCTAGAATCTCTATCGTATTAGTTTCTCGTTTCTAAATATTTTTATATTTTGTTTATTTAATTACATCTTTGTTAATTATCGTCTAAATAAATTTAAGATTATCAATTGTAGTATTTAGTGCGAGTTAACACAATCTCTGTGGGTTCGACACTCTTTCACTGATTTATACTAAAACTTGACAACATACACTTGCGGTACGATATAAAATATCACAACAAGTTTTTAGCGCCGTTGCCAGGGATTGTTTGTTTAATTAAAATTAATACTATTACCAATTAATCTTAGCTTTAATTTAGATTTTTATTTTTAGTTTATTTTTGTTTTGTTTTGTTTTATTTTCTTTATTTTTAATTTTTATTTTTATTGTGTGCTTCTTGTTTAATTATTCGTTTTGCATGTTATTTACGCAGGTAGCACGAAATTCAATAAGCCCGCGCAACCAAATTTTGACCAGTAGCAGCCTGATCAACTCCATGCACGGTAGTGTTGTTTCTCACACTTGTTTCTTTATATTTATCTTACAATGAGGACAATTTATTTTTTAAGTTTGGGGGTGTGTGCATGTAGTGATAGTTCCTGCTAGTTTATAAAAAGAAAATTAATTTTTGTACTTGTTGATAGTAAAGCATAAATCTAATAATGAATTTATTTGCGTTAGATGAAGTTTTAGAAACAATAAGTCTCAATTGATTTTTATCTGATGCCTCGAATGAGTGATCTAGGTTACACTCGTAAGCACTTAACAATAGGTTTTAGCAGTAAGAACCTAAGTAGTTGGCAAAGTGACTAATTGAAGAAATTGTTCGTGAATGACTGTTTGCTTAAATATCTCTGTCAATATGCTAGTATTATGATGTATGGTATGATAAGAAAAAGAAACCACCTATAACCGATAAGCGCGAAGCTACCCAGGAGCGAGTGTTAGGACCACCATGAGGAGAAATGCTACCTTAAAAGGTAGATGTGTTGAAAAAAAAAGAAAAAAAAGAAGAGAATAGAATAAAATCATACCATACATAGCAAAGAAAGGCAAATGCAAAATAAATTTGAGATATCTAGGTTGGTTTGACCCATCAGATCTCAATTTTTGAGATGAAATCATCAAGTTGGATTACTTATGAGTCGAGCTGTGAATGAACCTGTACAAAAACACACACATTGTGAGTCTGGCTTAGACGGTTTATTCAAGAAGTTGGATTTGAGTCGCAATTGCATACTTTGAAGGTTCTCTGATTTCATTCATAAGCATTCTTTGAGGACAATATTATGCATAACTATCGGGACTATTTTATTTGTTTTTATTATTTTTATATTTTTGCATGATTGTGTGTGAAAGACGTTTGTGGATATCGTCGTTGTAAGCCTTCACGAGACTATAACTCGTCCACTAGGGTCACCTAGGGGTTTAAAGGCTTGTTGCATACGCTAAATGCAATCGTGATCCCTACGAAAGTGGCCTAGTTAATGTTGTTAATTTTATTTATTTTTTTTTCTCTCGGGACTAGAAAAATCTTAAGTTTGGGGGTGTTTGATAAGTGTGGTTTATACCCACTTATTCCTGCATTCTAAACTTACTATTTTGTTAGTTTCCATATCATTTAATGTATTTTGTAGTTCTTTTATGTTTTATTTGTAGGAAGCATTGATACATGGATCTTGGGGTATTTGTACGTGTTTTGGGACCATTCGGATGCATCAGAAGCACACGGGAAGAGCGGAAAATACAGAAAAGGCAGACCAGAAAAATTATCTGGCGCCGCGGCGCCTCTTTAGTATCAGCATAGTAATTTTCCATGAGTTTGCCGCCGCAGCGCCCACTTTCCGGCGCCCCGCAGCCCCCAAAATCACCAAATCTTAGGGTTTCATATACCAATGAACCCAAGGCTTTATTATAAATAGATAAGCTCGTCCAAGACTCAAGGGGGAGGCTAATACACAGCACAAAACATAAGAACACATGATTTAGAGAGATCCAATGAGGAGGATTGAAGAGCGACAAGAGGAGACGAAAACGGTGACGCCCGAAGAGGAAGAGATTCAATTTGGGTTTTATCTTCTTGTTTCTTTCTTAGAACTCTAATGATTTCCATTAGATTCATGACTTTATTTTCATTATTTTTCTTTATTGTCATGAACTAAACTCATTAATTCTAGAGAATGATGTAACTGATGCTTGAACCTTTATATTGATTGTCGATTTTGTTATCAAGTTTTATTAAGTTTATTTATATTCTTTTGAGTTTAATGCTTCTTGGTTGCTGGCCATAATTAAGATGATGAATGTTTAGAATCTATCACTCGAGAGAGGGGATTTTGAATAGATCTAGAGAATATAACCTAAGAGTTTTATAGAGTTTGAGAGAATATATAAGTTCCTTTGAAGTCGTTAATATAGAATCACAAAGCGTAACGAGTTTTTAGCCACTAAATTTTTTATAGAGATATCAAAATCTGTAGTTGATGATATTTTCACAAATACTCGAGAGAGGGAGTGGATATTTTTGGAGTCTTGACTTATAAATAATAATTGACCAAGGATTAATTGGCATGACAAATACATAGGAGACAACTAGGTGAAATCAGAGTTAACGCAATCTATGTGGGTTCGACACTCTTTCACTGATTTATACTAAAACTTGAAACCGTACACTTGCGGTACGATATAAAATATCACAACAAGTTTTTAGCGCCGTTGCCAGAGATTGTTTGTTTAATTAAAATTAATACTATTACCAAGTAATCTTAGCTTTAATTTAGATTTTTATTTTTAGTTTATTTTTGTTTTGTATATTTTTTGTTTGTTTTGTTTATTTTCTTTATTTTTATTTTTTATTTTTATTGTGTGCTATTTGTTTAATTATTCGTTTTGCATGTTATTTACGTAGGTAGCACGAAATTCAATAAGCTCGCGCAACCAAATTTTGACCAGTAGCAGCCTGATCAACTCCATGCATGGTAGTGTTGTTCCTCACTTTTGTTTCTTTATATTTATCTTACAATGAGGACAATGTATATTTTGAGTTTGGGGGTGTGTGCATGTAGTGATAGTTCCTGCTAGTTTATAAAAACAAAATTTATTTTTTGTACTTGTTGATAGTAAAGCATATATCTAACAATGAATTTTTTGCGTTAGATAAAATTTTAGAAACAATAAGTCTCAATTGATTTTTATCTGATGCCTTGAATGGGTGATCTAGGTTACACTCGTAAGCACTTAACAATAGGTTTTTAGCAGTAAGAACCTAAGTAGTTGGCAAAGTGACTAATTGAAGAAATTGTTCGTGAATGACTGTTTGCTTAGATATCTCTCTCAATATGCTAGTATTATGATGTATGGTATGATAAGAAAAATAAATCACCTGTAAATGATAAGCGCGAAGCTACCCGTGGGCGAGTGTTAGGACCACCATAAGGAGAAATGCTACCTTAAAAGGTAGATGTGTTGAAAAAAAAAAGAAAAAAAAAAGAGAATAGAATAAAATCATACCATACAGAGCAGATAAAGGCAAATGCAGAATAAATTTGAGATATCTAGGTTGGTTTGACCCATCGGATCTCAATTTTTTAGATGAAATCATCGAGTTGGATTACTTATGAGTCGAGCTGTGAATGAACCTGTACACAAACACACACACACACACTGTGAGTCTGGCTTAGACAGTTTATTCAAGAAGTTGGATTTGAGTCGCAATTGCGTACTTTGAAGGTTCTCTGATTTCATTGATAAGCATTCTTTAAGGACAATATTATGCATAACTATCGGGACTATTTTATTTGTTTTTATTATTTTTATATTTTTGCATGATTCTGTGTGAAAGACGTTTGTGGGTATCGTCACTATAAGCCCTCACGAGACTATAACTCGTCCACTAGGGTCGCCTAGGGGTTTAAAGGCTTGTTGCATACGCTAAATGCAATCGTGATCCCTACGAAAGTGGCCTAGTTAATGTTGTTAATTTTATTTATTTATTTTTTATTTTGTTTTTCTCTCGAGACTAGCAAAATCTTAAGTTTGGGGGTTTTTGATAAGTGTGAAACTTACTATTTTGTTAGTTTCCATATCATTTAATGTATTTTATAGTTCTTTTATGTTTTATTTGTAGGAAGCATTGATACATGGATCTTGGGGTATTTGTACGTGTTTTGGGACCATTCGGATGCATCAGAAGCACACGGGAAGAGCGGAAAATATAGAAAAGGCAGACCAGAAAAATTGTCTGGCGCCGCGGCGCCTCTTTAGTATCAACATAGTAATTTTCCATAAGTTTGGCGCCACGACGCCCACTTTTCGGCGCCCCGCAGCCCCCAAAATCACCAAATCTTAGGGTTTTCATGTACCAAAGAACCCAAGGCTTTATTATAAATAGATAAGCTCGTCCAAGACTCAAGGGGGAGGCTAATACACAGCACAAAACACAAGAACACATGATTTAGAGAGATCCAAGGAGGAGGATTGAAGAGCGACAAGAAGAGACGAAGGCGGTGACGCCCGAAGAGGAAGAGATTCAATTCGGGTTTTATCTTCTTGTTTCTTTCTTAGAACTCTAATGATTTCCATTAGATTCATGACTTTATTTTCATTATTTTTATTTATTGTCATGAAGTAAACTCCTTAATTCTGGAGAATGATGTAACTGATGATTGAACGTTTATATTGATTGTCGATTTTGTTATGAAGTTTTATTAAGTTTATTTATATTCTTTTGAGTTTAATGCTTCTTGGTTGATGGCCATAATTAAGATGATGAATGTGTAGAATCTATCACTCGAGAGAGGGGATTTTGATGATATTTTCACTGATACTCGAGAGAGGGAGTGGATATTTTTGGAGTCTTGACTTATAAACAATAATTGACCAAGGATTAATTGGCATGACAAATACATAGGAGACAACTAGGTGAAATCAGACTCTAGAATCTCTATCGTATTAGTTCCTCCTATCTAAATATTTTTATATTTTATGTATTTAATTAAATCTTTGTTAATTATCGTCTAAATTAAGTTACGATTATCAATTGTAGTATTTAGTGCGAGTTAACGCAATCCTTGTGGATTTGACACTCTTTCACTGATTTATACTAAAACTTGACGCCGTACACTTGCGGTACGATATAAAATATCGCAACAATTCCCCAATATTGTCCTTGGCCGAAAATTGGGAGCATAAACAAATATCTACATATTTATTTTTTGTTTCATTAAAGCTTTAATCAAGTTGTCTATGTGATCATTACATCATTTAATGATTTGCAACAAGTCAAATAAAGCAACTCAAGTCATCTCCAAAAATATCAAAACTTAAGATATTTATATTTTTAATTACTTTAATTATTTAACAATTAAATAATTATTTAATTATTTAAATACAATTATTTTAAATATATGTATTATATTTACTTTAAATATCCAAATACATATATATTTATGATATATGTCAAATATCACAATTTAAAATTTAATGAATGTGTATTTAATAAAATCAATCATTAAATACAAATACACATTAATTAGGAAATGACCAATAGGTCCCAATGCATATATTTTTCGTTTAACCTTTAAACGACTTATAAATAATCATTATTATTCATAAAAGTTGGCCTAGTACTCTACGAGTATATTTCACTAGTGAGATTCTCCAGATTCAGGCATATCTGTCACGAAATCCAATTTCGTGTCCATAATTTACCCACCCGTAAATTATGACGACCATAGATAAACTCGATGAATCATACAGGTCGAGGTCATGGCATATGTTTAATTCCTTCGTCACAGATATCCAGATAAATCCCAGAGATATAGATGTAAATGTCAAATCTCTATAGCGACAATCGCGTCGACGTCTCTATTAGCAATCTCTAAAAGAACACTTAGAACTTACTTCTAAAGTGTACCACGAGCCCATGGTTTTTATCTGATTGCCAATCATATATGGACTACCTATGCTATGTGCATAGAACTGACGGATCCTATCTCGACGTACAAAGGACACCCTGAGGATCTGTCCACACCCAACGAACAGGTGGAGGTCTGATCTGAATAGATCGGTGATGTGACTGCCATCTAAGTGTGGAATATGTCTCATATGCCCATAGTGGTATCTCAAGTCGAAGAATCACAAATGCTACTCAACCCGAGAAGATTCATATTGACGTTGGTGTACCATCTATTAAGAATCTTCGGTGAGTCGTTCAGTGTTTATCCGCTATAAATACCTACACGTCTATATGAGTCTCCAAGACTTATGGTTCATTAAAAAACCATTGGAATCCAATATTCCAGTATACGAAATGTACCGGTCTCAACGGGTTTACTTTACTGACCAAGTAGTGTAAACCTTGACCAGAAACTGTCTAAGAATGACAACATCATGATACAACTCAATGTCAGTTGCAACGCTTTTTGCAAATGCATCATGACTAATCATTCTAAGGTCAATTACGTCTTTACCATATAAAGATATATATTATATTATAGAAACTGCTTATTTTATTCATAATAAAACGTTTACAAGAGTATTTACAAGGAAATACAACGGGGAATTGGCGCTCGGAGCACCAACCTCAACATATTGTTACCCCCAAGCTATGGAACTGGTGGGATTTTCTAATATTTTACAACATTTTATTCTTACTATACATTTTATGATGATTTACAATTTATGATAGTTCATGGATTTCAAGTTACAGATTATTTACGAATAAATTGATTTATTGTACTTATTTTATGAGATGTTGGTGATGTTTTAATCATATTTTCATTTAACAATATTTTTATGAAATTACAGTATTCACTCACTAGGTCATACAAAAGACTTATTCCCTATACTCTATAGTTTTTATGTTTCACGAGTTTATAGACAACAACTTTTTGGTGAGGTTTCCTTGAACTGTGATGATGAGAAATTGAGAAGATGGATATCAGTTGTAGTGTTGGACAATTATGACCCATAGCATCACTATTTGTATAGAACATGGTGTTGTTGTACAAATTAACTATGTGACAAAGGAAATTGCTCTTTTATCATTTGTAATTGGATTACCAAGATACATAAATGATAAAAGTCTATATGATTAGTACCAGATTAATAAGATATGAGACAGTATTAATCCACTAAGGTTTAATCATTAAAATATCCCTAGTCATAGTATTATCGAGATTGGACATCGATAATGCGGAATAGACTAGTATAGCACTTGTGCGCGTTGTGGGAGCATAAATGCATAGTTCTCATATATTTGGGTATTGGATACTCATGCAAGTATAATAGGAGGTTGTGTTTACCGATGTTACGAAAAAAGCTTCGATCTGGATAGACCCCTCAGAATTCCATTGGTAGTATGCCTATGTGTCTATGGAAGTCCGAATCACGGTAGGTGTATTTGGTCTTAACCTGAGACATGCATCGCTAATACTTGCGACAATCAATATACTTTGGTTTTGGTCGTCCAGGGCTTTAACAGGTTCTGTGTACACCTCTTCTGGGTATATTGAGAATTGTAGTGTATTGGGTATGATGTCAAGATGGAAGTATCACTTCAGTCATATAGAGATGATGGTCACGTAGGATACGGAACTGGTGCTCTTATATGCTGCAGTTATCGGGATAAATGACTAGGTCATGTTTATCCGATTATAGAGACTAGTTACAAGAGATCTGATATGTGCTTCGTATGGGACAGACACAATTCCAGCCCCAGGCCTAACACGTGACATCCGATACTGTATCGCAATACGCAATACTACATATACTACGCCTGACACAGATTACATATTCCTTTAAGAATATTTCTGGAGAATTGGGTAGGCACGGTACTTTGCTAGAAGCCAACCATGTCTTGTAAATCGGTAAAAATGTAGTACTAGGTACGTACGTGTTCGGATAGTCCGACGAAACCAGATTTACTGCCAACATATCCGAGGATCTCATGGGTCGCTTCCCGAAGATTCACCGATGACGTATGACTCGCACACAATTAATCTGGGATTAATTAATCGAGAGAGAAAATTAATCTATGATTAATTACAGAGATATTTTATGTGGGATAAAATACTATTTAAAGAGAGAGAACGATTAATTTGGAATTAATCAATAAAATAATATATTCGATATATTATACGAAATTAGATTTCGACGCGGAATTAAAATTAGATTTTAATTCGGGCTAACGAATTAATTTAGAATTAATTCGCTAGCGATGTGAATAGTAATTTTGCTATGCATAATTATTTAATTAAATTTGATTTAATTACGTCGCAACGGAAAATTCGTTAATTCGGAATTAGCGAACCCGAGCCCGGGAGTGTTTGCAGGCCCACTCGCATTTCGAATCAAGTGGGCCCACAAGTCACATCACACATCACATCATTAGTCATTATTGTGATGGAAGTCACATCAACTTTGAGTGATGTGATGGATGTCACTTTTGTGAGTGATGTGAGTTGTTGGAAAGCTTTAATGTCTTGTACCTTTTTTGAATTTGGTAATTGATTTTTTGTATTTGATTTTTGAAATCAAAAAATACACAACACACAACTTCATCCTCTCCGTCTCTCCCTCTCCAACTCACGGCACAAGGTTCCATTTTCTCTCAAATTTCTTGGCTTGGCCGAGAACAACAAGAAGCTAAAGAAAGATTTATGGCAAATTTTTCAATGATGCTAGCACATCCAACGGGTCTTACAAAGGTGATAGGGAAACCCATTCATGAGCATGGAATCCATTATCAAAGCTTGGAGCTTGAAGACAACTCATGGAGCACAAAAATGAGGCATAGCCGAGAGCTTCAAGGAGAAGAAATTTTTTTTTTGTGTTTTTCGCATCGCAAAGCCGATCAAAGTGAGTATTTCCGCAACTTTACTTTGTTGTATTCGCACTTTTCATAGCTTAATCTGATATTGGTTTGACCTAGAAAACCCAACAATGGTATCAGAGCCATTATTAAGCATGAAAATGAATTAGGGTAAAATTTGGGTAAAATTGATTTGAGCATGATTTGATAAAATTGATTGATTGAGTATGCTTGAATGATGATAACTTGGAGTTATATGTGATCAATTTGATGAAAATTGAATTGGATTAATTTTTCCCCCAATTTTTGGCTTGGCTGAAAGTTTTGATGCCCTCGAGTCATGGTGATTTTTGTTCTTTTGATCATTGGATGAGTTGAAAAACTTGGGATAAATTGATTTAGGATTTAATTGGATTAAAATTGAAATCAGATTTAAAATCCCTCTAATTGTCGTGAGCTACAAGCATGGAAATGAGATGATTTTTTGATTCAATAATGTTGGACATGTGTTGATGATTAATAGCATAATTAATTATGTTAATTGAATTGTGAAGTTTGGAATTTTCTAATTTAATTAGTTGGGCTAAATTTGGAATTGGGCTTTTAAAGTTGTATTTGGGCTTAATGGGCTTGGTTGGGCTAATTTTGGTTTAGGTTAATTGGTTGGATCCAATTGGGCCTAAAACCATTTCCATAAAGTCCAAATATGATTAAATGGGCCTTTAATATTTTAATTGGGCCTAAATTTATTTTTGGCAAATGGTGATTCCTTATTGGGCTTTGGTTGCCAAAGTCCATGCCATTTAAATTAATTGAAAGCCCATTAGAATTTAATTAAATTGACTTTGGATGTTAATTGGGTTTTGAGACCCGTACAGATTAGATTTAGAATCTAAGTCGCAAAGCTTCATTAATAAAGTATAATTATTTAATTTGGAATTAAATAAGGAATTAATATTGAATACAAATTAAATTGGATTTAATGTTGTAGTTTGATATAATTCAAGAATTCGTACTTTGAGTACTTATTCTTAAAACGAGTTTGACTCGCGCAAATCAAATCGTTGTTTGAACATTGGATGATCATTAATTTCAGATTAATTAATTGGATTAGATTGATTGATAACATGCTTTATGTGAATACATGGATGTGATGTATGAATAATGTATATCAGATGGATATTAGATGGGTGAGGGCAATTTTGGAAATTGTTCCAATAAATTTAGAATTTATTAATTTGTACCTGCGTGTCCAGCCTATTACCTCTTGACTCTTTGTATTTCACTTCTCACCTATTCCCCTCAATGTAAATGAGGTTTCTTTAGAAGTGTTATGTAATTGGGTAGAAGTAAGATTTGTGCTAGTGGGAGAGAGGAAATGGAGAGATTTGTTATAGGAACAAGTTTTTTTAAATATCCATCCGCATATCATTATTAATTTATTTATCGCGCCTTATTATGCTTTTAGAATGCATGTTTAAGGGTGTATGATGAGACCTAATCAAAGATAATTAATTGGTTGCCAATTACGCGAAAAACCCTCAACAAATATTAAACGGTTTTCCTTCCATTGAATGATTCATTCTCAAGATCCAAGATTGGCACTGGTTTGTTGGCCAAAGTCAAGACCTTTGTCCATCGCGGATGTGTTTGAATCATAAAGGCTTTATTCCATATCGCATGTCTTGTCCAAGTTGTGATTTTTTGGCCAAAGTCAATATCACTTCTTGTCCATCGACATCGATTACGAAGCTTTCCAAGGTCAATGGGTCCCGCTTAACTGGAATCATTAAGTTTGTTGTGCCAAAGCCAATGCTTAATTGATTCAGAGGAAAAAATGTTGGACAAAATGACCCATAGCGTCACTGTTTGCACAGATCATTGTGTTGTTGTAGCAAATTAACTATGTGACAAGGAAATTGCACTCTCATCATTTGTGATTAGATCACCATAGATATATAAATGAAGAGAGGTCCCTATGATTAATTCCTGGATTGAGAATGATATGAGACAGTATCAATCCCCGAAGGATTAATCATTAAATATCCCTAGCCGGAGTATTATCGAGACTGGACATCGATAATGCGGAATAGGCTAGTATTGCACTTCTGTGCGTTGTGAGGGCACAACGGCATAGTTCTCATATATATAAGTATCGGATACTTATGCAAGTGCGATATGAGGTCGTGTTTCACCGATGGTACGGGAAACAGCTTCGCTCTGGATAGACCCCTCGGAATCCCATTGGTATTATGACTATGTGTCTATGGGAGGCCGAAATCAAGGTAGGTGTGTATAGTCTTAACCTGAGACTTACATCGCTAATACTTACGATAATCGATAGACTTTGGTCTTGGTGGTACAGGGCTTTAACCGGTTCTGCGTACACCACTTCTGGGTTTATCAGAGAGTCGTAGTGTATTGGGTGTGATGTCAAGACGGAAGTATCACTTCAGTCATAGTGGAGATGATGTCACGTAGGATACGGTACTAGTGCTCTTGAGTGATGCGCATCCAATCGGGATATTGTGACCAGGTCATGAATATCCGATTATAGAGACTATGTTACCAGACATCCGATATGTGTTTCGGACGGGGCAGACACTTATCCAGCCCCAGCCCTAGCACGTGACTATCCGATACTGGGCCGATATGCACGATACATTGGTATACTACGCTTGATATAGATATTAAGTATTCTTAGATGAATATGACCGGAGAATTGGGTAGACTTCGTGCTTTGCTAGAAGCCGATCTTGTCTCGTAAATCGGTAGAACGTAGTACTTGGTACGTACGTGATTCGGATACACCGACGACCGTATTTACTGCCAACGTATCCGGGGATCTCATGGGTCGCTTCCCGATAATGCACCGATGACGCATAACTCGCACTCACTAATAATCTGGGATTATATAGAAGAGAGAGAAAATTAATCTAGGATTAATTACGGAAATATTTTATCTGGGATAAAATATCGTCTAAAGAGAGAGAATGATTAATTTAGAATTAATCGGTAAATTAATATATTCGATATATTAAACGAAATTAGATTTCGACGCGGAATTAAAATTAGATTTTAATTCGGGCGAACGAATTAATTTAGAAATAATTCGTTAGCGATGTGAATAGTGAATTCGCTAGGCGTAATCATTTAATTACGACGCAACGGAAAATTCGCTAATTGAGAATTAGCGAACCCGAGCCCGAGTATGATTGCGAGCGCATTCGTATTTCGAATTCGAGTGCGGCGACGCAAGTCACATCAAGCGTCAAATCAATCGTCACATCAAGCGTCAAATCAAAAGTCACTTTGAGTGATTGATTGATTGATTGATTGATTTGATTGATGGATTGAGTGAAAGACACACATCAAATCACTTTATTAAAGTGACATTTGAATAGTGATGTAAGTAGGTGAAATAGTGACTAGCTAAAGACTTTTACCATTTAATTTATTAGATATATTATTTTGGTAAATGGTTTTTAGCATATTTTCTAGGAAAATATATATAAGACATTTTATTAGGTAAATGTTTGATAAGTCTTCACTTTTTCACCTCTCTCTCCCTTTGTTCTTCTTCACGCCAAAATGAAAGAAAACTCACTGTTTTCATACCAGTTCAGGCGTGAACTTTAGGGAAGGAATGAGTGGTTTTCATGGTGAAAAATCAAGTGCTAGCACACTTGCGACTATTGCGAAGGTGTTAGGGAGGTTCACCCATGAGGAGGGACTCATCCGACGGAGTTTGGAGCTTCGAAATGAGACCCGAATTAGCTCGAACCAGGGAGCAAATTTGCACAGTGGCGTGAGCAAAGCAGTGGGCTTTATGGCTTGATTCGTCTTCAAATCGACATAACCGATCAATGTAAGTATTCTGCTACCTTCGTTGGTGTATTCACGCATTATTTCATGTCTTGTTTGATCTTGGGACCTAGATAATAACCAACAATGGCATCAAGAGCTATTGGTTCAAGCATGAAAATGTAGGGCTTAAAATTGGGTATTTTGATTTTGAGCATGATTTGGTTAAATTGATTGATTGAGCATGTTTAAATGATCTTTAATTGAAGTTGGATTGGATCAATTTCAAGAAAATTAATTTGGAATAATTTTCCCCAATTTATTCATGTTGGCCGAATCTTCAAGCATGTTTGGAAATTTGGAATTTTTTCATTTTGATTCATTGGATGGGTTGTAATGATGTTGGATGATGTTAATTTGAAGTCAATTAGATTGAATTTTGAATTGAACATAAATCCCAAATTGCTTGTGTTGGCCGAATGTGTATGCCCTTTAATGTCTTGGATTTTTGATTTTATGAACATTGAATGTGTATGAAATCATTCAGGAAGTTAATACGTTGTCGACTGTGTAATTAATCGGATTGAATTCAAATCGGAAAAAATTACCTTCCTTGACCGAGACTTAAAAGCATGTAATGGGTTTGATTTTTCAATTTGTGTGTTGGACATATGATAATGATAATGAGCATGATTATTGGACTAATTTAGTGTTTTGGAAATATTGATTTAGTTGGTTAATCATGTAATGCACTTTAGGTAATTAAATTGCGGAATTGGATTCATGAAATTTAATTATTTAGGCTTAAATTGGATTTGGGCTTCTATTGTTGTAATTGGGCCTATTGGGCTTGATTTTATCAAGTTGGGTTTAGGGCAAGTGGATTAGATCCAATTGGGCCCAAAACCTTAACCATAAAGCCCAAATGCGACTAATGAACCTTTAAAGTTTAATTGGGCCTAATGGACCTAAATTGATTTATGGGCTTATGGGGTAAATCCTGGATTGGATTTTGGTTATTCGGTTTGACCCGAGTTGACCAAAAGTCCACGCCTTAAGAAATCAATTAAAAGTCCATTGGACTTTAATTGAATTGACGTTGGACGTTAATCGGTCTTTGAGACGCGTTACGATTAAATTTGGAATTTAAATCGTAAAAGGTTTATTAATAAAGTGTAATGTTTAATTTGGAATTGAATAGTGAATTAGTATAAAATACATGTTAAATTTGATTTAATGATGTAGTTTAATTTAATTCATGAATTCGTACTTTGAGTACTTATTCGCAAAAACGAGTTTGACTCGAACAAAATCAAATCGTTGTTTGAACATTGGATGATCACTTAATTATCAGATTAATTAATTTGATTAGATTGATTGATAGCATGCTTATGTGTGTGAATACGTGGCTGTGTTGAATGAATAATGTATATCGGATGGATATTAGTCGGGTGGGGCAATTTTAGAAATTGTTGTAATAAATTCGATTTATTAAATTGGACATGCGTGTCCAGCCTTATCACCTTCATTCTCTTTGTATTCTCTTCTCACCTATTCCCCTCCATGTAAATGAGGTTTCTTTAGAAGTGTAGTGTAACGGGTAGAAGTAATACAAGTGCTAGCTTGAGTGAGAAAGTGAGAGATTTGATCTAGGATCAATGTAAAGTATCCATCAGCATATCATTATTATTTATTTTCATACTCGCTTTATTATGTATTTAGAATGCATGTTTAAGGGTGTATGATGATGAGACCTTAACAAAGATAATTAAATTGGTAGCCAATTTTCACGCGAAAAACCCTCGTTAAATATCAAGCGTTTATTTTCCTTCCATTGAGTGATTCTTGCTCAAGATCCGAGATTGGCAGGGGTTGTTGGCCAAAGTCAAGCCCTTGTCCGTCGAAGATGTGTTTTAATCACGAGGCTTTGTTCCATATCAGTGTCGTGTCCAAGTTGTGGTTTGTTGGCCAAAGTCAAGACCACTTCTTGTCCATTGACATTGATTACGAAGCTTCCATGTCAATGGGTCCGCGCTTGACTGGGATCACTAGGTTTGTTGTGCCAAAGCCAAGGCCTAGTTGATTCAGAGGAAAAAGGTTAGGGTATATATTCGATATATAGACATATATTAGATATATGTTTGGGACTTGGATGTCCACCTACTGGATCTAGGAGTTGGATAAGATCCAATTGATCTTCGAGATCTATCTAGTTAATTATCATACAATTTTTTGGCCAAAGTCAAGATTGTGTGATATTTAACGGGATCCTAGCCCACTAGGAAACACGGTTTCCCGAGTACTCGACAGAGGGTTAGAGGCTCGACGAAAAATAGTGGGAGGCAAGTATTGAATTTGCAACATTCGTTCGAATACTCGCTAAACGCGCTCATCTATATTTTACTCGTCATATTAATTTAAAGTATTAGTTGGACTAATATTTTATGTTGTTTTAAATATATATATAGTTGGACTATATACAAACTCATTCGATATATAGTTGATTTTATAATTGGATTATAGTAATCAATATAATTGAATTAAAATTATAGTTGATTAAATAATTGGATTATTGTAATCATTATAATGAATAGTACCTTATTAAATTGATTAAATAGTTGGACTATTGAAATCAAGAAAGAATTGAAAAGTTGAATATTTAAAATATATAATCCTTGGATTAAATGTTTTAAATGATTTAATTTTCATATGGGAATAAATAATAGGTTACTTTATTTGATAAAATAACTTATTATACCTAAGCCCAAAATTAAGCAAATAAGTAGAGCATAAATCTTTGGAAGATTTATGTGATGATGACTTTAGTGCTTAATTTAATATACTTGACAATAAGTCTATTTTAAAGTATTAAGTTGCAATTAATAATTCCTGGAGAATTAATTGACTATTCTAGTGGAGAAATGTCAAAGTTTGCAATTGGGCATGTTGCACAAGGTGCACATCATTTCGATATTCTAAAACCCAAGGCTTGGCCAAAGGTTTGTGAAATATTGAAAAGATAATTAACATATCCCAAAGTGACTACCATTTGGATATGGCAGACACGAAGGAATTAAAGAAAGGGCGAGGCTCTGACTTTAAAATATTTGTCAAAGTTATGTTCACTACTAGTATTGAAATTGGATTTTAAATACTTAGTGTGGTACATAAAATATATGTATTGATGTTCAGAATCCGCTATGAGCTGGATACTGACTTCAAGCCGAGATTTCTCTGCGAATCGGAAACGGGACGAAAGTCGCTGTTTCGACCGTAGATACCTAAGTTTAGGAACTACCCTTTGGGTATGTACTTAAATTAGGAACTGTTATAATGTAACCAGTTTGACTAGAGACATTATCTCTATATCAGTGTTTTATCCATTGTGGATAAACCTTTATATTCTAGAATACTAAGTGTTTTATTATATAAAGATGATACTGAGATAAACACATTAGATGTGAATAACAGAATTTATATTTTGAATATAATAAAATCTCAAACATATAAAAATGACAAATAAATAGCTCAAATTGATTTGATCAATAGAGACTTATTTGTGGCATTGTTGTCTAGGACACAATTAAACGAGACTCGTATATCCACACTTTTGAAGAGTGGGTACTAGGACTGATTTGACTATTCAAATAAGGTCTGCGAATCTAGTTTATTAGGTAAAGTACCTAAAATACTATTTACTTGGTAATAGTATAAGGGCCACCGATCTGTTAGCCCTATTCATGGTGAAGTTAGTGGGCCCATATCTAGCTAGACTAGATGTGAACATGAATATTTCGTGACCTTTACGGATGTGGCATCACGTTATGGTTAATGTGTTTCTTTTGAAGAACACAAATCGGAAACTTTAAAGTTTCGACACGAAGTAAATAAACAGATCGGGTATAGTATTATTCCGCCACGGTAAGACCGTAATGGAAAATACTTAAGCAGTAAGTTTCATACGTACATGAAAGAGTACGGTATTCTTTCATATGAGGACTCCTCCTGAGACACGTCAGTTAGACGGTGTGTCCGAACTAAAAACCGAATTTTGTTGGACATGATAAGGTTTATCGCGAGTCGCTCTGAGCTACTGTTTCCTTCAATAGGATATGTATTAACAGTGCAAAACTTATTTAGAATAAGGTTCCATATAAATCTGTTTGACAGATGTCATATAGGATATGAACAGGAAAGAAACGGGGTTTCTCACTCCTAATAATTTGGGTATGCCAGGCATAACGTTTGGATGATACCAAACTGAGAACCCAAATTGGATAAGTTCCAAATAGGTTATCCTAAGGGAAACCTTAAGTATAGTACTTATAAATCTCACATGAGAACAATATGATTGTTGCTCACCATGCGGTTTTCCTGAGAGGAATACCGATATGCAGTGGTCATTGGGAGGATAATGATACTCGATGAAAATCAGAGTAATACTATTCAAGGCACGAAGTCCTTAATGGAACACAAACAGTTCATCAATGATGAATCTGTACCATTAATCTTCGAATACACAAGAACTGGGTAGATCGAATAGAGTCAGAAAACAACCTAGGGTATGGGTTTCTGATATAACCTCATAAAGATGTCAATCTTATGAGGGTATACCATCCGACTACGTTTTGAGGAAGTGATACGAGGTATCGACTCCCTATTTTGGCAAAGTGCCATGAGTCCAAAATGGATTCCATGTATAACAACTATTTTGGATACTAGTTGTTGTACCGCAAGGCATTGTGCCTATTGGTACATTAAACGTCTTCAAGGAAGACATACATGGATGGCAACATACCAACGTACAAAGCTAGGCTTATGACGGAAAGGTATCGTTATCAACATTGTGTTAATAAAGGTTCATCCTTTTACCTGTTGCCATGGTAAATCCATTTTGAAGATGCTTGTTGATAACTGCGTATTTCATTTATGAAATGTGTCAGTTACAGATCAAAATCGCTTTCCTGAAAAGGAAACCTTTTGGAGGATGATTAGAACATCCTGACGATTTTGTATAACCAACAAACAAGGTTTGCGGGTTATTCGATCCATGTTTGGATTGAAGCAAGCATATGGTTCTTGGAACTGTCGTTTTGAATTAATCATAATGGTTTATGATTTGACTCAAAACGAAATAATTCTTGTGTATATAAGGAGGTTAGTGGGAGAGCGCACTGACAGTGAAATTCCCAATAAAGCAATTGGTGAAAGCTTGGCTTTCATAGATATTCTTTCAATAGAAATTCTCCGTAGAATTCTGGGGAGTAACAACCTTTATTCAAGGAATAAAGATCTACTGGGATAGATTTGGAGTTGTTAACACTCTCTGGGAAATTGTACATTTAAAATGTACTTGTATTGGTGTCTCATACGCTTCGAGCATATGGAGTCACAATCGGGTCAATCCAAGTGACAGTCACTGGATTGAAGTTAAGAACATCTGTTAGTATCTCAGAGAACTAAAGATGATATCTTAAACTATGGAGAAGGAGAACTTGAAGTGACTGGGATCACTGCTGCAAGTTTCCAAACGATTAAATAATACGGTACTATTTAGTTTGAACACTGGGACAGTGAGCTGGAAATATTCCGAGCAAGATAACTGTTGCCGAATAAACAACAAATGTGGATTATTGCTGCAGCTGAGGCAGCAAAAGAAGCCATTTGGATAGAAAATAAATCTAATTAGATTAGATATAGTTCTGTTAGCAGCTGAGCTAGGCGTCAGCACATGCTAAGGAATTAAAGGTCTCATCGACGATCCAGATATATACTTCTATATCATCTGATTCGTTCGGATCATACATCGTGGCGATGTGATGATCGTATAAATCGCGTCAAACGATAATCAAAAAAATCCGCTGACGAAAACCTTTCCTCAGCAATTTGAGCGAACCGTACATAGTTCGGGTGTGGGACACTTGAGTGACTCGCTACGTGCCAAGTGGGAGATTGTTGGACAAAATGACCAATAGCATTACTGTTTGCACAGATCATTGTGTTGTTGTAGCAAATTAACTATGTGACAAGGAAATTGCACTCTCATCATTTGTGATTAGATCACCATAGATATATAAATGAAGAGAGGTCCCTATGATTAATTCCTGGATTGAGAATGATATGAGACAGTATCAATCCCTGAAGGATTAATCATTAAATATCCCTAGCCGGAGTATCATCGAGACTGGACATCGATAATGCGGAATAGGCTAGTATTGCACTTGTGTGCGTTGTGAGGGCACAACGGCATAGTTCTCATATATATAAGTATCAGATACTTATGCAAGTGCGATAGGAGGTCGTGTTTCACCGATGGTACGGGAAACAGCTTCGCTCTGGATAGACCCCTCGGAATCCCATTGGTATTATGACTATGTGTCTATGGGAGGCCGAAATCAAGGTAGGTGTGTATAGTCTTAACCTGAGACTTACATCGCTAATACTTACGATAATCGATAGACTTTGGTCTTGGTGGTACAGGGCTTTAACCGGTTCTGCGTACACCACTTCTGGGTTTATCAGAGAGTCGTAGTGTATTGGGTGTGATGTCAAGACGGAAGTATCACTTCAGTCATAGTGGAGATGATGTCACGCAGGATACGGTACTAGTGCTCTTGAGTGATGCGCATCCAATCGGGATATTGTGACCAGGTCATGAATATCCGATTATATAGACTATGTTACCAGACATCCGATATGTGTTTCGGACGGGGCAGACACTTATCCAGCCCCAGCCCTAGCACGTGACTATCCGATACTGGGCCGATATGCACGATACATTGGTATACTACGCTTGATATAGATCTTAAGTATTCTTAGATGAATATGACCGGAGAATTGGGTAGACTTCGTGCTTTGCTAGAAGCCGATCTTGTCTCGTAAATCGGTAGAACGTAGTACTTGGTACGTACGTGATTCGGATACACCGACGACCGTATTTACTGCCAACGTATCCGGGGATCTCATGGGTCGCTTCCCGATAATTCACCGATGACGCATAACTCGCACTCATTAATAATCTGGGATTATATAGAAGAGAGAGAAAATTAATCTAGGATTAATTACGGAAATATTTTATCTGGGATAAAATATCGTCTAAAGAGAGAGAATGATTAATTTAGAATTAATCGGTAAATTAATATATTCGATATTTTAAACGAAATTAGATTTCGACGCGGAATTAAAATTAGATTTTAATTCGGGCGAACGAATTAATTTAGAATTAATTCGTTAGCGACGTGAATAGTGAATTCGCTAGGCGTAATCATTTAATTACGACGCAACGGAAAATTCGCTAATTGAGAATTAGCGAACCCGAGCCCGAGTGTGATTGCGAGCGCATTCGTATTTCGAATTCGAGTGCGGCGACGCAAGTCACATCAAGCGTCAAATCAATCGTCACATCAAGCGTCAAATCAAAAGTCACTTTGAGTGATTGATTGATTGATTGATTTGATTGATGGATTGAGTGAAAGACACACATCAAATCACTTTATTAAAGTGACATTTGAATAGTGATGTAAGTAGGTGAAATAGTGACTAGCTAAAGACTTTTACCATTTAATTTATTAGATATATTATTTTGGTAAATGCTTTTTAGCATATTTTCTAGGAAAATATATATAAGACATTTTATTAGGTAAATGTTTGATAAGTCTTCACTTTTTCACCTCTCTCTCCCTTTGTTCTTCTTCACGCCAAAGTGAAAGAAAAATCACTGTTTTCATACCAGTTCAGGCGTGAACTTTAGGGAAGGAATGAGTGGTTTTCATGGTGAAAAATCAAGTGCTAGCACACTTGCGACTATTGCGAAGGTGTTAGGGAGGTTCACCCATGAGGAGGGACTCATCCGACGGAGTTTGGAGCTTCGAAATGAGACCCGAATTAGCTCGAACCAGTGAACAAATTTGCACAGTGGCGTGAGCAAGGCAGTGGGTTTTATGGCTTGATTCATCTTCAAATCGACATAACCGATCAATGTAAGTATTCTGCTACCTTCGTTGGTGTATTCACGCATTATTTCATGTCTTGTTTGATCTTGGGACCTAGATAATAACCAACAAAAAAGGTTAGGGAATATATTGGATATATTGGCATATATTAGATATGTGTTTCGGACTGGATGTCCATCTACTGGATCTAGGAATTGGATGAGATCCAATTGATCTTAGAGATCTACCTAGTTAAATATCATACAGCTTGTTGGCCAAAGTCAAGGTTGTGTGTTATTTAACGGGATCCTAGCCCACTAGGAAACAAGGTTTCCAGAGTACTCAACAGAGGGTTAGAAGCTCGCCAAAAAATAGTGGGAGGCAAGTATTAAATTTTCAATTTCGTTTAGATACTTGCCAATACGCGCTCATTTCATTTTTCGTCAATACATAAATATATTAGTTGGACTAATATTTAATTGTTGTTTTAATAAAACAGTTGGACTGTATTCAAACTACTTCAATTTATAGTTGATTATATAATTGGATTATAGTAATCAATATATTTGAATTTAAATAATCAAATTATAGATGATTATACAGTTAGACTATAGTAATCATTATATTCAATAGTACCTGAAATCGTTGATTGGATAGTTGGACTATAGCAATCAAGATAACTGAAAGATTAGCGTTTAAAACATAATCCTAGGTGAAAATGTCTTTAAGCGGCTTTAATTTTCAGATTGGGAATAGAACCTCAGGATAGTCCTGGAAACTAAGAAGTTACTCTATTTTATAGAGAAACCTCTTGGGCCTAAGCCCGGAGTTGAGCAAATAGTAGAACATGATATTTGGAAGATTCATGTGATGATAACTTTAGTGCTCAATCCTTTATGCTAGATGCAATGACACTTTAATTCCATCGTCAGAATTAAGGATTAGATCCTTATACTATGATGTTGAAATTATAGATCTTCATAGATCTATTCTTAGATCTTAGAAGTACAAATTGCGAAAGAAGCTCTTTCGCTCGTGTATGTCAGATGGTACATCTGTCGAGCATTAAGTGTCGCAGATGATTGCTGACATCGATCAACTAGGTTAGTTGGGCATTACCTATATGGCCGAGACTACCAAATATTTGATCTTATAGTCTCTACCCGAAAGCTGGGGCAGGTTCATTATCAACCAAGAGTAAACTCTATGAGAGTTGATGGCTATGCTATAGGAAGCAAAGCCAGAGCTTCTAAAAGGGGCAAAGGCAAAATCATCACAGTCTTCTAGGAAGACAAAGGACATATCCCAAGATGTCTGTCTAAACTGTGGCAAACGGGGTCACTGGAAGCGTGACTGCCATATGAACAAGGCAGACATGAAGGAAGTGAAGGCGGGGCAAGGCTCCGGCTTCAAGTATGTTTGTCATAAACATCTTCACTATTAGTTTCAAAATTGGATTTTTGATACTAGATGTGGTACATAAGATATGTACTGATGTGCAGAATCTGCTGATTAGCAGGATACTGACTTCAGATAAGATCTATCTGCGAATTGGAAACGGGACGAGAGTCGCTGTTTCAACCGTAGAAACCTAAGTTTAGGAGCTACCATTTGGGTGTGTACTTAAATTAGGAAACTGTTAAATTGTAACTAGTTTGACTAGAAACATTATCTCTATATTAGAGTTTAACCTGTTGCGGGTATACCTTTATATTCTAGAACACTAAAGTTTTTTATTTTATAAAGATGATATTGAGATAAACACATTAGATGTGAATAACAATATTTATATTTAGAATATAAATCAATCTCATACATATGACATGACAAACAAATAACTCACACTGAATAAATCATATGAGACTTATTTGTGGCATTGTTGTCTGGGACACATTAAACAAGACTTGTATATCCACACTTTTGAAGAGTGGATACTAGGACGGATTTGATTCTAATCAAATAATGTCTACAAATCTAGTTTATTAGGCAAAGTGCCTAAAACACTTTTTACTTGGTAAAAGTATAAATGCCACCGATATGTTAGCCCTCGTTGATAGTGACGTAAGTGGGCCCATATCTAGCTAGGATAGAGGTGGATATGAATACTTCGTAACCTTTAAGGATGTGGCATCGCGTTATGGTTATGTGTTTCTTTTGAAACACGAATCAGAAACTTTTGATAATTTCAAAGTGTTTCGGCACGAAGTAGACAAACAGATCGGCAAGAGTATTAATACATCACGATTGGACTGTGATGGAAAATACTTAAGCAATAATTTTCTTAATTACATGAAGAGTATAGTATTCTTTCACAGTGGACTCCTCCCGGAACACCTCAATTTGATGGTGTGTCCGAACTGAGAAACCGAACCTTATTGGACATAGTAAGGTTAATTATGAGTCGCTCTGAGCTACCATTTTCCTTCTAAGGATACGCATTAAACAGTGCAATACTTATTTGGAATAAGGTTCCATGAAAAATCTGTTAGACAAACTTAATATTAGATATGAACAGGAAAGAAACCGGGTTTTCTCATTCCTGGAGATTTGGGAATGCTAGGCATATGTTTGGATGACACCAAACTAGAACCCAAATCGGATAAGTGCCTAATTTGTAGGTTATCATAGGGTAACCAATGTATAGTACTTATACAACTCACAAGAGAACAATTTAATTGTTGCTTGATAAGTGTGGTTTATACCCACTTATTACGGTATTTTTAGCTTATTGTTTTGTTATATTTCGAGATATTTACATGTCATTTATAGTTTATTTTGTGTTTTATTCGTAGGAGCATTAATACATGGATCTGGGAACAATTACACGTGTTTTGGGAACTTTTGGGAACACATGACGAGCATGGGAGTAATTGGCACCATGGCGCCTTCAAGAATATTAAACCCATCCAAAAGGCCGAGTAATTGGCGCCATGGCGCCACTTGAACAAATGAATTAGGCGCCATGGCGCCACTTGAAGAGGAAATAATGTGAGTGTGCATGTAAGGTGGGGGCCACACCTTTGACAAACCTTAAGGAAAGAAGGAAGCAAATACAAAAGAAACATGTGGGGCATATTTGTAAAAGAAAGAGAAATAAAACAACAAATCCATGAAAGTGGGGCCCATTGTTGTTAAAAATAAATAAAGAATAAAAAGGCAAGAAGACCACGTGAAAGATAGTTTGACTTAGAAAGAAATTAAGAGAAGAAAATGTACAAGCGCCGCGGCGCCTTCCAAAATTGAAAACCCATGCATTTTCCCGAGGATTCAGCGCCCCTGCGCCCACTTACAAGCTGCACCGATCCGGGAGAAAACCTACGAGTTTCAGGATTTAATTTTTAGGGTTTTTAAGATCCCTAATGATACCCAATGACTCCCAACCTCTACTATAAATATAACAGTTCATCCAACACTCAAGGGGGAGGCTAATACAAAGCATAAAACACCAAAACACATATTTTTAGAGATCCAAGGAGAGGATTGAAGAGCGACGAGAGGAGACAAAGGCGGTGACGTCCGAGGAGGAAGAGATTCAATTCGGGTTTTATCTTCTTGTTTATTTCTTATAACTCTAATGATTTCCATTAGATTCATGACTTGTTTATCATTTTTTTTATCTATTGGCATGAACTAAACTCCTTAATTTTGGACAATGATTGTAACTGATGCTTGAACCGTGTATTGTGTTTATCAATTTTGTTATGAAGTTTTATTGAGTTATTTATATTCTTTTGAGTTTAATGCTTCTTGATTGTTAGCCACAATTGAAGATGATGAATGTTTAGAATCTATCACTCGAGAGAGGGGATTTTGAATAGATCTAGAGAATATGACCTAGGATTTTATAGAGTTCGAGAGAATCTGTAGTCATTTGAAGTCGTTAACATAGAATCATAAAGCGTAATGAGTTGTTAACTATTGGATTTTTATAGAGATATCGAAGTCTATAGTTGATGATATTTTCACTGATGCTTGAGAGAGGGAGTGGATATTTGCGGAATCTTGACTTATAAATAATATAACTGAACAAGGATTAATTGGCATGAAAAATACATAGGTGACAGCTAGGTGAAATCAGGATCCAGAATCTCTATCGTATTAGTTCCTCATATTTTATTGTTTTTATATTTATTTATTTAATTAAATCTTTATTAATTATTTTCTAAATAAAGTTCGGATTATCAATTACAGTACTTAGTGCAAGTTAACGCAATCCCAGTGGGTTCGATGTTGGACAATTATGATCCATAGCGTCACTATTTGTACAGATCATGGTGTTGTTGTACAAATTAACTATGTGACAAGGAGATTGCACTCTTATCATTTGTGATTAGATCACCTAGATGTAGAAATGATAGGAGGTCCTTATGATTAGTTCTTGGATTGAGATGATATGAGACAATATCAGTCCTCGAAGGACTAATCATTAAATATCCCTAGTCATAGTATTATCGAGATTGAACATCAATAATGCGTAAGAGACTAGTATTACACTTGTGCACGTTGTGAGGGCACAATGGCATAGTTCTCATTTATTTGGGTATTGGATACTCATTCAAGTGTAATAGGAGGTCGTGTTTTACCGATGGTGCGGAAAACAGCTTCGCTCTGGATAGACCCCTCGGAATTCCATTGGTAGTATGACTATGTGTCTATGGAAGTCCGAAATCAGGGTAGGTGTATTTGGTCTTAACCTGAGACTTGCACCGCTAATACTTGCGACAATCAATATGCTTTGGTTTTGGTCGTCCAGGGCTTTAACCGGTTCTGTGTATGCCTCTGCTGGGTATATTGAGAATCGTAGTGTATTGGGTGTGATGTAAAGACGGAAGTATCTGTAACATCCCGCCTAAGCCAGGATGCTACCGGCAGGAGAGAGGCTAATCCTACCTCCATAAGCCTCGGACTCTTGATGAAAATTCGGCATGACCTCTGCTAAAAGTCATGCAACCTGGATCAAAGTCCAGCATCTCAATACAATCTATAGGGCCCAACACACAGTCTAACACTAAATAATAAACTCAAGTCATAATCCAACTGGGCTCCATGCCCAAAAATACGTATAAATAAAAACTTTTACAGTTAACTTATACAACACAAATTCTTTTACAACTACACTTATACAACTTGACTCTAATACTCCCAATACCTGGTGACTGGATGACTACAATGCTGTTACTCAGCTCCTCAAGCTCTGAAGACTGTGGTTGACCGATCAGGTCACCAACCTGCAAAACTCAAACACTGTTGGGGTGTGAGTCATAAGACTCAGTAAGTAACTATGCTCATTCCTTGAGCATCAAACACATGCAAAGTCTGAATCTTGTTTCTGTATTAACCTAAACCGTCTATGTGACCATGCAAATATTTACAAGTCTGATTTAACCATATAACTTTTATCCATTTTAATCACTCATATTAAATACATCAAGTTCTACTTTACTAACTAACAGATTAAGATCCATCACACTTCTGATGCGCTACTCTGATTCCTCTCTTTACCTTTTTGTATACTCTGAGCTAGTATGGATTAGATAATTATAATAACTTTCTTTGTTTTACTATCTTGAAATATCATCAAATCGGTTATACTAAAATTCTATTTCTGTTAAACATTTAATCCACTATCACCAACCATGTATATATACATATGTTATCGTATCATCATGTTCTAGCATCTTTACAATATGTTCTTTCTAAGTAAACATACAACTCATACAATCATCATTAACATATATACCTTTAAATAAAATCATGCTATCATGCACTAGTATTTTGCAAAATGTTACTTCTATATAAACATGTCACGCACAAATATTAACCATATATACATTTCGATGCAATCATGTCATGCTTTTATGAACTATTACTTTAAAACTTTTTTCTGAAAAACTTTCATGTGAATGTACTAGTGCTATAATGCATTAACATCAACTATATGCATCTCAGATGAATTACTAGAATGTATGATTCATATGCATGACTTGTAAACTATACTCTACTTTAACATGCTATGCTTTTAGAAAATGCTTTCTGAAATCTTTATGAAAATTCTCTGTTGAAAACTTTACTTAAGAACTGGTTTCTGCTTTAAAATTCGGAATCTCTTATAAAATTGCTCTTTCTGGAAACTTTCTTTTCTAAAAGCTCTTTCTGAAAACTATATCTGTAAACTAAAATCTGTATTTGAAAACTGAAACCTTTCTCTGAGTTCTATGTCTCTGAAAACTATTTTCTGAAAATCTGTTATTTCAAAACTCCTTTTCTGAAAAACTGATATCTGAGTGTCTGTTGAAAAACTGACGCATGGGGGCGTTACGTATTGCCGTCCCCCCATACGCCCTAAAGCCAGATATGCAAACCCATGACATTGGGGCGTTACGTATCGCCGTCCCCCAAAGCATGCCATACATGCCCTGAAACTGGTGGTCTTGGGGCGTTACGTATCGCTGTCCCCCAAGCTACAAACTGGAGCTGAGGGTGCGGATCTATACTACCACCCAAGCTCAAACTGGGGTCTAGGGGCGTTATGTATCGCCGTCCCCCTAGCCTGTCTGGAGGATCTGAGAGTGTCCCCTTAGTCCTCAACATGTACACATGTCTCTGAATCCGTCAATTCCAAAGTATCTGTCAATTCCAACTGAATCTCAAGTTACATACTGGGGTGAGTTTTTACCTCATGCCCCGAAAAACATAAAACCATATACTATATCTCAGAACTGTAAAAACATTTTCCTGAAATATATAGTCTTTCAAAAACATCTGAAACTTTTCTTTAAAACATTTTGAATCTTTGAAAACATCCTTAACTTTTGCTCAACTGCTGAAAATTTTAACACACACATATGCATATGCTTTCTCATGCTTCTTTCTACCTTAGCCATGCTTTCTTATAATTTCATACATGTACATGTACATATTCATGCATACTCGTAAATTAATGATGTACGAATTCTAATCTTACATACTTCCATCTATAATGATCTTATAATCTATAGGTTCATAATGTCATCAAATGTTTTGCTTACACTAAAAAATATATAATTTATCATACATTCATACTACCAACAATGTACATATGCATATACTTTTCATACTATCTTACTAATTCTATACTTATATTTGTAATCACATTCAAAGCACTGATGCTACATCAATCTATGTACATAAACTCAAATTACAAATTCTTCAACTTCTCTATCGTATTAAATTCCAAAGTATGGATACTCACACGTAAAACCATGATTCCAAATCACATACACATATTCATTGTCATACGTAATTCTAATTACACATATACTCTATGCTCACTTAAACATGCATCAAAATACTTGTAAACCATATACTTACATAGTATATATATATGCTTATGCTTATCTATGTATGTACTCGTGTTCTTGTTTTTGTATCATTCTACATGCACTGAACATATATAGTTACCTTCTTATAATTTGTCATTCTTTAAACTTTAATCCCATTCCCTAGGGTGTAGTTTCTACAACCCCCAATCTCAAGTATCCTTATATTTTACTCATGTATTTACTCACATATAGCGATCACATATACTTTATCATTCTTATATTTCCAATCTAAGGCTTGCTAGTATCTTAGTGTTTATATACACATATATTCTTCTTGTTTTATGGTTACAAATATCTTTATAAAATTTCCTTATTATCTAAATTCAAACAAAACATGTCTCAAGTATTCATCGCATAGGTTACTTACCTGGAACTCCTACGTTATCCGAGTTTGGTACTTTCTATTGTCACCATCAGGTATCCAAAGCATGTACACATTAACTCCACTTCATGCTTCATTTGATGCTTGAATCCATGTATTTTCCATAACCAAAACTTAAAATTGATGAAGAAATGGCATTGGTATGAGGAGAATGAGAAGCTACGAATTTTGGCTTGAAGAAGGAGAAAGAATGAATAGTACTGGTATTTATACATGTTGCAGATTTTTTTTTTTTTGGTTGATAAGGAGTGGCTTTGGTAGTGCCAAGTGTCACCATTTCACTTGTTCTCGGATTTTGACAAAAACAGTAACTTTGGTCGCATTTTGGACCTGCTTCTGCTCTGATTTTGGAAAGATGTTCAACATGAAAGATGTGAGTCTATGTCTTAGCTTTCCAACGGTATACAATTAGTCCAAATCGAAGTTTGGATGAAAAATGTAGAGCTGAAATACCGAAAGCTGTACGGAATGGCTCGCCGGGCGATTTTGCCGTTAAAATCAAATTTTTGCCCCGAGTCTCCGGTCGGGTTTTCTAAGTCATGGAAATCATTTTTATATCCTAAAATGAATATAAACATGCTTCGTAAAATTATATACTGTGCTGGGCAGGTTACGGGTGACCGGGATATTACAGTATCACTCCAGTCATAGTGGAGATGATGTCACGAAGGATACGGAACTGGTACTCTTAAGTATTGCAGTCATCGGGATGACATGACTGGGTCATGTTCATCCAATTATAGAGACTAGTTACCAGACATCCGACATGTGCTTCGTACGGGGCATATATAATTCCAGCCCCAGGCCTAGCACGTGACATCCGATACTGGATCGCTATACGCAATACTACGTATACTACGCCTGACAAAGATTATATATTCCAGTAAGAATATTTCTGGAGAATTGGGTAGGCACAGTGCTTTGCTAGAACCCAACCATGTCTTGTAAATCGGTAAGCACGTGGTACGAGGTACGCACATATTCGGATAATCCGATGACCGTATTTACTGCCAACATATCCAGGGATCTCTTGGGTCGCTTCCCAAAGATTCACCGATGACAGCTGACTTAAACTAGAATTAATCTGGGATTAATTTAGAGTGAGAAAATTAATCTGGGATTATTTGAGGCTTTATTTAATCTGGGATTAAATGTGTTCGGAAGAGAGAGAACGCGATTAATTTGGAATTAATCGGTGAAATAAATTTAATAGTTAAATTTGATTTTTCTATTTAAATTATTAGTATGGGCTAAAATTAATATATTGGATATATTAATATGAATTGGATTTCATTACGAAATTAAAGTTGGACTTTAATACGAGTGAACGGATTAATTTAGAATTAATTCGTAAACGGCATCCGTAATATATTTACGAGGCGTCGTCATTTAATTAAATTAGATTTAATTATTTAGCGACGGAAATTCGTTTAATCGGATTAAACGAATCCGAGCCGCGGCAAACATTCGTAGAATCCATTAGAATTTTGAATTCAAATGAGGGGCCCACTTCACATGTGGTAGTTGGGAGGGTAGTTGGCATTTATACCAAGCCACCACCTTTCCAACTACCTTGGAATGGTTTTGGTGAAACCATTTACCCAACCACCTTGTTTAGGTAAAAGGGTAAATTGGTTTTACCAAAAGGCATCTCTCTCTCTCATTACACAACACTTGACATAAAAGAAAACCCTAATACACACCATTTTGGGCGTGAGCTTCATCATCTCTTCTCTTTGATTTTGTGGCAAAAATCAACAAAACTAGCACTTGTAGGAGTCTTCTAAGGTGATAGGGAAACCAACTCAAAGCTTCGAATCAACACAAAGGTTGGATCTTGGAGATCTTCATTTACAACTCAAAGCTTGGAATCAATACAAATATTGGATCTTGGAGATCTTCATTCATAACTCAAAGCTTGGAATCAACAAAGGAAGGATCTTGGAAATCTTCTTCTCAAAATTTTAAAAGCTCAAATCCATTCAATGTAAGTAATTCCGCAACTTATAATGAATTTATGAACACATTTTCTTGCTTATTAGATCCTTGGCATGTTCTAGGAACACTAACAATGGTATCAGAACCAATTTTAAGCATGAAAAGTTTAGGGTTCATGAGACTAAAATTTGGGGCTTTTGTGTTTTGAATATGATTTCTTCAAATTGATGCTTTGAGCATGCTTAGAATATGATAACTTAGAGTTGTGCATGATTAGATTTGAAATAAATGATTGGATCAAAAATTTCATATTCTCCTTACCTTGGCCGAATGCTCACTGTCTTGGACTGCACTTTGATTTTTTTTTTTTATAACAACATTGGATGTGTTTAAATGCATGATAAAATGTTGATTGTTGGTTTGATTAGATTAGAATCAAAGTCAATAATGTTTATGTTAAATCAAAGAGCATGTTGAGCATGAAATGATGTGTTTTGGATTCAATTTGTGTTGAGCATGAAATGATATGTTTTGGCTTCAATTTGTGTTGAGCATAAATTGATGGCTTAAGCATGATTAATTAAGTTAATTGGTATTTTGGAAATATTGAGTTTAATTAATTAATCATGGCTAATACACTTTAATTAAAATAATTGTGATATTTGGAATATTATAATTATGTTAATAAGCCTTTAATTATGTAATTGGGCTAAAAGTGTGTATTTGGGCTTAATGGGCTTGGTTTGACCAAGTTTGGTTTTGGACTTTTGGATTGGATCCAATTGGGCCCAAAACCAATTCCATAAAGTCCAAATACATCACTTGGCCCTTTAAAGAATTTAATTGGGCCTAAATTAATTTGTAGGCAATATGGTGATTCCTATTGGGCCTTGGCATTTTGGGTTTGACCCATTATGGCCAAAGCCCATGCCTTAAGAATTAATTAAAAGCCCATTGGACTTTAATTAAAATGACATTGGATGTTATTGGGCCTTTGAGACCCATCAAGATTGGATTTGGAATCCAAGTCTTTAAGGCTTATAAGTAAGTGTAAATATTTAATTTGGAATTAAATTTGGAATTAACATTGAATACAAATAAATTGGATTTAAAGTTGTAGTTCGATATAATTCAAGAATACTTATTTTGAGTATTTATTCTTAAACGAGTTTGACTCGCGCAAATCAAATTGTTGTTTGAACATTGGATGATCATTAATTCAAAGATTAATTAATTGGATTAGATTGATTGAATAACATGATTTGTATGAATACATGAATGTATTGCATGAATAATGTATATCGGATGAATATTAGAAGGGTGAGGGCAATTTTGGAAATTGTAATAAATTTAGAATTTATTAAATTGGACCTGCGTGTCCAGCCTTTTATCTCCTTTCTCATTTTATTTCTCTTCTCACCTATTCCCCTCAATGTAAATGAGGTTTCTTTAGAAGTATTATGTAATTGGGTAGAAGTTAGAATAGTTATAGTCGGGGAGAGGAAAGTGAGTGATTTGTTCTAGGAATAATTTGTGACATATCCATCCGCATATCATTATTAATTTATTTATCGCGCCTTATTATGCTTTTAGAATGCATTCTTAAGGGTGTATGATGAGACCTAATTAAAGATAATAAATTGGTTGCCAATTTACGCGAAAAACCCTCAAAACATATTAAGCGTTTTTCCTTCCGTTGAGTGATTCTTACTCAAGATCCAAAGTTGGCATTGGTTTGTTGGCCAAAGTCAAGACCTTTGTCAATTGCGGATGTGTTTGAATCATAAGAGTTTTGTTCCATATCGGTGTCTTGTCCAAGTCGTGATTTGTTGGCCAAAGTCAAGATCACTTCTTGTCAATGGGTCCCGCTTAACTGGAATCATTAAGCTTGTTGTGCCAAAGCCAAGGCTTAGTTGATTCAGATGAGAAAGGTTAGGAAAATATATTGGATATATTGGCATATATATTGTATATATGTTTCGGACTTGGATGTCCACCTACTGGATCTATGAATTGGATTGGATCCAATTGATCTTAGAGATCTACCTAGTTAAGTATCATACAATTTGTTTGACAAAGTCAAGATTGTGTGTTATTTAACGGGATCCTAGCCCACTAGGAAACACGGTTTCCCGAGTACTTGACAGAGGGTTAGAGGCTCGCCGAAAAATAATGGGAGGCTAGTATTGAATTTGTAATTTCGTTCAAATACTTGCCAATACGCGCTCATTTCAATTTTCGTCATTTATTAATAAATATATTAGTTGGACTAATATTCAATTGTTGTTTTAATTAAACAGTTGAACTGTATTCAAACTACTTCATTTATAATTGATTATATAATTAGATTATAGTAATCAATATATTTGAATTTTACCCTTCATTTATAGTTGATTATATAATTGGCTTATAGTAATCAATATATTTGAAATTTACCGATCATTTATAATTGATTATATAATTGGATTATAGTAATCAATATATATTTGATTTTAACCAATAAAAGTATACTTGATTATATAGTTGGACTATAGTAATCATTATATTAAATAGTACCTGAAATCGTTGATTAAATAGTTGGACTATTAGAATCAAGATAAATTGAAAGATTAGTGTTTAAAACATAATCCTAGTGAAAATGTGTTTAAACGACTTTAATTTTCAAATTGGGAATAAAATTTCAGGATGGTCCTGGAAACTAATAAGTTACTTTATTTGATAAAATAACATATTAGGCCTAAGCTCAGAGTTAAGAAAATAGTAGAGCATGATCTTTGGAAGATTCATGTGATGATAACTTTAGTGCTTAATCCATTATACTTGTCAAAAGGACTCTTTAATTTCCTAATCAGAACTAAGGATTAGATCCTTAAAGTATGATGAAGAAATTGAAGGATCTTCATAGGTCTATACTTAGATCTTAGAAGCATTAATTGTAATAGTAAACTCTTGGAGAGTTAATGGCTATGCTCAAGGAGCCAAAGCCAAAGTTTGCAATAGGGCAAGAAGCGCAAGGCGCATCTTACTTCAATATTCTAGAAGGCCAAGGCTTGGCCAAAGGCTTGGCCAAAGGCTTCTGGGATATTGAAAAGGGCAAAGGCAAAATCATTACTGTCTTCTAGGAAGATAAAGGACATATCCCAAGATGTCTGCTTAAACTGTGGCAAATGGGATCACTGAAGCGTACTGCCGTATGGACAAAGCAGACATGAAGGAATTAAAGACGAGCAAGGCTCTGACTTCAAATATGTTTGTCATAAATATGTTCACTACTAGTATTTAAATTGGATTTTAAATACTAAGTGTGATACATAAATATGTATTGATGTGCAGAATCTGCTATGAGCAGGATACTGACTTCAATTGAGATTAATCTGCAATCGGAAACGGGATGAAAGTCGATGTTTTACCGTAGATACCTAAGTTTAGGAACTCCCATTCGGGTGTGTACTTAAATTAGGAAACTGTTATAATGTAACTAGTTTGACTAGAAACATTATCTACATATCAGGGTTTAACCCGTTGCGCGTATACCTTTATATTCTAGAACACTAAAGTATTTTATTTTATAAAGATGATATTGAGATAAACACATTAGATGTGAGTAACAGTATTTATTTTTTGAATATAAATAAATCTCAAACATATAATATGACGAACAAATAGCTCAAACTGATTTGATCAGATAAGACTTATTTGTGGCAGTGTTGTCTGGGACACATTAAACAAGACTCGTATATCCACACTTTTGAAGAGTGGATACTAAGACGGATTTGATTCCACTCAAATGATGTCTACGAATCTAGTTTATTAGGTAAAGTACCTAAAATACCTTTTACTTGGTAAAAGTGTAAGTGCCATCGATATGTTAGCCCTCGTTCATAGTGACGTAAATGGGCCCATATCTAGCTAGGCTAGAGGTGGATATGAGTATTTCGTGACCTTTACGGATGTGGCATCGCGTTATGGTTATGTGTCTTTTATGAAACACAAATCGGAAACTTTTAGAGTTTCGACACGAAGTAGACAAACAGATCGGCTAAAGTATTAAAACCGTCACAGTAAGACCAAGATGGAAAATACTTAAGCAATAAGTCTCTCAAATACTTGAAAGAGTATAGTATTCTTTCAATGAGGACTCCTCCCAGAACACGTCAGTTTGACGGTGTGTCCAAATGGAGAAACCGAATTTTGTTAGACATGATAAGGTTAATCATGAGTCGCTATGAGCTACCATTTTCCTTCAAAGGATAAGCATTTAACAGTGCAATACTTATTTTGAATAAGGTTCCATGAAAATCCGTTTGGCATATTTCATATTAGATATGAACAGGAAAGAAACTGGGTTTTCTCACTCCTGAAGATTTGGGATGCTGGGCATATGTTTGGATGATACCAAACTAGAACCCAAATCGGATAAGTGCCTAATTATTGGTTATCCTAGGGAAACCAAAGTATAGTACTTATACAACTCACTTGAGAATAATTTAATTGTTGCTCGCCATGCGTTTTTCCTGAGAGGAATACCTAAATGCAGTGGTAAGTGAGAGGAAAGTAAAACTCGATGAAAAATCAGAGTAATACTGTTCCAGGCACCGATTCTTTAATGGAACACAAATAGTTCATCAAGGATGACACTGTACCACAATCTTCGAATACACAAGAACCGCGTTAGTCAGAGAGAATCAGAAAACAACCTGGGAGGTTTGGGTTTCTGATCTCACGTCATAAAGATGTCAATCTTATTGAGGAAGACGAACTGACTACATTTGAGGAAGTGATACAAGGTATCGACTCCCCATTATGGCAAAGTGCCATGAAGTCCGAAATGGATTCCATGTATACCAACTATGTTTAGAGACTACTTGTTGTACAGCAAGGCATTGTGCCTATTGGTACTATATAAGTCTTCAAGGAAGACATACGTGGATGGCAGGATACCAACGTACTAAGCTAGGCTTGTAGCGGAAAGGCATCGTTATCAACATTATGTTGATTACAACGAAATCTTTTACCTGTTGCCATGGATAAATCCATTTCGATAATGCTTGCTGCTGCTGCATGCTTCATTCATGAAATATTGCAGCTGAACGTCAAAATCGCTTTCCTTAAACGGAAACCTCTTTGGAGGATGTTTATAACATCCTGACGGTTTTGTCGTACCAAAACTAGCAGACATAGTTTGCAGGTTATTCGATCCATGTATGGATTGAAGTAAGCATTGGATTCTTGGAACTATCATTTTGATGTAATCATAATAGTGTATGATTTGATTCAAAATGAATATGATTCTTGTGTATGTAAGGAGGTTAGTGGGAGCGCACTGACAATGATGTCCTAAATAATGATGATATGTCATTTCTTGGAAATGATATTCTCATATGACTATCGGTGAAAGCTTGGCTTTCATGAAAATTCTCCGTAGAATTCTTGGGAGAAACAACCTTTATTCTAAGAATAAAGATCTATTGGGATAGATTTAAAGTTGTTAACACTCTCTGAGAACTCGTACATTGAAAAATGTATGTGACCTGTTGTCTCATGCGCTTTGAGTATATGGAGTCACAAACAGGTCAATCCAAGTGATAGTCAATGGATTGATATTAAGAACATCCGTTAGTATCTTAGAGAACTAAGGATGATGTCTTAAACTATGGAGAAGGAGAACTTGAAGTGACTGGGATCACTGCTACAAGTTTCCTAACCGATAAAAACAACGGTACTATACAGTTTGAATAACAGAACAGTGAGCTAGAAATCTTCCAAGCAAGATACTGTTACCGAATAAACAACAAATGTGGGTTATTGCTGCGGCTGAGGCAGCAATAGAAACCATTTGAGTCGATGATAAATCTAATTAGATTATATATAATTCTGAAAGCAACTGAGCTATGCGTCAGCACAAGCTAAAGAATTAATGGTCTCATCAATGATCCAGATATATACTTCGACTATTCATCTGATTCGTTCGGATCATACATTGTGGCGATGTGATGATCGAATAAATCGCATCAGGCGATAATCACGCAAATCCGTTGACGAAAGCCTTTCCTCAGCAGTTTGAGCGAACAGTACATAGTTCGGGTGTATGACACTCGAGTGACTGGCTATAGGCCAAGTGGGAGATTGTTGGACAATTATGACCCATAGCGTCACTATTTGTACAAATCATGGTGTTGTTGTACAAATTAACTATGTGACAAGGAGATTTCACTCTTATCATTTGTGATTAGATCACCTAGATGTATAAATGATAGGAGGTCCTTATGATTAGTTCCTGGATTGAGATGATATGAGACAGTATCAGTCCTCAAAGGATTAATCATTAAATATCCCTAGTCAGAGTATTATCGAGATTGAACATCGATAATGCGTAAGAGACTAGTATTACACTTGTGCGCGTTGTGAGGCCACAATGGCATAGTTCTCATATATTTGGGTATTTGATACTCATGCAAGTGTAATAGGAGGTTGTGTTTTACCGATGGTATGGAAAACAGCTTCGCTCTGGATAGGCCACTCCGAATTCCATTAGTAGTATGACTATGTGTCTATGGAAGTCCGAAATCAGGGTAGGTGTATTTGCTCTTAACCTGAGACTTGCACCGCTAATACTTGCGACAATTAATATGCTTTGGTTTTGGTCATCCAATGCTTTAACCAGTTCTGTGTACGCCTCTGCTGGGTATATTGAGAATCGTAGTGTATTGGGTGTGATGTCAAGACGGAAGTATCACTCCAGTCATAGTGGAGATGATGTCACGTAGGATACGGAACTGGTACTCTTAAGTACTGCAGTCATCGGGATGATATGACTAGGTCATGTTCATCCGATTATAGAGACTAGTTACCAGACATCCGACATGTGCTTCGTACGGGGCAGACATAATTCCAGCCCCAGGCCTAGCACGTGACATCTGATACTGGATCGCTATACGCAATACTACGTATATTACGCCTGACAAAGATTATATATTCCAGTAAGAATATTTCTGGAGAATTGGGTAGGCACGGTGCTTTGCTAGAAGCCAACCATGTCTTGTAAATCGGTAAGCACGTGGTACGAGGTACGCACGTATTCGGATAATCCGATGACCGTATTTACTGCCAACATATCCAAGGATCTCTTGGGTCGCTTCCCAAAGATTAACCGATGACAGTTGACTTAAACTAGAATTAATCTGGGATTAATTTAGAGAGAGAAAATTAATCTGGGATTAATTTAGGCTTTATTTAATTTGGGATTAAATGTGTTCGGAAGAGAGAGAACGCGATTAATTTGGAATTAATCGGTGAAATAAATTTAATAGTTAAATTTGATTTTTCTATTTAAATTATTAGTATGGGCTAAAATTAATATATCAGATATATTAATATGAATCGGATTTCATTACGAAATTAAAGTTGGACTTTAATACAAGCGAACGGATTAATTTACAATTAATTCGTAAACGGCATTCATAATATATTTACGAGGCGTCGTCATTTAATTAAATTAGATTTAATTATTTAGCGACAGAAATTCGTTTAATCGGATTAAACGAATCCGAGCCGCGACAAACATTGTATAATCCATTTGAATTTTGAATTCAAATGTGGGGCCCACTTCACATGTGGTAGTTGGGAGGGTGGTTGGCATTTATGTCAAGCCACCAACTTTCCAACTACCTTGGAATGGTTTTGGTGAAACCATTTACCCAACCACCTTGTTTAGGTAAAAGGGTAAATTGGTTTTACCAAAAGGCATCTCTCTCTCTCATTACACAACACTTGACATAAAAGAAAACCCTAATACACACCATTTTGGGCGTGAGCTTCATCATCTCTTCTCTTTGATTTTGTGGCAAAAATCAACAAAGCTAGCACTTGTAGAAGTCTTATAAGGTGATAGGGAAACCAACTCAAAGCTTGGAATCAACATAAAGGTTGGATCTTGGAGATCTTCATTCACAACTCAAAGCTTGGAATCAACACAAAGATTGGATCTTGGAGATCTTCATTCACAACTCAAAGCTTGGAATCAACAAAGGAAGGATCTCGGAAATCTTCATCTCAAAATTTTAAAAGCTCAAATCCATTCAATGTAAGTAATTCCGCAACTTATAATGAATTTATGAACACCTTTTCTTGCTTATTAGATCCTTGGCATGTTCTAGGAACACTAACATTCGACACTCTTAACTCATATTTATACTAAAACTTGACACCGTACACTTGCGGTACGATATAAAAATATCACAACAAGTTTTTGGCGCCATTGCCGGGGATTGTTTGTTTAATTCACATTAATACTACTACTAAGTAATATTAGCTTTAATTTAGAATTTTATTTTTATTTCCTTTATTTTTGTCTTAAGTTTTTACTTTTGTTTTTATTTCTTATTTTTTATTTCATTTTATTTTATTTTATTTTATTTTTATTTTATTTATATTTTTTTTTCGTACGAGGTGAATTTGAAAAGAAGCAATGGCAGATCCTATTGGTGCACTGATAGCTCAAGTATCGTCCCTCACGACTCATCTAGCAGTATTGGCAAACCAAATGGGCCAACCGTCTATTGAAGCTGCTTCTGCTAATGAAATGCTTTTACCCAACAAAGGAGCAGGATATGACCAAGTACAGTTTGTGAATAATCGGAACTTCAACAACTATAGAGGCAGTCCTATGCCAAATTATTATCATCTGAATTTTTCATATGCTGATATGGAGAACGTTTTGCAACCTCCTCATAGCTTCAATTATCCAAGAGCTGAGCACAAACCTTCCCTAGAAGACCTCATGAGCACATTTGTAGCTGCAGCTTCAGAGAGGTTTGAGAAGAATGAGTCAAGGATGGATAACATCGAAACACGAATGGGTAATATAGAGGCAATTATGAAATCTTTAGAAGCGCAAATTGGGTTGTTTGTTTCTTCCATGGCCAATCAACAGACATTGGTATTTTCGAGTGATATTGAAGTCAACCCCAATGAGCAATGTCAAATCATAACTTGTAGGAGCGGAAAATAGTTTAAAGACACCTCTCTGGACTTAGGCAGTAAAGAAGATGAAATGGTATTTCAGGAGGAAACAGTAACAGAAGAAGAAAACAAAGGTGAATTGATAATGAGAGGTCAAAATGAAGAAGTCACCTTCAGTGTTTTCAGAGCCATGCCAAGCCCTCAAGGTGATGCAGAATGTCACAGGATAGATTCAGTAGAAAAAGGAGTTGTAAACACGCAGGGTGAATCATTTAAGCAACCTATGAGCATAGTGCAGTCATGCAAAAAAGAAGATTCTCCACAGCTAAACCTGAAATCACTCCCAAAGCGCTGTAAAAAGAGAAAAAGAAAGGTCAGTGCTCACTTGGAGATGATCCCTGGAAGGTTAAAAAGGAGGCCGAGCCAATTTTGCCGAATGTACAGTCCAGAATTTCCAACTGGGGGACAATCTACATATCCTAGGGGACTATATATGAATAAACTGCCACAGCCTGCCAAGCTGTCTTTTTCATGTCATAAGAACCGGTGGATACCAAAGAAGAAAGCAGATGAGATTACCTGGTTCACTACGTTTAAGCCACCATAACCATTTGGGTGGTTGCGTCTGGCTGAAGACGTTAAACTTAGCACTAGCGGGGAGGCAACCCTTGCATTTATTTTACAATTGTTTTCTTTATTTTTAATTTTTATTTTATTGTGTGCTATTTGTTTATTTATTTGTTTGCATGCTATTTATGTAGGTAGCACGAGACACACAACGCCCGCGCAACCAAATTCTAACCAGCAAGAGTCTGATCAACTACATGCACGGTAGTGTTGTTCCTCACTCTTATTCTTTAATTTTTAATCTTACATTGATGACAATGCAAGTTTTAAGTTTGGGGTGTGTGCATGCTGTTTACTTGCTATTTAGTTGTTTAAATTTTTTAAAAAACAATTGTTTTAGTCTTTGGGTGAAATTTTAGAAATGATAAGTGTCTGATTCACTTTTATCTGATGCCTTAAATAACTGATATATGTTTGACTCGTAAGCATTTAAAAATAGGTTTTTAGCAGTGAAAACTTAAGTAGTTGACAAGGTGACTAGTTGAAGAAATTGCATGTCGATGAATGACCGTTTTCTTAGATGTCTATCTTGATTTGCTAGTGTTATGATGTATGGTATGGATAAAATTAAAAGAAAAAAAGTCTCTAAAGAAAGAAAATAAACCACCTATAACCGATAAGCGTGAAGCTACCCATGGGCGAGTATTAGGACCACCATGAGGAGAAATGCTACCTTAAAGGGTATGTGAGTTGAAAAAAAAATACAAAAAGAGAAGTAAAAAGAGACAAGAAAAGAAAAAAAAATCATACCATACTGAGAACGAAATAAAGCAATTATCGAGCATAATTGAGATATCTAGGTTGGTTTGACCCATCAATTCTAATTTCTAAACGAAATCATTAAGTTGGCTTACTGATGAGTCGAGCTATGAACGAACCTTTACACATACACACACTGTGAGTCTAGCTTAGATGATTTACTCAAGAATTTAGATTTGAGTTGCAATTGCGTACTTTGAAGATTCTTTGATTTCATTTATAAGCCTTCTTTGAGGAAAATTTTATTTGCAACTATCGGGGACTATGTTTTGTTATTTGAATTTAGTTTTTTATTTTACCTTTTGCTCGGGACTAGCAAAACCTTAAGTTTGGGGGTATTTGATAAGTGTGGTTTATACCCACTTATTGCGGTATTTTTAGCTTATTGTTTTGTTATATTTCGAGATATTTACATGTCATTTATTGTTTATTTTGTGTTTTATTCGTAGGAACATTAATACATGGATCTGGGAACAATTACATGTGTTTTAGGAACTTTCGGGAACACAGGACGAGCATGGGAGTAATTGGCGCCATGGCGCCTTCAAGAATATTAAACCCAGCCAAAAGGCCGAGTAATTGGCGCCATGGAGCCACTTGAACAAATGAATTAGGCGCCATGGCGCCACTTGAAGAGGAAATAATGTGAGTGTGCATGTAAGGTAGGGGCCGCACCTTTGACAAACCTTAAGGAAAGAAGGAAGCAAACACAAAAGAAACATGTGGGGCATTTTTGTGAAATAAAGAGAAAGAAAACAACAAATCCATAAAAGTGGGGCCCATTGTTGTTGAAAATAAATAAAGAATAAAAAGGCAAGAAGACCACGTGAAAGAGAGTTTGACTTAGAAAGAAATTAAGAGAAGAAAATGTACAAGTGCCGCGGCGCCTTCCAAAACTCAAAACCCATACATTTTCCCAAGGATTCAGCGCCCAGGCGCCCACTTACAAGCTGCAACCATCCGGGAGAAAACCTATGAGCTTCAGGATTTAATTTTTAGGTTTTTTAAGATCCCTAATGATACCCAATGACTCTCAGCCTCTACTATAAATATAACAGTTCATCCAACACTCAATGGGGAGGCTAATACAAAGCATAAAACACCAAAACACATATTTTTAGAGATCCAATGAGAGGATTGAAGAGCGACGATAGGAGAAAAAGGCGGTGACGTCCGAGAAGGAAGAGATTCAATTCAGGTTTTATCTTCTTGTTTCTTTCTTATAACTCTAATGATTTCCATTAGATTCATGACTTGTTTATCATTGTTTTTATCTATTGTCATGAACTAAACTCCTTAATTTTGGAGAATGGTGTAAGGATGCTTGAACCTTGTATTGATTGTTAAATTTGTTATGAAGTTTTATTAATTTATTTATATTCTTTTGATTTTAATGCTTCTTGATTGTTGGCCACAATTGAAGATGATGAATGTTTAGAATCTATCACTCGAGAGAAGGGATTTTGAATAGATCTAGAGAATATGACCTAGGATTTTATAGAGTTCGAGAGAATCTGTAGTCATTTGAAGTCGTTAACATAGAATCACAAAGCGTAATGAGTTGTTAACTATTGGATTTTTATAGAGATATCGAAGTCTATAGTTGATGATATTTTCACTGATGCTCGAGAGAGGGAGTGGATATTTACGGAATCTTGACTTATAAATAATATAACTGAATAAGGATTAATTGGCATGACAAATACATAGGTAACAGCTAGGTGAAATCAGGATCCAGAATCTCTATCTCATTAGTTCCTCATATTTTATTATTTTTATACTTCTTTATTTAATTAAATCTTTATTAATTATTTTCTAAATAAAGTTCGGATTATCAATTGCAGTACTTAGTGCGAGTTAACGCAATCCCTGTGGGTTCGAAACTCTTAACTCATATTTATACTAAAACTTGACACCGTACACTTGCGGTACGATATCAAAATATCACAACATTGCTCGCCATGCGGTTTTCCTAAGAGGAATACCTATATGCAGTGGTAAGTGGGATGAAAGTAAAACTCGATGAAAATCGGAGTAATACTGTTCCAGGCACCGATTCCTTAATGGAACACAATCAGTTCATCAAGGATGAAACTGTACCATAATCTTCGAATACACAAGAACCGCGTAAGTCGGAGAGAGTCAGAAAGCAACATGGGAGGTATGGGTTTCTGATCTCACCTCATTAAGATGTCAATCTTATTGAGGAATACAAACCGACTACGTATGAGGAAGTGATACAGGGTATCGACTCCCTATTATGGCAAAGTGTCATGAAGTCCGAAATGGATTTCATGTATATCAACCAAGTTTAGACACTGGTTGATGTACGAGAAGGCATTGTGCCTATTGGTACTATATAAGTTTTCAAGGAAGACATACATGGATGGAAACATACCAACGTACTAAGCTAGGCTTGTTGTGTCGATTACGACGAAACCTTTTACCTGTTGCCATGGTTAAATCCATTTGGATAATGCTTGCTGATGCTGCATGTTTCATTTATGAAATATGACAGTTGAACGTCAAAATTGCTTTCCTTAAATGGAAACCTTTTGGAGGATGTTTACAACATCCTGACGGTTTTGTCATATCAAAACGAGCAAACAAGGTTTGCAAGTTAAATCGATCCATTTATGGATTGAAGCAAGCATTGCGTTCTTGGAACAAGTGTTTTGATGTAATCATAATAGTATATGATTTAATTCAAAATAAAGATAATTCTTGTGTATATAAGGATGTTAGTGGGAGCGCACTAACAGTGATTGTCCTATATAATGATGATATATCATTTCTTGGAAATGATATTCCCATAAAATAATCGGTGAAAGCTTGGCTTTCATGAAAATTCTCCGTAGAATTCTTGGGAGAGACAACCTTTATTCTAGGAATAAGGATCTACTGGGATAGATCTAAAAGTTATTGGCACTCTACGAGAACTCGTACATTGAAATAGATGTACGCGACCTGGTGTCTCATATGCTTTGAGCATATAGAGTCACGATCAGGCCAATCCAAGTGATAGTCACTGGATTGATGTTAAGAACATTCTTAAGTATCTTACACGAACTAAGGATGATGTCTTATTCTATGGAGAAGGAGAACTTGAAGTTCAGGGTTCACTGCTGCAAGTTTCCAAACCGATAAAAATGACCATAAGTCGAAAAAGGCACTATATAGTTTGAATAACGGAACAGTGAGCTGGAAATCTTCCAAGCAAGATACTGTTGCCGAATAAACAACAAAAGCGGAATATTGCTGCAGCTGAGGCAGCAATAGAAGCACTTTGGATCTATAATAATCCTAATCAGATTAGGTGTAGTTCTTTTAGCAGCTGAGCTAGGCTACAACACAGGCTAAAGAATTAATGGTCTCATCAACGATCCAAGTATTTACTTCAACTATTCATCTGATTTGTTCAGATCATATATCATGGCGATGTGATGATCGAATAAATCGCATCAGATGATAACTTTGCAAATCCGCTGACGAAAGTAGTTTCTCAGCAGAAGTTTGAGCGAACCGTACATAGTTCAAGTGTAAGACACTTGAGTGATTGGCTATAGGCCAAGTGGGAGATTGTTGGACAATTATGACCCATAGCATCACTATTTGTACATAACATGGTGTTGTTGTACAAATTAACCATGTGACAAAGGAAATTGCTCTTTTATCATTTGTAATTGGATTACCAAGACACATAAATGATAAAAGTATATATGATTAGTACCGGATTAATAAGATATGAGACAGTATTAATCCACTAAGGTTTAATCATTAAAATATCCATAGTCGTAGTATTATCGAGATTGGACATCGATAATGCGGAATTGACTAGTATTGCACTTGTGCGCGTTGTGGGAGCATAACGACATATTTCTCATATATTTGGGTATTGGATACTCATGCAAGTGTAATAGGAGGTTGTGTTTACCGATGGTACAGAAACAGCTTCAGTATGGATAGACCCTTCTGAATTCCATTGGTAGTATGACTATGTGTCTATGGAAGCCCGAATTATGGTAGGTGCATTTGGTCTTAACCTGAGACTTGCATCGCTAATACTTGCGACAATCAATATACTTTGGTTTTGGTCATCCAGGGCTTTAACAGGTTCAGTGTACGCCTCTTCTGGGTATATTGAGAATCGTAGTGTATTGGGTGTCATGTCAAGATGGAAGTATCACTTCAGTCATATAGAGATGATGGTCACGTAGGATACGGAACTGGTACTCTTATATGCTGCAGCTATCGAGATAATATGACTAGGTCATGTTTATCCGATTATAGAGACTAGTTACCAGAGATCCGATATGTGCTTCGTACGGGGCAGACACAATTCCAGCCTCAGGCCTAGCACGTGACATCCGATACTGGATCGCAATACGCAATACTACGTATACTACGCCTGATACATATTACATATTCCTTTAAGAATATTTCTGGAGAATTGGGTAGGCATGGTGCTTTGCTAGAAGCCAACCATGTCTTGTAAATCGATAAAAATGTAGTACTAGGTACGTACGTGTTCGGATAGTCCGACGACCGGATTTACTGCCAACATATCCAGGGATCTCATGGGTCGCTTCCCGAAGATTCACCGATGACGTATGACTCGAACATAATTAATCTGGGATTAATTAGTAGAGAGAGAAAATTAATCTGGGATTAATTACGGAGATATTTTATGTGGGATCAAATACTATTTAAAGAGAGAGAACAATTAATTTGGAATTAATCCATAAAATAATATATTCGATATATTATATGAAATTAGATTTCGACGCGGAATTAAAAATAGATTTTAATTCGGGCTAACGAATTAATTTAGAATTAATTCGCTAGCGACGTGAATAGTAATTTTGCTATGCATAATTATTTAATTTAATTTGATTTAATTACGTCGCAATGAAAATTTCGTTAATTCGGAATTAGCGAACCTGAGCCCGGGAGTGTTTGCGGGCCCACTCGCATTTCGAATCAAGTGGGGCTCACAAGTCACATCACGCGTCACATCATTAGTCACTCTTGTGATGGAAGTCACATCAACTTTGAGTGATGTGATGGATGTCACCTTTGTGAGTGATGTGAGTTGTTGGAAGGCTTTAATGCCTTATACCTTTTTTGAATTTGGTAATTGATTTTTTGTATTTGATTTTTGAAATCAAAAAATACACAACACACAACTTCATCCTCTCCTTCTCTCCCTCTCCAACTCACAGCACAAGGTTCCATTTTCTCCCAAATTTCTTGGCTTGGCCGAGAACAACAAGAAGCTGAAGAAAGATTTGTGGCAAATTTTTCAATGATGCTAGCACATCCAAGGAGTCTTACAAAGGTGATAGGGAAACCCATTCATGAGCATGGAATCCATTATCAAAGCTTAGAGCTTGAAGACAACTCATGGAGCACAAAAAGGAGGCATGGCCGAGAGCTTCAAGGAGCAGAATTTTTTTTTTTGTTCTTCGCATCGCAAAGCCGATCAAAATGAGTATTTCCGCAACTTTACTTTGTTGTATTCGCACTTTTCATAGCTTAATATGATCTTGGTTTGACCTAGAAAACCCAACATGTAGTCATTAGAGACACTCTGTTAGGGGTCCACTCATGCATTGTATAGTATTATCAAGAATTCAAGATAATGATGTGAATGTCAGGACATGTAATGAATGTATGAAACTTATAAATGAATAAGTTAAGCATATTATTTCCAAGTAATATATGTTACAAGAATTGTCATGTTTGTAAGATTATGTGTCATTCAATGTTCAAGTTGTCCATGTTAAGTTATGTCTAGAATGTGTATGACAGAGGCTTAAGGTGATGGTGTGGATCTATCAACTACAAGTCATATCTTGGATTTATCGAGATATGACCGTTTTCAACCTTTCCTCATGCCACATAGTGTCACCTATACTCCCTCGTAACCCAATCAAAATCATAAATTCAAGGTACTGTACAATGCCATTATCATCAATAAAAGTGCACTAAATAACACAATTAGCTGTTCAATATCGCATCAATATATACGGACAATGAGCCAAAATCATTTATAAAAATCCACTTTCTTATTTCAAACAAAAACACAGTGTCAGTGTATGCTCATGCTTAAGCACATTGTATGCTCAAGCTTACGCTAATGCACAATCAAACGTGCACATAATAAACTCAAACTTAGCACATAACACATCATAAAACTAAATCTTTATATCAAGAATCGTACATATCAAAATATATTTTACAATTATTTCAAATATATACGTACACTACAAGAAAATGTACATTTAGCATCTAAGCATTTAGCGTCGAAACTAATTTCGACGCTAATAATTTACTTTTAGCGTCGATTAATATATTCGACGCCAAATATCAAACTTTTAGCGTCGAAATTACTTTTGGACGCAAAATGGTCTACTTTTAACATCAAATATTCAATACGACGCTAAAAGTTGTAATTTTAACGTCGATCTTATGTCGACGCTAAAGGTTTTCAAGAACCAGAAAATGTACAATGTTTGCATTGGCACTCGTAAGAAGCCGACGTCATCTGGGCGCACTACTGTTTCTTCTCAACCTGACTCGTGCCTGCGAGAAGAGCTAGCCACCACCAAGAACAGGTTGGAAAATACCGAAGACGGGCTGAAAAAGACTCAGGAGACGCTACTGCAGGTCAAGGTGGACCACGAAAAGAAGATGCAGGAGTTCGACTCGCAGATAAAGGCTTTCCGGGAGATGTTGGAGACCTCACTCGACCGGAGTGCATCGGGCTCGAGCGCCTCCCCCATCACAGCAGCAATAAATTTTATTTTCAATTGTATAAACATTCATAACTGTTAGTTTTAATAGACTATGTATTTATTTAATAAATTTTCATTATAATAATAAATTAATTATTATAATAAAAAATATTGTACTATTATTCGGTAATTTTTTTGATATAATAATATTTTTTTAATAATTTTTTTAATACTATTCAGAGCAAATGTATGTAAAATAATAATTTTTTTTACCTTTAGCGTCGAATCATTCGACGCTAAAAGTAATAAAATAATATTTATTCTTTAATAATTTATTAATTTTGGCGTCGAATAGATTTGACGCTAAAATAGACTTTTAGTGTCAAAAAATTTGATGCTAAACGTAATAAAATATAAATTATTTTTTAATAATTTATTGATTTGGACGTTGAAAATATTCGACGCTATAGTAGACATTTTAGCGTCGCATATTTTCATCACCAAATATGTACTCTAGCGTCGTAAAATACAATTTGTCGTCGAAAATATTTCGACGCAAAATATATATTTTTAGCGTCGAAATTACAAATTTCGACGCTAATTGTCTTACTCGTCCACATTTTTTTGTCCAAAATTTGCGTCGTAAAATTTCGACGCAAATTAAATTTAGCGGCGAAATACTTAATTTTAGCGTCGATACGTTTCGACGCTAAAGACCTTATTTTTTATAGTGGTATGTTAATTGTGATTTATTTTGAGGTCTAATTCACTTACCTCAAAGCGTCCTTTCATATGTCTCGTTCTAGGAAACTTCTTCATCTCCTATATTACTTAAAATCAAATCTATCAACAATACTATCTCTATATATGTGTAAACTTTTCTATTGGTTTAAGGAAACCCTCGCTAATATTTAATTAAAAGTGTTTAAAAACAAATGTTAGAAGCAATGAGCAATAAATTTAATTGAAAACGAAAGCGTTATATTATTAAGGGATCCATTTCGTTTTTATTTTATTTTATTTTATTTTATTAATATCTTATCTCTAAATCACAATAAACTATAATGAGTTTTTTTTTTTTGGAATTATTACAAACTACATATATTACAATATGCTATCAACTGGGATTCTAGATACATACAATTATAGCACTGCCCAGAAATCAACCGAGACGTAGCTAGGGACTTATAAATTCTAAATCAGTCAAGACACAACTTGTGGATCAACTCCCATATAGGAGAACTTATTCCTCCTAAAGATGAAGGTTTGAATCTCCACTGCTTTTGTGGGGACTCGAACCCATGTCTCTCACCATGAGGCCACTACCTCATTGGCAACTATAATGAGTTTAAAACTTAGTAAGTAAGCTAATTTTATATATATCAAAATATATGCATATGTATATACCATTCAAAATACATATGATATGTCATGATCTTTTCAAAACATCATAAAATCCAAATTTATCTCGAAACACCACAATTAGATATTTCAAAACTTTACTTCACATTAAATTTACACTTACTTTCAAAACATTCACTTTGAAATATTCGAATCATTTTAAACATATGTTCATGTTAATTAGTGTCACCTATACCCCGGTGACCCGGTTAATATATGTTATTCTATATTCTTTTTAAATATGGATTTTTTTATATGTTAAACTAGACATTTAAAGGAATATGTCAAAACTTATTTCAATGAAAATGGATAAATTTATAATTTGTAATGAATTTTCGAATTCAAGTATGATACATTGGGAATTTTTATTTCCTGCGAAAGACATGAATTACCGAATTATTTTACCGTAGTTATAATATTTCAAAAAATATGTAACTTTGAGGAATTTCTATTATATTTATGAACAGATTCATGATTTTTAGATAACAAGATAAATTGTTATGTATTTTTGAAGCAACTATGTTCAAAGCTGGAAAAGTATTTTAATGATTTGATGACATCTGAAATGAAAATTGTTTTGATAGTTTTGAAAGGAATTAAGCTAAGAAATTTTTATTGTGAATACCTATATGTGTCAGTATATTCTCTGTAAAATTTAAGATTATTTGGGTAAGGGAATTAACAACACAGGCCCACTACTCGTGTTGGTATTATCACTCTGTGCATACAGTCTTTCACGAATTTGTTATTAAGATTTGTAATCCAAAAAGCGTCTATTTTGTTAGCAGATGGGATATTACACTAAATATGATATTTAAAATTATTCAATTATATTTTGGTGAGCTTTTAATAAGATGGATAACAGGCTTATGTGGTTAAGGTTATTTATGAATAATGCCCAAACTATTCAATCATAATTCTTGTTGATTATTGTTTCCTTAAGTTATGTATATAACGAAATTTTTTAAGAGTTTATTTTAGAGAATGGAGCAATTAAAGAGATAAAGAAGATTTCATTGGAAAGAGACATCTGAATCAAGAGGTAAGTTTAATTCTTTATTTCACCCATAACAGTGCGAAAATCATAAATTACTACTCTTAAATTCATGCAAATATCATTTTCAGAGTTCTTACACATATACGTACATATCAATACAACATAGCAATCACGCTTTACAACATCTGATATCCATATCGATTTTCAAATCATTCATTCATTTCACATAAGCATAGACTATCAATACATATTACAATTATGTCATACATATACAAACACACAGATATACATACAGTCATCGTACAACCGATAACGAAACACATATAACAATCAGCACATCAAAGAACACATCGTCAAACAATACAAACAAATGGATGGCTTACACATACAATGCTCGTATGTGACTCATTACCTATTTTATAATAGGCATGAGATGAATTCCGTCCGAAAGAATACCTAACCAGCTCGACTTCTATATCACGAGAACATCAACCAATCAAATATATATACATGCATACATATCACGTGACACAAACTCATCACACGATCTCACATATATAAACACATACATGTCAAACATTTCGTATCATCCGAATCATTGTACACATACGTATATACAACAAACATATGAATATACCAATTATTTCGGATTTCCGATACCACACCCTTTTACTGTCCTCATATCATTTACCTATTGATCAAACATACACCGTTATCAAAACTCTTTCTGAAACATTAATATGGTGTCTTACCCATTATACATTCCATTCATATTCGTATCTTATCAGTCACATACTTTTATCAATCAGGAAAGACTTAGCTTGTACCAACTCAACCTTTATACAACTAAATCGTATGCATTAGTCATTAACTAACGTATTCCAATAACACGCATCTACACGTGCAAATACAAATTTAGAAATCGTGACTTACTTCAATTACCAATATTACATACTCAATTTATCCATAGCTTATCATCACATACAAATAAAAAAAATGTACCAATACTTATACATATACTTGTTCATTTAAATATACATATATATACCATTACACATTCATACACTTACATACATAAAAACATGCATATAGACATCGAGCTCGTCAATTACTTCACTTATGGCATAACAATAACCAAAAAACAATTAATAGTAGTGGCGGTCGATTATTTAACTATATATAGTCATGAACTTCTTTCCCAATACCACCTCTTATCTATTCTCGTCTTAACCTAAACACTTCAATCATTTATATATATTAAAGCTTAAATCAACATTCAAGTACTCATCGTATGGGTTACTTACCTGGCTTCACAAACACTCCACCTCCTAGTCACATCTATCAAAACAAATGGCGAACGATGTCAGAATCACGATGTAACATCCTCGATCCGGAGATGTTACCGGCGAGGAATAGGCCGTACTATTCCCCTGAGCCTCTGACATACTAACTGTATACTTTGCTACTGTCTTATCTTAACTATAACCTGAACATGGGACCATTGCCCAAACTTATTAACATAAAATACAAATTCTCATAAACTTAATATTACATACATTTCGACTCAACACTTAGTACTACTTTACTTATACAATTTTCTGAAACTAAACTTTGTTTGACTTGACTGAACTTTTACTCTGACTGGACTCTTATACTCTCTGACTCTGAACTGGTGGACTCAGACCCACTAGTGACCGCCATCAGTATCCGTCCTCCCGAGCTCGTCCTCCTGGAATACCTGCAAAACAGACACTGGGAGTGGGGGGTTAGATCGCTATACAATCTAAGTGAGTGGATGAAAAACTGAAAATTGATATAAAAACCTTTGATTTCAAAACAATAGTGTCAGAAATATCTTTATATGAAATTTTTTTTTCTAAAAACTTGTTTCTCAAATATCTTTTATAAAACTTGTCTTTCTGAAAACTACTTTTAAAATTCCAGTTTCTGAAAACTATTTCTGAAAACAATCTACTGAAAATCTGATCACTGTGAACTGCTCTGTATCTGAAAAACCTTGACGTATGAGGGCGTTACGTATCGCCGTCCCCCCATACTCCTAACTGTAGCCAGCTGTGCAAATCCATGACTTTAGGGCGTTACGTATCGTCGTCCCCCAAAGCATGCCACTACTGTCTCTGAAACTGGTGGTCTTGGGGCGTTACGTATCGTCGTCCCCCAAGGCACAAACTAGAACTGGGAGTGCGGATCTATGCTACCACCCAAGCTCTGAAACTAGGGTCTAGGGACGTTACGTATCGTAGTCCCTCTAGCCCTGCTCTAGGATCTGAGGGCGTTATGTATCGCTGTCCCTTCAGTCCTCTATATGTGCACATGTCCTATGTCTGTCAATTCCATACTGTCTCAAGTTACATACTGGGGTGAGTTTTTCCCTCATTCCTCGAAGAATATAAAACTCATACTGAAAACATATCTTTCCCAAATCATTTCTCAAAACATGATAAATCATACATGATACAAAAGTGAAATTGGCTAACGTCCTATTTGCAGAAAATGTAAATATGATATTTAAAACTTAATAAATTCAGTTTGAGAAAAGAGGTCCACTCACTGTGCTTGGAAACCGGCTGGAACTATACTGCTTCATTGAACGAGATTGTAACCAGTTTCAATGGTCTATAGATGATAACTTGATCAGACTAGAAACTATGAAATAAGTTTTGGAACTAGGTTAAACTACTAAATTTAAGTACGTGATATCGTAATTTGGTGTGTCATGTTTATTCTAAGATGTAATGTGTGCATACGAGCTACTACGAGACCATAAGGGTGGTCATTAACACGCTAAGGTTGAACTAAGGTGGTTACAAACTGATTCTGAGAATTTATGTGACACGCATCGCGACGCGCAACGACCAGAACGCATATTTATTTTCTTCTTGCGCATCGCGACGGACATTCTTTATGTATCGCGACGCGAGGCAGTTTTCCAAGATTCTGCCTCATTCTTCTCCAATTTCCATTTCTTCCAAAATAAAACCATAACATTTCTATACTTACAATCCATACTCAAATCATCATATTAAACTTAATTCCACATAAATTAAGTCATTATCTCATCAACACCCAACTTTTAAAATACTCCAAAGAATTAAAATCCAATACTTAATAACTTCCAATTCATATGATTAATCACACAATTATTATCTCAATCATCATCACAACTCAATCACCAACACATAATAATCACCCAACACCCCTATTCTATAATCATACTTCTTAAAAATCAAAATCAAGTTTATAGGTCAAGTGGGTTCCTTACCTCTTTTTCCTTCTTCTTCTTCTCCTCTTATATACTAGGGCCTTTTTGTTATTTGGAAAATGGATAAAAATGTGGAAAAATGTAGAAGATTTGAGATTCTTCCATTTTGACCTCGAAATCACTATTCATCAGGATTTTGACTTATATTTTTGACCAGTTTCTGATCTGAATTTAGGAAAATATTCAACGCGAAAGTTGTATGTCTCGACCTCAACTTTCCGATGATATAAAATTTATAAAAATCAGCGTTCAAAAGAAAAAGTTAAGCCCCAAGTACCATGGGCTGTCCAAAGGGAATACTGAACAGTCTCGTCATGGGACTTCGAGAAATTTACCAATTGTCCCCAAAGTCATCTCATGAGTATATTTGAGTCTCAATATAATTTATTTTATGTACCTTCATGCCTATCATAACAGTAGAGTTGTATACAGTAGTAAAAACTACCGGTCGTTACACACGACTAGTGTAGGCACTGCATTTTTGCATAAAAATCCCGATGATGAGTCTCATTTGGAGGCACTACCTTTTAAGTCACGGAAGCTGCGGGAAACGGACGTTGTAAGGGAAAAGATGGAAATCAGTACTTTGTCGAATTTGACTCGCTTGTTTAGCTTCGGGCTCTCTGGTGGACCTCCGTTTTAAAGCACCTTTAGCCTAAAAAACCCGCAAACACTTAACCTTGGCCCAAAACCCCACATATAGCCCTCATGCATAAATCCAAGCCCATCTCACCCAAGCCCAATCCAAAAAATTAAAACATTTAAAACACATGTCACAAATTAAATTAATTTAAATTAAAGCTAATTGAAATTAAATTAAACCAATTAAATTAATAATTAAATCAAATTAAAAGCTAATTAAATTAAACCAATTAAAATAAATCTAAATTAAATTAAACATTAACTAAATAAAATATTAATTAATTGATATACCAAATTAAAAAAAGACATAAAATATAATTATACCAAATTAAAATATTGTAACTTCCTAACTTAAAATATTATATACTAAATTAAAGAAATATTATGCCTAATTAAAATCAATCATAACCAATTAAAATATTGACTTCCTAATCTAACAAATTAAATGCCTAATTAACACCAATCAAATATTCAACCTTCCTAAACAAACAAAACATGTCCCCAATTAATTTGATTTCTTTCCTTAACAAATGCATGCAAACCCTAACCCTACCCTCTCATTATAAATATAACACAAAATTGCAACCCTATGGCTCTCCCAACTACAAGACACTCACGGCCAAATACAAAAAAAAAGAGCAAACACAAAATAATAACCCTAAACCTGCCCTTCTCTCTCCTCTCGGCCAACTCATGAAAAACACTCACACTCAACCTCAAGCCTTCAACGCATAACCCTGCTCATTACACAACCCCTCTGATCACAATAACTGTCAACAGCCCCTAACCCTCACCGCTTTACCTTCAACACAACAAGAAGCCTGCCTCACGCACAAGCCACTCAGCCCCCCCTCGCCATCAGCCTCGCCCTTCAGCCACACAAATCAAACGCAAACAGCCAAGACACACACGAGCCATAAACCAACACCTCACAGCCCCTCTGACAAAGCCAACAAACTGCCAACACGCCCCCTGACCTCACTTTCCACTTACGCAGCCCGCAAACTCATCAACAAAATCATCACAATTCATCATCCCTTCACCACATTTCACAAACAGACAAACTGCACACACAAACCTCCTAGCCACCTCACTCACCTCACGTAACAAAGACAAGCCACCTATTACACTCAACAAAACAGCCCCTGCCTGTCCACGCCTCACACTGCCACAAATCATCACCACCACCTGCACGCATATAGCCCCCTCACTACCCAGTTTAGCCGCACCATAAACCCTCCAAAACTGCCACAAAACACAACCCCCTGCACGCCTAAACTACTCCATGTTCAGCCCTTCAAACTACCACAAACTGCCGAGTAACACAGCCAGTAAACCCGTACAGTCCACTGCCGCAAATAGCCTCCTATACTGCCCTAAAACAGCCCAGAAAACACTCAAAACTGCACCTAAAAGCTGACCAGAAAACTACCCAAAAAAGACCCCAAAACTGCCCAAAACAGTCCCTTAAACAACCAAAAACAGTAACCAGAAACTGCAGTCCAAAACAGTAGGAAACGGAGTTAAAACAGCAGTTCGAGCAGTGAAAACAGCGAGAAAAAGTGAACCAGTGAACCAGAAAAATTGCGGAGTGATAGCCCTTCCGACGGCCGTGAAACGCAAGTCCGAAAGTCGACATAAAAGGTTAGACCTGAGGGTATTTTTCACACTTGTTTTCAGTTGTATTTTTATTATTTATTGAGTTTCGTTTGCATGATTATTTTTGAATGAAGCATGTTGTGGCCCTTGAATAGATAGAAAGTGCATGAATGGTGAAATATTGTTTGTTGTGGCCTTGGAATAAAATGAAAGATGTGTCAACTCTCGCAGTATATCGGATGGAAACCCGGACATAAATTTCATAGCCGATTCCGAATGGACGGTAGTAAGATCTGTACTCGGGATACAACTCCACGTACCGCTTGATTAAACGGCACCTTCTTTTGTTTTATATTGCTTTGATTTATTTATTTTTCGTCATTTGAATTCCGCATGTTACTTGTTTATTCATGATTCAATCGAGCGCATGGGCTTAGTAAGTCGGATTAAAGGTCCCCTATTTGGAGGGGTTAAAACCCTTTACCACGATGCTTTGCCGCGCCGGTTGATGTGTGTTCGGTTGAATGTAAGATATGTTCAATCGGGCATACTAAGTTTGATGTTATTGTCTTTATTCTTTGCATGTATGATGTAATCAAGCGCATGGGCTTAGTAAGTCGGATTAAAGGTCCCATATTTGGAGGGGTTAAAATCCTTTTACCATGATCCTTTGCCGCGCCGGTTGATGTGTGTTCGGTTGGATGTAAGATATGTTCAATCGGGCATACTAAGTTTGATATGATTGTCTTTATTTTTGTATGCATGATGCGATCGAGCGCATGGGCTTAGTAAGTCGGATTAAAAGTCCCCTATTTGGAGGGGTTAAAATCATTTACCACGATGCTTTGCCGCGTCGGTTGATATATACTCGGTTGAATGTAAGATGTATTCAATCAGGTATACGAAATTTCATATAGTTATCTTTATCTTTGTACGCATTGTAACGAAAGGCGCATGAGCTTATTATATTGGATTAAAAGGTTCTCCATTTGGGGGAAGAAAAGCCTAAAAGGCTACCTTTACCACGATATTTGCCGTGTCTTTCATCTATTGATTGCATCATTTATCCCCGTCTTGGCTTAACGTATTACAATTCATGTATCCATGTCATAATAGCATTTGGAAAAGTGCTCACATGTGTGTTTGTGTCCATATTACTTATCTTATTTTGCATCACATCATAGCATGCTTACTTTAATGCCTAATTGCAACCTTAAGTGTCTTTTTGCATTATGTACTTAGTTGACTCTTTTATTTACGCATGGGCATGTAATGGCTATTTGTTTATGCTTCCACACGTATAAGTATGATATGTCTATGAAATCACATGTTCGCTATTATTTGATTCGCTTTTATTTGTGCTTACGTGGTTAGTGTGTGCTTGTGTTTCCATGAATACAATATGCCAATGAAGTTGTATGTTCATTGCTACTTCGATGTACTTTCAAGCATGCAATCTTAGATTTGAAATATATGCAAATTTAGGTGTAAGTTTTATTTTTGCGCATATGGATTTAGAAGCATGATACTCTTGGAAATAAATGTTACTTAAGCTTGATTAAATTATTACACAAATCCTTTCATTACAAGTGACATAAGTAAGGGACCATTCCGAACCCAACGATTTGAGGTCTTCCCTTACGAGGGGTGAGTACGGCCCTATATCTCATTTTCCCGGTTCACACCGGGTGGCGACTCCATTATTCTCCGGTTTAGTCCCCCGTGGCTACTCCGTACTCTCGACTAGGCCGCGAGCCTAGGACAGCGTGCGTCGTCCAGTTCCTGTGTCCCACAGTCTGGCGACTCCACTGGGATAGAGAATCGGCCCAGAAATATTTTCTTGTAATGTTTGGATTTATGTTCTAATTGACCGTGTCTATAGTGGATAAAATGAGGGTTTAATCAAATGCATTTTGAGGCTAGGTAATGTTTTGGTGTCTTCCTTCACTCACTACCTTTCTAGAAGGAAAAGCTGTGAAGGCACCTAGATAGCCATCTACTCGTAGCCTATTGTGATGGACTAATTTGGAGGACTCGTTGTTTATTCCTGACACCAAGCAATAAGAGCCTAAGAGGCTTGGGTATTTAAGTGAGCCTCGCTCCACCCTCCCTCTGGGGAATCTACAACGGGAAGTCCATTTGACAGTCGGTCACACACCATAGCTCACTGGCACGTACCTTAGTGTATAAAAAAAGGGGTACGCTCACTTGGTCGCTCGAACCCTTGATTGGGGAGACCTAGTTGTGCGCCATCCTTTGCCGGTGAGAGCCTTTGTCTACACTCTTGCGAACCCACCCATAGACCGGGGTTGTATGGTTAAAGTAACAATTATTTCCTTGAGTATGTGCTTGTGGACCATCCTCATTTGGATGCAGTTGGACTTTGTCAGAAATGCGAACTTGCTGGGCCATTTAAACTGGGGCGAGTTCGTACCTTATGATCATTAGGCCCAAAGCTTCTGAAAATGTTGATGTGCCATTATGTAGAAATCATTGTTTTATGTTTGCATTATCTTTATTTTATGCTTGTGTTTGGGAACATCGTCGTTTCGATCCATTTGGACCATTTGTCATGGGATATGGGCTTGTTGGGCCATTCAAACTGGGACAAGAACGTAATTTATGACGATTGGGCCAAAGGCTTCAAAGTGTTGATGGGCCACTTTGTGATTGTGTTCGGAACATTACCATTTGGATTTTGTTGGGCTCCTTGCCATGAGATGTGAACTCGTTGGGCCATTTAAACTGGGACGAGTTCACTCCTATGACAGTTAGCCCAAAAGCTTCTAAAATGATGGTGGGCCGATTTGTGTGAAAATTTTAATGAGTTGATATATTTCTTGCATCACATGCACCTCATGCATACATGCACCATGTTAACCCCCTTTTGTCTTGAAAGCCATCATAGATACCCGTTGGTTAGGGAAGAGGGCAGACTTGTCAAAAGACCGAGCAGCCACCAACAGTACCGGCAGAAGACCTAATCCAACGGGATAGGAAACCCAATCATTCATGCATGCATACACGTAACATATTTGCATCCTTTTTGTGTTTGTTATGTTTTGTAATAAAAGGTTTCAAAGGAGAAAAAGAGAAAGCGTCAAATGTAAGCCAACCAGAAGCAGCAACAGTACAATGTCAGCAGTCTTCAGGAATGAATCATAGGGGCGAGGCCCATATCAGTATCAGTTGGGGCGAGGCCCATAGTAGTATCAGTTTGGGGGCGAGTCCCACATCAGTATCAGTCTGGGGCGAGGCCCATATCAGTATGAGTCTGGGGGCGAGGCCCATATCAGTATCAGTTGGGGGCGAGGCCCATATCAGTATCAGTCTGGGGGTGAGGCCCATATCAGTATCAGTTTGGGGCGAGGCCAATATCAGTATCAGTTGGGGGTGAGGCCCACATCAGTATCAGCTTGGGGCGAGGCCCATATCAGTATCAGTCTGGGGGCGAGGCCCATATCAGTATCAGTTGGGGGTGAGGCCCACATCAGTATCAGCTTGGGGCGAGGCCCATATCAGTATCAGTCTGGGGGCGAGGCCCATGTCAGTATCAGTTAGGGCCGAGGCCCACATCAGCATCAGTTTGGGGATGAGTCCCAGGGCCGAGGCCCACATTAGTATCAGTTTGGGGATGAGTCCCAGGGCCGAGGCCCATATCAGTATCAGTCTGGGGGCGAGGCCCATATCAGCAGTATCAGTCTGGGGGCGAGGCCCATATCAGTATCAGTTAGGGCCGTGGCCCACATCAGCATCAGTTTGGGGATGAGTCCCAGGGCCGAGGCCCACATCAGTATCAGCTTGGGGTGTCAGTCTGCGGGCGAGGCCCATATCAGTATCAGTTGGGGGCGAGGCCCCCAACATATAGTTATCTTTATCTTTGTACGCATTGTAACGAAAGGCGCATGAGCTTATTATATTGGATTAAAAGGTTCTCCATTTGGGGGAAGAAAAGCCTAAAAGGCTACCTTTACCACGATATTTGTCGTGTCTTTCATCTATTGATTGCATCATTTATCCCCGTCTTGGCTTAACGTATTACAATTCATGTATCCATGTCATAATAGCATTTGGAAAAGTGCTCACATGTGTGTTTGTGTCCATATTACTTATCTTATTTTGCATCACATCATAGCATGCTTACTTTAATGCCTAATTGCAACCTTAAGTGTCTTTTTGCATTATGTACTTAGTTGACTCTTTTATTTATGCATGGGCATGTAATGGCTATTTGTTTATGCTTCCACACGTATAAGTATGATATGTCTATGAAATCACATGTTCGCTATTATTTGATTCGCTTTTATTTGTGCTTACGTGGTTAGTGTGTGCTTGTGTTTCCATGAATACAATATGCCAATGAAGTTGTATGTTCATTGCTACTTCGATGTACTTTCAAGCATGCAATCTTAGATTTGAAATATATGCAAATTTAGGTGTAAGTTTTATTTTTGCGCATATGGATTTAGAAGCATGATACTCTTGGAAATAAATGTTACTTAAGCTTGATTAAATTATTACACAAATCCTTTCATTACAAGTGACATAAGTAAGGGACCATTCCGAACCCAACGATTTGAGGTCTTCCCTTACGAGGGGTGAGTACGGCCCTAAATCTCATTTTCCCGGTTCACACCGGGTGGCGACTCCATTATTCTCCGGTTTAGTCCCCCGTGGCTACTCCGTACTCCCGACTAGGCCGCGAGCCTAGGACAGCGTGCGTCGTCCAGTTCCTGTGTCCCACAGTCTGGCGACTCCACTGGGATAGAGAATCGGCTCCGAAATATTTTCTTGTAATGTTTGGATTTATGTTCTAATTGACCGTGTCTATAGTGGATAAAATAGGGGTTTAATCAAATGCATTTTGAGGCTAGGTAATGTTTTGGTGTCTTCCTTCACTCACTACCTTTCTAGAAGGAAAAGCTGTGAAGGCACCTAGATAGCCATCTACTCGTAGCCTATTGTGATGGACTAATTTGGAGGACTCGTTGTTTATTCCTGACACCAAGCGATAAGAGCCAAAGAGGCTTGGGTATTTAAGTGAGCCTCGCTCCACCCTCCCTCTGGGGAATCTACAACGGGAAGTCGATTTGACAGTCGGTCACACACCATAGCTCACTGGCACGTACCTTAGTGTATAAAAAAGGGGTACGCTCACTTGGTCGCTCGAACCCTTGATTGGGGAGACCTAGTTGTGTGCCATCCTTTGCCGGTGAGAGCCTTTGTCTACACTCTTGCGAACCCACCCATAGACCGAGGTTGTATGGTTAAAGTAACAATTATTTCCTTGAGTATGTGCTTGTGGACCATCCTCATTTGGATGCAGTTGGACTTTGTCAGAAATGCGAACTTGCTGGGCCATTTAAACTGGGGCGAGTTCGTACCTTATGATCATTAGGCCCAAAGCTTCTGAAAATGTTGATGGGCCATTATGTAGAAATCATTGTTTTATGTTTGCATTATCTTTATTTTATGCTTGTGTTTGGGAACATCGTCGTTTCGATCCATTTGGACCATTTGTCATGGGATATGGGCTTGTTGGGCCATTCAAACTGGGACAAGAACGTAATTTATGACGATTGGGCCAAAGGCTTCTAAATGTTGATGGGCCACTTTGTGCTTGTGTTCGGAACATTACCATTTGGATTTAGTTGGGCTCTTTGCCATGAGATGTGAACTCATTGGGCCATTTAAACTGGGACGAGTTCACTCCTATGACAGTTAGCCCAAAAGCTTCTAAAATGATGGTGGGCCGATTTGTGTGAAAATTTTAATGAGTTGATATATTTCTTGCATCACATGCACCTCATGCATACATGCACCATGTTAACCCCATTTTGTCTTGAAAGCCATCATAGATACCCGTTGGTTAGGGAAGAGGGCAGACTTGTCAAAAGACCGAGCAACCACCAACAGTACCGGCAGAAGACCTAATCCAACGGGATAGGAAACCCAATCATTCATGCATGCATACACGTAACATATTTGCATCCTTTTTGTGTTTGTTATGTTTTGTAATAAAAGGTTTCAAAGGAGAAAAAGAGAAAGCGTCAAATGTAAGCCAACCAGTAGCAGCAACAGTACAATGTCAGCAGTCTTCAGGAATGAATCATAGGGGCGAGGCCCATATCAGTATCAGTTGGGGCGAGGCCCATAGCAGTATCAGTTTGGGGGCGAGTCCCACATGAGTATCAGTCTGGGGCGAGGCCCATATCAGTATGAGTTTGGGGGCGAGGCCCATATCAGTATCAGTTGGGGGCGAGGCCCATATCAGTATCAGTCTGGGGGTGAGGCCCATATCAGTATCAGTTTGGGGCGAGGCCAATATCAGTATCAGTTGGGGGTGAGGCCCACATCAGTATCAGCTTGGGGCGAGGCCCATATCAGTATCAGTCTGGGGGCGAGGCCCATATCAGTATCAGTTGGGGGTGAGGCCCACATTAGTATCAGCTTGGGGCGAGGCCCATATCAGTATCAGTATGGGGGCGAGGCCCATGTCAGTATCAGTTAGGGCCGAGGCCCACATCAGCATCAGTTTGGGGATGAGTCCCAGGGCCGAGGCCCACATTATTATCAGTTTGGGGATGAGTCCCAGGGCCGAGGCCCATATCAGTATCAGTCTGGGGGCGAGGCCCATATCAGCAGTATCAGTCTGGGGGCGAGGCCCATATCAGTATCAGTTAGGGCCGTGGCCCACATCAGCATCAGTTTGGGGATGAGTCCCAGGGCCGAGGCCCACATCAGTATCAGCTTGGGGTGTCAGTCTGCGGGCGAGGCCCATATCAGTATCAGTTGGGGGCGAGGCCCACATCAGTATCAGTTTGGGGCGAGGCCCATATCAGTATCAGTCTGGGGGCGAGGCCCATATCAGTATCAGTTTGGGGCGAGGCCCATATCAGTATCGGTCTGGAGCGAGGCCCATATCATCATCAGTTTGGGGATGAGTCCCAGGGCCGTGACCCACATCAGTATCAGTTTGGGGATGAGTCCCAGGGCCGAGGCCTACATCAGTGTCGGTTTAGGGGGGTGAAGCCCACATCAGCATCATGCATCCATACATACATGCATACATATCACATACATACAATTTTTGTTTTGTATTCGCAGGATTGTAGCAGCAAAGACCACCTCATCAAGTAACGGTTCAAAAATGAGCCACATTCTCGGACAGCACGGTTCAGAAATGGACTGCTACCACAACAGAGGCCGAAAATGGCGTTCCAAAATGGAGCAAGTAACAGATGCCGAAAATGGCTTTCCAAAATGGAGCACACACAACAGATGCCGAAAATGGCGTTCCAAAATGGAGCACACGCAACAGGTGCCGAAAATGGCGTTCCAAAATGGAGCACACACAGTAAATGCCGTAAATGGCGTTCCAAAATGGAGCACACATAGAAAATGACGAAAATGACGTTCCAAAATGGAGAACAGGCAACAGATGCCGAAAATGGCGTTCCAAAATGGAACACACACAATAGATGCCGAAAATGGCACTCCAAAAATGGAGCACGGTTCGGGAATGAACCAGGGGTCGCAACACCTCACCACTAAATCAACTCAACTCAACTCATGGCAAGTCAAGTGGCAGCTGGCGAGCCAGGTAAGTAGAAATGCATTGCATAACTTTGATAGGATTGTTCAAAGTCACACACTGCACAAGTCCCATCAAAGTTGGGGCGACTGTAGGCACTGCATTTTTGCATAAAAATCCCGATGATGAGTCTCATTTGGAGGCACTACCTTTTAAGTCGCGGAAGCAGCGGGAAACGGACGTCGTAAGGGAAAAGATGGAAATCAGTACTTTGTCGAATTTGACTCGCTTGTTTAGCTTCGGGCTCTCTGGTGGACCTCCGTTTTAAAGCACCTTTAGCCTAAAAAACCCGCAAACACTTAACTTTGGCCCAAAACCCCACATATAGCCCTCATGCATAAATCCAAGCCCATCTCACCCAAGCCCAATCCAAAAAATTAAAACATTTAAAACACATGTCACAAATTAAATTAATTTAAATTAAAGCTAATTGAAATTAAATTAAACCAATTAAATTAAATAATTAAATCAAATTAAAAGCTAATTAAATTAAACCAATTAAAATAAATCTAAATTAAATTAAACATTAACTAAATAAAATATTAATTAATTGATATACCAAATTAAAAAAAGACATAAAATATAATTATACCAAATTAAAATATTGTAACTTCCTAACTTAAAATATTATATACTAAATTAAAGAAATATTATGCCTGATTAAAATCAATCATAACCAATTAAAAATATTGACTTCCTAATCTAACAAATTAAATGCCTAATTAACTCCAATTAAATATTCAACCTTCCTAAACAAACAAATCTGGTCCCCAATTAATTTGATTTCTTTCCTTAACAAATCCATGCAAACCCTAACCCTACCCTCTCATTATAAATATAACACAAAATTGCAACCCTATGGCTCTCCCAACTACAAGACACTCACGACCAAATACAAAAAAAAGAGCAAACACAAAATAATAACCCTAAACCTGCCCTTCTTTCTCCTCTCGGCCAACTCATGAAAAACACTCACACTCAACCTCAAGCCTTCAACGCATAACCCTGCTCATTACACAACCCCTCTGATCACAATAACTGCCAACAGCCCCTAACCCTCACCGCTCTACCTTCAACACAACAAGAAGCCTGCCTCACGCACAAGCCACTCAGCCCCCCTCTCGCCATCAGCCTCGCCCTTCAGCCACACAAATCAAACGCAAACAGCCAAGACACACACGAGCCATAAACCAACACCTCACAGCCTCTCTGACCAAGCCAACAAACTGCCAACACGCCCCCTGACCTCACTTTCCACTTACGCAGCCCACAAACTCATCAACAAAATCATCACAATTCATCAGCCCTTCATCACATTTCACAAACAGATAAACTGCACACACAAACCTCCTAGCCACCTCACTCACCTCACGTAACAAAGACAAGCCACCTATTACACTCAACAAAACAGCCTCTGCCTGTCCACGCCTCACACTGCCACAAATCAGCACCACCACCTGCACGCATATAGCCCCCTCACTACCCAGTTTAGCCGCACCATAAACCCTCCAAAACTGCCGCAAAACACCACCCTCTGCACGCCTAAACTGCTCCATGTTCAGCCCTTCAAACTACCACAAACTGCCGAGTAACACAGCTAGTAAACCCGTACAGTCCACTGCCGCAAATAGCCTCCTATATTGCCCTAAAACAGTCCAGAAAACACTAAAAACTGCACCTAAAAACTGACCAGAAAACTGCCCAAAACTGCCCAAAACAGTCCATTAAAGAACCAAAAACAGTAACCAGAAACTGCAGTCCAAAACAGTAGGAAACGGAGTTAAAACAGCAGCCCAAGCAGTGAAAACAGCGAGAAAAAGTTAACGAGTGAACCAGAAAAGTTGCGGAGTGATAGCCCTATTGTTTTCAGTTGTAGTTTTATTATTTATTGAGTTTCGTTTGCATTATTATTTTTGAATGAAGCATGTTGTGGCCCTTGAATAGATAGAAAGTGCATGAATTGTGAAATATTGTATGTTGTGGCCTTGGAATAAAATGAAAAATGTGTCAACTCTCGCGGTATATCGGATGGAAACCCGGACATAAATTTCATAGTTGATTCCGAATGGACGGTAGTATGATCTGTACTCGGGATACAACTCCACGTACCGCTTGAGTAAACGACACCTTCTTTTGTTTTATATTGCTTTGATTTATTTATTTTTCGTCATTTGAATTCCGCATGTTACTTGTTTATTCATGATGCAATCGAGCGCATGGGCTTAGTAAGTCGGATTAAAGGTCCCCTATTTGGAGGGGTTAAAACCCTTTACCACGATGCTTTGACGCGCCGGTTGATGTGTGTTCGGTTGAATGTAAGATATGTTCAATCGGGCATACTAAGTTTGATGTTATTGTCTTTATTCTTTGCATGTATGATGCAATCGAGCGCATGGGCTTAGTAAGTCGGATTAAAGGTCCCCTATTTGGAGGGGTTAAAATCCTTTTACCACGATCCTTTGCCGCGCCGGTTGATGTGTGTTCGGTTGGATGTAAGATATGTTCAATCGGGCATACTAAGTTTGATATGATTGTCTTTATTTTTGTATGCATAATGCGATCGAGCGCATGGGCTTAGTAAGTCGGATTAAAGGTCCCCTATTTGGTGGGGTTAAAATCCTTTACCACGATGCTTTGCCGTGTCGGTTGATATATACTCGGTTGAATGTAAGATGTATTCAATCAGGTATACGAAATTTCATATAGTTATCTTTATCTTTGTACGCATTGTAACGACAGGCGCATGGGCTTATTGTATTGGATTAAAAGGTTCTCCATTTGGGGGAAGAAAAGCCTAAAAGGCTACCTTTACCACGATATTTGCCGTGTCTTTCATCTATTGATTACATCATCTATCCCCGTCTTGGCTTAACGTATTACAATTCATGTATCCATGTCATAATAGCATTTGGAAAAGTGCTCACATGTGTGTTTGTGTCCATATTACTTATCTTCTTTTGCATCACATCATAGCATGCTTACTTTAATGCCTAATTGCATCCTTAAGTGTCTTTTGGCATTATGTACTTAGTTGAATATTTTATTTACGCATGGACATGTAATGGCTATTTGTTTATGCTTCCACACGTATAAGTATGATATGTCTATGAAATCACATGTTCGCTATTATTTGATTCGCTTTTATGTGTGCTTACGTGGTTAGTGTGTGCTTGTGTTTCAATGAATACAATATGCCAATGAAGTTGTATGTTCGTTGCTACTTCGATGTACTTTCAAGCATGCAATCTTAGATGTGAAATATATGCAAATTTAGGTGTAAGTTTTATTTTTGCGCATATGGATTTAGAAGCATGATACTCTTGGAAATAAATGTTACTTAAGCTTGATTAAATTATTACACAAATCCTTTCATTACAAGTGACATAAGTAAGGGACCATTCCGAACCCAACGGTTTGAGGTCTTCCCTTGCGAGGGGTGAGTGCGGCCTTAAATCTCATTTTCCCCTGTTCACACCGGGTGGCGACTCCATTATTCTCCGGTTTAGTCCCCCGTGGCTACTCCGTACTCCCGACTAGGCCGCGAGCCTAGGACAGCGTGCGTCGTCCAGTTCCTGTGTCCCACAACTAGACTACGACAGAATCCCAGATCTTTCTGGAACAATCAAATCAAGTCTTTTTTCAACACTTTCAGCTTCAGTAATCTTACAACATCATTATAAACTAACCCAAGTGATCAGTTAATTTAAATTTTTGGTTTACATATTTTTGGGAAAATCTACGGAAGGGTCCCGAACCATCCGAATCTTCCCGGATTTATCCAAACATGTTCGTAATATCATAAATAACTCATAACTATCATCAAAATCAAAACATAGCTTTATACGCAAGAACCCACTTTTACCGAAAACTTACATATTCTATCGGATTGATCAAACTCGTTCCGTTTTCACTCGGATTCTACCGAATGCTCATATCCAATATACTAATACTGAAACAAATCAATTTATATCAAAATTGTACTCTACGAAGCTACCGGATAAATCAGAATTTTTAACTATAAACTTGAAATTTACGAATTTTTACCATGAGGTCTTACCGAGATTCTGAGGGCATATACAGACTCTAAACGATCCCACGAACGCGCTGGAATCAACGAAATTCTGATAGGAGCTACTGTTTATCATATGTCACTATTAATCTGAATCTCTCTCTCTCGTTTCGCGTGCAACCGAGCATGGATCGGAAAAGTCGTCAATGCCATCTTGTAGTATTCTCCGAGAGCTTCGATTTGATGGGTGGCTCGGGCCATGAAATGAAGCGATGAGCCGAGATCAGAATACCTATTCACGCACCTAAATCACCTTGGTTTCGTCGGATTTTGGCGTCCCTTGGCCGGCCGCCGGCAGCCAGAGGTTGTGGGTGAGCTGTCGCCCCTTTCTATGCAGGCGCGCCGACCGGCGGTGGCCAGTTAGCCGCAGATACAAGCAAGAATCCAAAACGCAGGGAGGGGGTTGGGTGGAGAGCTTATGTCCAATCTGTAATTTCTTGAAACTTAAAGGTATATATAGAAATTTTCGAAAATTACAAATTGACCCATGTGAAATTACAATAAGGTCCATCTCATTAGGCTTTCTCGGAAATTTATATTTTTGAAGCCATTTTGATGTAAATTTCGAAAAGTGTTCAACATGAAATTTGTTCATCTCGGAAAAAAAAGTCTGATAGTTCAAGAATCAACTCAATCAGAGTTTGTTTGCTATTTTTATAGCCGAGACAAGAAACTTTTACACTTATAATGATAAAATCAAAAATCGCATAATCGGTTATCGAAATCTTGCATTTTCCAATGCGACAAAACTTCACTTAAAAATATTCCAACATATTTTCTAACACATAGAGTCTTATTTCTGAATGTCATTCAGTTCCAAATTCTAAACTTCAATTCGGAAAGCTTCTAGAATCATTCTGATAAATTCAGGATATTACATTCTCCCCTCCTTATAAAAATTTCGTCATTGAAATTTCTTCCTCCTTATGTCTGATCATTCGGAACCGAACGTACATACGTTAAAATCTTATCCGTATTCGAGAATCCTCTCACTTTACACATCTTCAAAAGTTATTTATTTCACACATCAATATAAACTATGTTATTTCAAAACAACACACATTGAATCAACACATTTCATACCAAAAACACATAAAATTTATTAATGCAATTCACACTCATTCATAGAAACACATCTCAATGCAACTAAACTGTCTTAGGCTTTAGCACTGAATTGCCATAGAGAGGCATACCCCATAGCTCCAACAGGAAATGAGTTACACGATAAGTTATATTTTAGTGACTCGATTCGCTTTGTCCACTATAAGTTGGACCCGCTCCTCGCATTTCGCCATGTTTCTTTCTATATATTTATATTTCACCGAAGCTTGGAGTTCTCGAAAGCGGCCATTTCAAACTCATCTATAAACAAAGAAAAAAAAGTCGAACATGGATTCTATACAACCAATCACATGCATCATCCGAAACAAAGAACATAACAAATGTTCTTTACACATAATCAAATACAATATCAAAACAGAAACTTAACACAAATTTCATACTATCTATTTCGTCCACAATACAAAACAAAATTCATTCATTTCACATCATCTCATTCTATATCATATATGTAAACGAAATCAATATCAAAGTTTACATTTATACATACCCATCGCACATACAACTTTGTATGGCTGACAACATAGCATACGTAACCATCACAATACCCAAATGATCCATGTCTAACCGTAAACTTACATACGTGCTCTCGTAACAAACATAAACTTTTATACAGAAAAATACATCTATCATCACAGCCAGAAGTGAAAAATAATCATGCATGCTCTTATGATGTTGATAGTCTGAAATCTGTCAATCTCTGTCATCATTCAAAATACAAAACGTAAAATGATCTCTTTCAAAAAAATTATTTCAAAAATACATTTAAAATTTTTTTTTACTGTAAATAAAATAAGTTTCAAAATCCATTATCGTAAAACCATATCGAGCATCTAGCATAACTCAACTGGATGAAAAGCCCTCAATGCCCAAATCGCACGCACAGATTAGACAATGAACGAAAAGATCTCATGTCGACAGAGGGACATGTCGGCACACTACAGTTAGACAAATCCCTATACAAGCATCACGACGAAAACACATCATATCAAATTATAAAACTGTAAAAATCATATACAAGCGCCGTGACAGAAACATATCATATCATATAATATTATGAACAATGTCGAAATGCATCAAAATCAAAATGTAATCCTTTTGAAATCATTATCCCCCAAAATATAAATATGTGTAAATCGAAAATAAATCTTTATTGCAAACTTTTCAAAATACATATCGATCGTCCATTGTTCAGTTGCGTGCACAGACCTGACAGTGTATGGACCATGTCGATAGGGTAGTGGGCCAGCTAAATTTCGATGGTCTGGACCCCAAAATAAGCTTCTCGGCCAAGCTGGAACGAAACATAAACAAGTGCCACAGAGGGTCAAAAATATAAAATCATCAAGCACCGTGACGACAAAAAAATTTCAAGCCTCTCGACGGAAACAAAGTTTTATAGTTTAAAAAATCAAAACCATTTCGAGCGTCGAGACAGAAATATATTATCAAGCACCTTGACAGAAACATATCGATAAATCTGAAAACATAAAAACGTAAATCAAGCGTCGAGGCATAAATATGTTCTTTATTCTTTATAATTAAAATCAAAATATCTGAAAACTTTATTTCTTTCTTTATTTCCTTTCCTTTTTTCTTTTCAAAATATTTTTTTGTCAAAAATCAAATATCAAGTTTCCAAAACATGGTTCAAAATATCAATTCACAGTTTAGACTATCAACATCATAGAATCTCTCATACCTCAAAACACCTCGAATTCAACCTGAGATTGTTTCTTAGGTAGTAGGGCTCTCATTCTCTTGATAGATGACTATGACCGCCCTTCATTAACGGAATGTCTTCAGGGACAGGAGTCAGGGGAATGACATCAATCACTTGAATTACAACTTAAAGCATTTCAGGGGGAGGAACGAAGATGCTTCTTCAAAGGAGAAAGCAAGAAAGAGCGGTGGGTTACGGGTTAATGTCTGAATCAGGACAGAAAACAGAGAAGGAAGAGCTTCACGCCACTCGAACGAGAGAATAGGGGCTTTTAGGAAACTTTACTTTACATTGGAACAGATACACGAGCTTTATCCAGTTCGAGCATTGAGTCACCTTCTCTTCTCGGGAAAGCAGGGAAAGAGCTGTCCTTTTCCAAAGGCATACCAGGAGTGAAGCCTATGACTGGTAGCCCCGATCTCATTTCTTAGGTAGTAGCGGGAACAGAAAATGCATGTGATTAACATAACCTCCTATGGTACCCTCTTGCCTTTACCTATACATATATTTATATAAACCACATACTTTAACATAGTATATTTATGCACATACATATATTCATAGTACGCAAACATATACGGATAATCCAAATCACCTATATTAATCAAAATCATAGCATATCATACCATATACCAGAAATAAAATCAAATTTCAAACATGAGACCTATATAGTCTATACGTAGCAGAAAACTTACTCAGATGATTGTATAACCTGTAGTTGCAGTCACCGAAACCTAAACCTTTACTCTGATACCACAACTGTAACACCCCTTCAGATGTAGAATGCTACTGGTAGGAGACAGGATTGACCCATCTCCATAAACCTCTAAATTTACGAAAATCCGACATGATGTACCTAAAACTTGACAACCTGTATCACAGTCCAGCATCAATCTAAAACCCGAAATAAACATCACAAATTAAAAGGACCTCAGGTCCACACAAAACATATCAAATAATATCCTAAGGGTTCCGTGCCCACATCATTTATCAACAGTCTATGGCTTTTCCCACAACATCATAAGAAATCAAAACATTTACTCAATATTTGCAAACAACGTGCTCAGCACGACAAATAAAATTTTAATCCAAAATCCTACACTTTCTAAAGCTTATCCCAAGACACTTGCGAGGATGACTGCCGCTTGGGTGATTCACGTCTTGAGCATGAATTCCAAAGCTGAAATGGTTGACCCATCTGGTAGCCAACCTGTAAAACTACAAATTAATTTGGTGTAAGTTATAAAACTCAGAAAGTAACCACACTCATGTAACAAACAAAACATAAATTTAGTCATACTAGGAACTATTCAACATTACTAAGTTACTATTGGGAAGCAGCCGCAAGTGCGCAGTGAAAAATCAAGAAGAAATTATGATGTCACTATCCCTTTACCCAAGACCCATTTGTTTTGATTATAATACAAGCCTAGGCATGTTACTATATATTCTAAGCATAAAAACTAATAAAACATGCAAAAAACATAAACCTAAATATGCTAACTATCATAAGAACTCTAATTAAAATAAAGAAAGAAAAAGACTTACTTGAATCGAAGACTCCTCCAGTCCTCCCTCCAATCGACAAGCTTTTCTCGAACTCAGCAAGCTCTTCCACGTTCCAAAGATCCACCCAAGTGTGTGGCCTCCAAAGGTGCACACACCAAAGCCAAAACTCAACAGCAAGACTACGCCTTGAGTGCACGGGTATTTTGCCCTTAGCGTCAGCCTAGGCAAATACCTCAAAACTTTTAACTCGAGGTTCCTCTAGTCAATTAGACTTAAGGATCCTCAAAATCAGTGGTTTACTCTTAAACTTTAGAGTTTCTCACTTATATAAACCCAAGATATGAAAGGTTTGGTGCAAAAATTTATAAAGAATTATTTGGGTTTATATATGTGCTCCAAAGACAACAAAATTAATTAAGAATCCGATGTGGGATAAAAGGTAATTTAATCTTAGCCATTGGATCTTAATTTAATGGTTTAATGAGATTATAAAACCCTAATAAGAGTTTGGGCCGAATTGGAATTAAAAACAAATAACAAATAAAAAAATTTACTATTCATATTACTATTCACGTTATTTATTTATTTATTTATTCCAATTCTCAAAGTGCCCCTATCGTCTTTAACCAATCCCTAAGCCACTATAGAACCTCATAAATGATCTGTTCAATAATAAAACACAGTGAACAATTTATGAACAATTCATATAGCAATCATATATGCTGTTAAATTTGTATTTTGCACTGTTAACCATTGATTTCGACTTTGTTATGTGTGACCTTTTGGGTTCCCCTCAAGTTGGACATGAAATGAATCGTGATAATTTAATCGAACATAAATTATCCTCCGATCAGATGGTCGTTCGATTTCAATGACCAAGGTTGACATCTAGCAACATGCCAAGGCCCCCAAATGAGAAGGAAAGATATATACCCATTCTGTATGTGATTTACATATGATATGGTCCCTCGCCTTACTGTATCCATACCGTTTGACCTAGGGTATGGGAAATGTCTACTTATATAGTCAAAGGTATGATGTTGATAGTGTCATGAATCGTGCTAACCCAAGAATCTCACATGATTCTTCCGCTGCGGCCACAGTCTTAAGCACTGATCACACATATCAACCCGCGAACTGGAATACTACTCTTATAAGAAAATATTATCTGAGAGGGTGGCGATTCTCTGTTATATCTTTACAAACTTCATGTGTTTCAACAAATGACCCAATCATACCCTTATGACCGGATCTTTTGAACCGGGGAAGGAGAATGTCAAAGTTATTTGATCCACACATAAGATTGTAAAGACCTCAAGTCTAAGGAATAGTCATACAATCAATACATGAAAGTTCTCACAGACACATGGGTTAAACACTTCATATGAAAACTTTCAGCGGTCAGTTCGATGGACACGAGAAACTCATGCATCCATGTGATACACCAAGCGGACGGATCTCCGCTAGTAGCCTATGAGATCGGCTACCCCACTTAAGGGCGGATCATATCATCATGCTAGTATCTCCGCTTTGTGAACGCCCAGATTATTCACAAAACTATGACTAGTAACGTTTAAGAGTAATGATTCTCATAAGGTATGGAAGCCATCATCTTATTACTCCAAGGGATTTATTACAGTGTTTGATGATTTATATAAGTTATGTAAGACACGTATAATAAAGATTGCCATTTTATTAATTAATGAAAATATTACAAATACATGTACATATAGCCCATCCACAAGTTGGGTATAGGGCATATCCCTAACAATCTCCCACTTTCACTATAGCCAACTAGTATGAATTTGGACACCATACTCTCGGGTGTGCCTATCATGCTTTTGTTGAGTCAGCCCTTTAGTCAGAGAATCTGCACTATTTTTTTCTGTGGGTATTTTCTCTATAATAACTTCTTTTCTCTCACAATCTCTCTGATGAGATGAAATCTCTTGAGTACATGCTTGGATTTTTGGTGGGACCTTGGTTCCTTTGATTGAGCATTGGCACCCGTGTTTTCACAGTACTTCGTGACGCCATTCTTTATCACGGGAAGCACTTCTAGCTTCGTGATGAACTTCTTTATCCAGACTGCTTATTTAGCTGCCTGAGATGCTACAATATACTCAGCTTCAGGGGTGAAGTCCGCTGTAGTTGACTGCTTTAAGCTTTTCCAACTAACAGCACCGCCATTCAAAGTAAACAGATATCATGTTTGCGATCTACTGTCATCCCTATCGTTCTGAAAGCTCGCATCACAGTAACCAATGACTTTCATCTCAGAACAATCTTCGTATCTCAAGAACACACCCTTAGTTCTTCTCAGATACTTGTGGATTGTTTTGACAGCTGCCCAGTGTTGCTCACCAGGATTTTCCTGATACCTGCTCGTTATGCTAAGAGCATAAGAGATATCAGGTCTTGTACATAGCATGACGTACATGATTGATCCTATTGCTGAAGCATAATGGATCCTACTCATACGCTCTCTATCTGAAGGAGTATGTGGACATTGCTCCTTAGATAATTTGATTCCATGACAAGTAGGTAAATTACCTCTTTTGGAATCTTTTCAAAACTTTATCTATGTATCTAGATTGAGAAAGTCCTAACAACCTCTTAGATCTATTACGGTAGATCTTAATGCCGAGGATGTAGGTTGTTTCTCCCAAATCTTTCATGGAGAAATTCTGAGATAACCATTGCTTGGTGGCTTGCATCATGGGAATATCATTCCCAATGATTAATATGTCATCGACATATAATACAAGAAATAAAATAGTACTCTCACTACTTTTCCTGTAAACATAATGCTCGTCTACATTTTTTATGAAGTCAAATTCTTTGATTGTCTCATAAAATCATATATTCCAACTTCTGGAGGCTTGCTTGAGTTTATAAATGGATCGTTTAAGCTTGCATACTTTATTATGGTCATCCTTAGATGCAAACCCCTCAGGTTGTGTCATATAGACTTCCTCTACGAGGTTCCCAATAAGGAAGGCTGTTTTGACATCAATCTGCCAAATCTCATAATCAAAGTGTGCAGCTAGTGCCAGTAAAATTCGAATGGACTTTTTTTTTTTGCAACAGGCGAGAAGGTTTCGTCATAGTCAATTCCTTGGATTTGTCTATAACCTTTGGACACCAACCTAGCCTTATAGGTTTGGATGTTGCCTTCTGCATCAATTTTATGCTTGTAAATCCATTTGCAGCCTATGGGTTTTATCCCTTCAGGTGCATACACCAAGTCCCAGACTTGATTCTGATACATAGAGTCTATTTTGGATTTCATGGCCTCAAGCCACTTGACTGAATCAATGTCACTCATTGCTTCGTCATAACTGGTGGGATCTTCATTATCAATAACCTGATCATGTTCCTCATCAATATGGAAACCATATCTTTTAGGCTCATGTCTTTCCCTACCAGACCTTCTAAGTTCATAACCTGTGGTTGTTCCGTCGCTGCCCTTTTGAGGGGCCTGGGGTTTAGTTCTATGTTAGTTTTTTCTTCTCGTACCTCATCGTGGTCAAGTCTACTCCCACTATGTTTCTTGAGAAGGAATTCATTCTATAGTAATTTAGGATTTCATGAGACAAATGTTCTTTGTTCATTTGGGACGTAGAACACGTATGCTCTTGAGTTCAAGGCATATCCTTCAAACTTACATTAAACTACCCTATCATCCAATTCGTTAGTTTGTGTGAGCTTAACATATGCGTCACATCCCCAAACTCTTAGATAATTAAGACTAGGACGTTTCCCAGACCATAACTCATATGATGTTTTACTAATAGTCTTGGAAGGAACTTGGTTTAGTAGTAATGTTGCAGTTTCTAATGCAAGACCCCAAAATGAAAGAGGTAGATCTGTGTCTGGCATCATTGAGTTGGGAAGCGGCCGCGAGTGCGCAGCGGAAAATCAAGAAGAAATTATGATGCCGCTATCCATTTGCCAAGACCCATTTGTTTTGATTATTCTACAAGCCTAGGCATGTTACTATATATTCTAAGCATAAAAACGCATAAAACATGCAAAGAACATAAACCTAAACATGCTAACTATCATAGGAACTGTAATTAAAATAAAGTAAGAAAAAGACTTACTTGAACCGAAGACTCCTCCAGTCCTCCATCCAATCTACAAGCTTTTCTCGAACTCAGCAAGCTCTTCCATGTTCCAAAGAGCCACCCAAGTGTGTGGCCTCCAAAGGTGCACACACCAAAGCCAAAAATCAATGGCAAGACTCCACCTTGAGTGCACGGGTATTTTGCCCTTGGTGCTAGCATAGGCAAATACCTCAAAACTTTTAACTCGAGGTTCCTCTAGTCAATTAGACTTAAGGATCCTCAAAATCAGTGGCTTACTCTTAAACGTTAGAGTTGCTCACTTATATAAACCCAAGATATGAAAGGTTTGGTGCAAAAAAAATTGTAAAGAATTCTTTGGGTTTATATAGGTGCTCCAAAGACAAAACAATTAATTAAGAATTCGATGTGGGATAAAAGATAATTTAATCTTAGCCATTGGATCTTAATTTAGCGGTTTAATGAGATTATAAAACCCTAATAAGAGTTTGGGCCGAATTGGAATTCAAAACAAATAACAAATAAAAAAAAATTACTATTCACATTACTATTCACGTTTATTTATTTATTTATTTATTCCAATTCCCAAAGTGCCCATATCATCGTTAACTAATCCCTAAGCCACTATGGAACCTCATAAATGATCTATTCAATAATTAAACACATTGAAACATTTATGAACAATTCCTACAACAATCATATATGCTGTTAAATTTATAATGTGCACTGTTAATCATTGATTTCGACTTTGTTGTGTGTGACCTTTTGGGTTCCCCTCAAGATGGACATGAAATGAATCATGATAATTTAATCGAACATAAATTATCCTCCGATCAGATGGTCGTTTGATTTCAATGACCAAGGTTGACATCTAGCAACATGCCAAGGCCCTCAAATGAGAAGGAAAGATATATACCCATTCTGTATGCGATTTACATATGATACGGTCATTCACCTCACTGTATCCCCACCGTTTGACCTAGGGTACTGAAAGTGTCTACCAATATAGTCAAAGATATGATGTTGATAGTGTCATGAATCGTGCTAACCCAAGAATCTCACATGATTCTTCCGCTACGGCCACAGTCTCAAGTACTGATCACACATATCACCCCCCAACTGGAATACTACTCTTATAAGAAAATATAATCCGAGAGAGTGGCGATTCTATGTTGTATCTTTACAAACTTCATGTGTTTCAACAAATGACCCAATCATACCCTTATGATCGGATATTTTGAACCGGGGAAGGAGAATGTCAAAGTTATTTGATCCACACATAAGATTGTAAAAACCTCAAGTCTAAGGACTAGTCATACAATCGATACATGAAACTTCACACAGACACATGGGATAAACACTCCATGTGAAAACTTTTGGCGGTCAGTTCGATGGACACGAGAAACTCATGCATCAATGTGATACACCAAGCGGACGGATCTCTGCTAGTAGCCTATGAGATCGGCTACCCCACTTAAGGGCGGATCATATCATCATGCTAGTCTCTCTGTTTTGTGAACGCCTAGATTATTCACAAAACTATGACTAGGAACGTTTAAGAGTAATGTTTCTCATAAGCCGTGGAAGCCATCATCTTATTACTCCAAGGGCTTTCTTACAGTGTTTGATGATTCATATAAGTTATGTAAGACACGTATAATAAAAATTTCCATTTTATTAATTAATGAAAATATTACAAATACATGTACATATAGCCCATCCACAAGTTGGGTATATGCCATATCCCTAACAGTTACAAAGTCAGTTTTATCAACTTTTAACTAACCCATTATCTATTTGATATGCAATTTTCATATCTATTTACATATATATATATATATATAATATATATATATATATATATATATATATATATATATATATATATATATGCGGGCCAATCTAAAAGCTAAAACATTTAAAGCACGCGAGACAAGAATTCAAATATCACAGAGTGCTTCGCTAACATCAAATTCATTTTAATCACGTGAAACATACAATCACATATTTAACTTTTATCACGAATAAACATTCTTAAAACATCAAAAAAACTTTCATCTATTCAATTACAAACTATCTTTAAATCCCGATAGCTTTACAACAACTTAACATTTATGACTTATACACATTCACCCATAACAGTGCGAAAATCATAAATTACTTCTCTTAAATTCAAGCCAATACCATTTTCAGAGCTCTTACACATATACGTACATATCAATACAACTTAGCAATCACGCTTTGCAACATTTGATATCCATATAGGTTTTCAAATCATTTATTCATTTCACATAAGCATAGACTATCCATACATATTACGGTTCTGTCATACATATACAAACACACAGATATACATACAGTCATCGTAAAACCGATAACGAAACACATATAACACTCAACACATCACAGAACACATTATCAAACAATACAAACACATGGATGGCTCACACATACAATACTCGTACGAGACTAATTACCTATTTTAAAATAGGTATGAGTTGAATTCCGTCTGAATGAATTTCTAACCAGCTCGACTTCTATATCACGAGAACATCAAGTAATCAATTATATATATGCATACATATCACGTGACACAAACTCATCACACGATCTCACATACACAAACACATACATGTCAAATATTTCTTATCATCCGAATCATCATACACATGCGTATATACATCAAACATATGAATATACCCATTATTTCAGATTTTGATACCATATCATTTTATTGTCCTCATATCCTTTACCTATTGATCAAACATACACTGTTTTCAAAACTCTTTCTGAAACTTTGATACGGCTTACCAATTATACATTTTCATTCGTATTCGTTTATTATCAATCACATACTTTTATCAATCAGGAAAGACTTCTTATACCAACTCAACCTTTATACAACTAAATCGTATGCATTAGTCATTAACTAACGTATTCCAATAACACAGATCTACACGTGCAAATAAAAATCTAGAAATCATGACTTACTTCATTTACCAATCTTACATACTCAATTTATCCATAGTTTATCATCACATACAAATATAAAAAAATGTACCAATATTTATACATATACTTGTTCATTTAAATATACATATATGTACCATTACACATTCATACACAAAAACATGCATATAGACATCGATCTCGTCAATTACTTCACTTATGGCATAGCAATAACCATAAAAAAATCCATACTAGTGGTGGTCGATTACTTAACTATATATTGTCATGAACTTCTTTCTCAATACCACCTCTTATCTATTCTCGTCTTAACCTAAACACTTCAATCACACACACACATATATATATATATTAAAACATAAATCAACATTCAAGTACTCATCGCATGAGTTACTTACCTGACTTCACAAGCACTCCAGGTCTTAGTCACATCTGCCAAAACAAATGGCGAAACGATGTCAGAATCATGATTTATGGAGTTCTCGACTAAACTACGACAAAATCCCAAATCTTTTCGGAACAACCAAATCAAGTCTGTTTTCAACACTTTCAGTTTCAGTAATCTTAAAACATCATTATAAACTAACCCAAGTGATCAGTTAACTTAAATTCTAGGTTTACGTGTTTTTGGGAAAATCATCCGAAAATGTTTTCACAAGTGCTACAAAAGGGTCCCGAACCCTCCAAACCTTCCCGGATTTATCCAAACATGTTCGTAATATCATAAATAACTCATAACTATCATAAAAATCAAAACATATCTTTATATGCAAAACCCACTTTTAAACTTACATATTCTATCGTATCGATCAAACTCGTTCCATTTTCTCTCGGATTCTACCGAATGCTCATATTCAATTTACTAATACTGAAAAAATCAATTTATATCAATTCTGTACCCTACGAAGCTACTGGATAAATCAGAACATTTAACTATAAACTTGAAATTTACGAATTTTTACCAGGAGGTCTTACCAAGATTCTGAGGGCATATATGGACTCCAAACGATCCCACGAACGCGCTTACCGAGATTATGTTCATCATGGGTCACTATTCATATGAATCTTCCTCTCTCATTTCACGTGCAACCGAGCATGGATCAGAAAAATCGTCAGTGTCATCTTGTAGTATTATATGAGAGCTTCGATTTGATGGGTGGCTCGGGCGATGAAATGAAGCGACGAATCGGGATCAGAATACCCATTCACGCACCTAAATCAACTTGGTTTCGTCAGATTCTGGTGTCCCATGGCTGGTCGCCATAGGTTGTGGGTGAGCTGATGCCCCTTTCTATGCCGGCGCGCCGGCTGGTGGTGGCCGGTTGGCCGCCGATGCAAGCAAGAATCCATAACGCAGGGAGGGGGTTGGGTGGAGAGAGTGGAGAACTTATGCCCATTCTGTAATTTCTTGAAACTTAAAGGTATATATAGAAATTTTCAAAAATTACAAACTGACCCCTACGAAATTACAATAAGGTCTTTCTCATTGGGCTTTCTCGGAAATTTATACTTTTGAAGCCATTCTAATATAAATTTCGAAAAGTGTTCAACACGAAATTTGTTCATCTCGGAAAAAAGAGTCTGATGGTTTATTAATCAGCTCAATCAGAGTTTGTTTGCTATTTTTATAACCGAGATAAGAAACTTTTACACATATAATGATAAAATCAAAAATCGCGTAATCGGTTCCTGAAACCACACGTTTTCCAATGCGAAAAAACTTCACTTAAAAACATTCCTACCTATTTTCTAACACATAGAGTCTTATTTCCAAATGTCATTCAATTCCAAATTCTAAACTTCAATTTGGAAAGCTTCCAGATGTTGGACAATTATGACGCATATCATCACTATTTGTAAAAGACATTATGGTTTTATACAAATTAACTATGTGATAAAGGAAATTGCTATTTTATCATTTTGTAATTGGATTACTTGAATATATATAAATGATAAAAGTCCTCATGATTAGTTCTGGATTAATAAGATATGAGACAGTATTAATCCACGAACGGTTTAATCATTAAATATCTTAGTCTTAGTATTATCGAGACTAGACATCGATAATGCGGAATAGACTAGTATTACACTTGTGCGCGTTATGGAAGCTTAGCGGCATAGTTCATATATATTTAAGTATTGGATACTTATGCAAGTGTGATAGGAGGTTCTGTTAGCCGTTGTACCGGGAACAACTTCACTTTGGATAGACCCCTCGGAATCCCATTGGTAGTATGACTATGTGTCTATGGAATCCGAATCAGGGTAGGTGTCTGTGGTCTTAACCTGAGACTTGCATCACTAATACTTGCGACAATCAGTACGCTTTGGTTTTGGTTGTCCGGAGCTTTAACAGGTTCTGTGTACGCCTCTTCTCGGTTTACTGAGAATCGTAGTGTATTGGGTGTGAAGTCAAGATGGAAGTATCACTTAAGTAATATGGAGAAGATGATCACGCATGGGATACAGAACTAGTACTCTCAAATGCTGCAACTATCGGGATAGTATGACTAGGTCATGATTATCCGATTAAAGAGACTAGTTGCTAGTGATCCGATATATACTTCGTACGGGGCTGACACAATTCCAGCCCCAGGCCTAGCATGTGACATCCGATACTGGATCTTAATACGCAATACATAGTATACTATGCCTGATATAGATTATATATTCTTCATTGAATATTTCTGGAGATTTGGGTAGGCACGGTGCTTTGCTAGAAGCCAACCATGTCTTGTAAATATGTGAGAATGTGGTTCGGGGTACGCACGTGTTCGGATAGTCCGATGACCGTATTTATTGCCAACACATCCAGGGATCTATTGGGTCGCTTCCCAAAGATTTACCGATGATATTTGACTCGAACAGAATTAATCTGGGATTAATTATGAGAGAAAATTAATCTGGAATTAATTACGGTAAGAATTTATTTGGGATAAAATTCGTATAGAAGAAAGAAAGCGATTAATTTGGAATTAATTGATTAAATAATATATTGGATATATTAATTGAAATTGGATTTCAATGCGGCATTAAAATTGGATTTTAATTCGGGAGAACAAATTAATTTGGAATTAATTCGCAAGCAACTTTCGTAATAATTTTGCTAGGCATTATAATTTAATTAAATTGGATTTAATTACGTCGCGACGGAAAATTCGTTTAATCGGATTAAACGAAGCCTAGCCCGAAGTGTGTTGAGCAAGCCAACTTGAATTTTGAATTTAAGTGGTGGGGCCCACTAACTTACATCATTTGTCAACTTGAGTGATGGAAGTTGTTGGGAGCATTTAATGCTTTTCCCTCCAACACACTTTGCTTTTCTTTTTAGAAAAGATATACTCTTTTTGAAAGAATTTTATCTCTCTCTTTTTTCCCTTCATTGCCGTGAACCACTTCTCCATCTCCTTTGATTTTTGCTTCAAAAATCAAGCAGGCTAGCACTTAAAGAGTCTTGTGAGGTGATAGGGAAACTCACCATTGGGTTGGATTCATTCCACAAAGATTGGAGCTTCATCAACATACAAATAAATTTTTGAATCACATCTGTTCAATGTAATTGTTTTTCCGCAAACTCACTTGATCACTCACACACAATATCATGACTTAGAGACCTTGGGCATGTATAAGACACTAACAATGGTATCAGAGCCTTATCTAAGCATGATTTGTATTTAGGTTTATAGACTTTATTTGGGGATTTTTTGCTTGGAGTATTTATTTTTCCAAATTAGTTGTTTGGTTGTGTATTGATGATGATGAATTGGATTTGTGCATCATAGGATTTGAGAAAATTGATTAGATTATTTTTTTCCCTAAAATCCTTCAAATGGCCGAATGTAGACCCTTGTAATCTCATGGTGATTTTTTGTTAATTAGACCATTGGATGAGTTTATGGCATAATATGAATATTGAATGTTGATTTAATTGGACTGAAATCAAATTGAGTGTTATTTTATTCCCATTGCCGTGAGATTAAGCATGGTTAATGGATTGATTTTGCTTCAATTGTGTTGGACATGAATTGGATAATTAAAGCATGATTAATTAGTTTAATTGATGCTTTGGAAATATTAGTTTAATTAATTTATTATACTAATTATACTTTAATTAAAATTGATGTGATATTTGGAATATTATGTTAATAGAAATTAGTCTTTAAATTGGATTGGACTAATTTGTTGTATTTGGGCTTAATGGGCTTGGTTGGGCCAAGAATGGTTTTGGACAATTGGATTGGATTCAAATTGGGCCTAAAACCATTTCCATAAAGTCCAAATATAACTTTTGGGGCTTTAATAATTTAATTGGGCGTAATGGGCCTAAATTAATTGTTGGCAAAATGGTGATTCCTTATTGGGCCTTGGCATCTTGGATTGGATCCATAATTGGCCAACGCCCATGCCTAAAGAATTAATTGAAAGCCCATTGGACTTTAATTAAATTGGCATTGGATGCTAATTGGGCATTTGAGTCCCAATTGGATTGGATTTGAAATCCAAGTCTTTAAGACACATAAATAAGTGTAATTATTTAATTTGGAATTAAATACGAATTAGTATTGGATGCAAATTAAATTGGATTTAAAATTATAGTTTGATATAATTCAAGAATACGTACTTTGAGTATTTATTATTAAACGAGTTGGACTCGCGCAAATCAAATCTTTGTTTGAACATTGGATGGTCATTAATTCAAAGATTATTTAATTGGATTAGATTGATTGAATAACATGCTTTGTGTGAAAATTTGGATGTATTTGTATGAATAATGTATATCGGATGGATATTAGAAGGGTGGGGGCAATTTTGGAAATTGTTGTAATAAATTCGGAATTTATTAAATTGGACATGCGTGTCCAGCCTATTATCTCTTTACTCTTTATATTTATCTTCTCACTAATTCCCCTTAATGTAAATGAGGTTTCTTTAATGTATTATGTAATTGGGTAGAAGTATGAATAGTCCCAGTGGGAGAGAGGAAAGTGAGAGATTTGTTCTAGGAACAAATTGTTATATATCCATCTGCATATCATTATTAATTTTTTTCGCGCCTTATTATGCTTTTAGAATGCATACTTAAGGGTGTATGATGAGACCTAATCAAAGATAATAAATTGGATGCCAATTTACACGACAAATCCTCACTTTAATATTAAGCGTATTCCTTCCATTGAGTGGTTCTTTCTCAAGATCCAAGATTGGCTTTGATTTGTTGGCCAAATTCAAGATCATTGTCCATCACGGATGTGTTTGAACCACAAAGGCTTTGTTATATATTTGTTGGCCAAAGTCAAGGTCACTTCTTGTTCATCGACGTGGATTACGAAGCTTTCCCACGGTCAATGGGTCGCGCTTAACTGGAATCATTAACCTTGTTGAGCCAAAGCCAAGGTTTAGTTGATTCAGAGGAAAAGGTTAGGAAATATATATTGGACATATATATCTTGGACTTAGAGGTCCACCTACCGGATCTAGAAATTGGATGGGATCCAATTGATCTTAGAGATCTACCTAGTTAAGTTTCATACAGCTTGTTGGCCAAAGTCAAGGTTGTGTGTTATTTAACGGGATCCTAGCCCACTAGGAAACTGTGTTTCCCAAGTACTCAAATAGGGTTAGAGGCTTGCCGAAAAAGAATGGGAGGCCAATATTAGATTTGCAATTTCGTTTAATACTTGCCAAATATGCACTTTTAAATTATTTTCGTCGTTATATATTTATATTATTTGGACTAATATTTTATTATTTTCTTTGAACAGTTGGAATGTACCATAACTTCATTTGTAGTTGATTATATAGTTGGACTATAGTAATCATTACATTTTATTGTACCCGATATCGTTGATTGAATAGTTAGACTATTGCAATCAAGATGACTGGAAAGATTAGCGTTAGAGACATCGTCATGGCTGATAATGTCTTTAACGGTGCCAATTTTCCAGATTATGAGATGAATCTTAGGATTGTCCTGGGAGCCGAGAAGTTGATTTATGTCATAGAAAGACCTCTCGGGCCTGATCCTGGACATGAGCGGGTTGTTGATCATAAGCTTTGGAAGACTCACATTGATGAGAACTCAACTGCTTAGTCCATCATGCTTGCCGCAATGACCCCTCAATTTCGTCGTCAAAATAAGGGATTGGATCTCTACAACATGATGTTGAAATTGAATGACCTTCATAGATCTAACCTTAGATCTCAGAAGTATGAATTGCAAAACAAGCTCTTTTGCTCACGTATGTTAGAGGGTACATTTGTCGAGCACTATATGTCGCAAATGATTGCTGACATCGAACAGCTAGGTCAGCTGGGCATAACCTTCGAGGCTGAGCCTTCCATAGATTTGATCTTACAGTCTCTGTCTGACTACTGGGGCGGGTTCATCATGAACTACAATATGATGAACCAAGAGAAGACTCTTGGAGAGTTGATGGCGATGCTAAAAGAGGTAGAGCCAGAGCTTCTGAATGGCAAGAAGTACGAGGCGTATTTCACTTCGACATCTCAGAAGGCCAAGGCTTGGCTGAAGGCTTCTGGAGGTGTGAAGAAGAAGAAAAGAAAGGACAAGGCTAAATCATCAAAGTCTTCTGGGAAGACAAAGGACAAATCCCAAGATATCTGCCTACAATGTGGCAAATGGGGTCACTAGAAGCATGACTGCCGTGAGTACAAGGCGCACATGAAGGAAATGAAGGCGGACAAAGCTCTGGCTTCAGGTATGTTTGTTATTGAAATAAACACGTCTACTTCTAGTTTTAAAAATTAGATTTTTGATTCTAGATGTGGTACTCATATATGTACTGATGTGCAGGATCTGTAGATTAGCAGGAGACTGGCTTCAGGTGAGATTGACCTATAAGTTGGAAACGGGACCAGAGTCTTTGTTTTAACTGTAGTGATCTATATTTTGGAACTGCCTTCGGGGCCTGTATTTTCTTTATCAAACTGTTATTATGTACCTAGTTTGACTAGAAACATTATCTATGTATCTTGTTTGACCCAATGTGGGTATACCATTGTATTTCGGAACACTGGGTGTTTTATTTATAAAGATGATTTTGAGATATGTACTGCTGATGCTAATAATGGTCTTTATATTTTGAATATAAATGAATCTCAAACATATAACATGACAAACAAAAGGCTCAAATTGAGTAAAACATATGAAACTTATATGTGGCATTGTCGTCTGGGACACATTAACAAGACTCGTATATCCACACTTTCGAAGAGTGGATACTTGGATGGATTTGATCCTAATTCATATGACGTCTGTGAATCTTGTGTATTAGGAAAAATGCCCAAAACGCCTTTTAGCGGTAAATGTGTACGTGCAACCGAGCTGTTAGCCCTCATTCATGGTGACATATGCGGGCCCATATCTAGCCAGGCTAGAGGTGGATATGAATACTTCGTAGCCTTTATGGATGATGCATCACGTTATGGTTATGTGTATCTTATGAGACACAAGTCAGAAACTTTTGAGAAATTCAAAGAGTTTCGACACGAAGTTGGAAAACAGACCGGCAAAAGTATTAAAACATTACGTCGGACCGTGGTGTAGAATACTTAGGCAATGAGTTTCTCGATTACTTGAACGAGTATGATATTCTTTAACAGTGGACTCCTCCATGAACACCTCAATTAAACGGTGTGTCCGAATGGAGAAACCAAACTTTGTTAGACATGGTAAGGTCAATGATGAGTCGCACTGAGCTACCAATTTCCTTCTGGGGATATGCATTGAACAGTGTAATACTTATTTTGAATAAGGTTCCGTCAAAGTCTGTTAAACAGGCTCCATATGAAATATGGATATGAAAGAAACCGGGTTTCTCATTCTTGAAGATTTTGGGATGCTTGGCATACGTTAAACTTTTGGATGGTACCAAACTATAACCCAAATCGGATAAGTGCCTATTTGTAGATTATCCTAGGGAAACCAAATGATATTACTTCTACAACCCACAAGAGAACAAGGTATTTGTTGCTCTCCATGCAGTTTTCCTAGAAAAGGAATTCCTAAATGCAGTGGTAAGTGGGAAGAAAGTAGAACTCGATGAAAATCTGAGTGATACTGTTCCTGGCACCGAATCCCTCTCGGAACATGAACAGTTCATCAGGGATGAGACTGTACCATAATCTTCTAATACACAAGAACTGTGTAGGTCGGAGAGAGTCAGAAAATAACCTGAGAGGTATGGGTTTCTGATCTCACCACATGTAGATATTAATCTTATTGAGGATAATGAGCCGGCTATGTATGAGGAAGCGATAAAAGGTATCGACTCCGCTTTATAGCAAGATGCCATGAAGTCCGAAATGGATTCCATGTATACCGATCAAGTTTGGCCAATGGTTGATGCACCAGAGGGCGTTAAGCCGATTGGTTGTAAATGGGTCTTCAAGAAGAAGACGGACATGGATGGCAACATACAAACGTACAAAGCTAGGCTTCTAGCGAAAGGGTATCGTCAATGACATGGTGTCGATTACGATGAAACTTTTTCACCTGTTGCCATGACTAAATCCATTTGGATAATGCTTGCAATTGCTGCATATTTCGATTATGAAACATGGAATATGGACGTCAAAACCGCTTTCATTAACAGAAACCTTTTGGAGGATGTTTATATACAACAGCCTGACGGTTTTATCGTGCAAAAAAATGCAAACAAGGTTTGCAAGTTAAATCGATCCATTTATGGATTGAAGCAAGCATCATGTTCTTGGAACCAACGTTTTGATGAGATCATAAAAGAATATGATTTCATTCAAAATGAAGATGATTCTTGTGTGTATAAGAAGGTTAGTGGGAGCGCACTGACATTCATTGTCCTTTATGTTGATGATGTATTGCTTATTGGCAATGACATTCCCATGCTACAATCGGTGAAAGCTTGGCTTTCATTAAAATTCTCCATGAAAGATCTGGGAGAAGCAGCCTTTATTCTGGGAATAAGGATCTATCGGGATAGATCTAGAAAGCTGCTTGGACTTTCCTGGAGCTCGTACATTGACAAAGTGTTGAAGAGATTTAACATGGATCAGTCTAAGAGGGGACTACTTCCAGTGTCACATGGCGTCTCTCTATCAAAGGACTTGTGTCCTAAAACTCAATATGAGAGAGATAATATAAGTCGGATCTCGCTCGCTTCTGCAGTCGGATCGATCATGTATGCCATGATATATACATGATCTGATATCTCATATGCTTTGAGCATGTGCAGTCACTATCAGGCCGATCCACGTGATGGTCACTGGATTGCTGTTAAGAACATCCTTAAGTATCTTAGACGAACTAAGGATGCTTCCTTAGTCTTTGGAAATGGAGAACTTGAGGTGACTAGGTTCACCGATGCAAGTTTCCAAACCGATAAAGATGACTCTAAGTCACAATATGGGTATATATTTTGTTTGAACAACAGAGCAGTGAGCTGGAAATCTTCCAAGCAAGAGACTGTTGCGGATTCAACAATAGAAGAGGAATATATCGCTGCAGCTGAGACAACAAAAGAAGCAGTTTGGATCCGTAAATTCCTAATTGGATTAGGAGTAGTTCCGTTAGCAGCTGAACCTGTTTCTCTGTATTGTGATAATAACGGGGCTATAGCACAGGCTAAGGAACCGCGGTCTCATCAACGATCTAAGCATGTACTTCGACGTTTCCATCTGATTCGTGAGATCATACATCATGGCGATATCAAGATCGAAAAGGTCGCTTCAGATGACAATATTATAGATCCGTTAATGAATGGTATTTCACAGCAAAAGTTTGAGCGACATGTATATAGTTCAGGTGTTAGATACTTGAGTGATTGGCTATGAGCCAAGTGGGAGATTGTTGGACAAATATGACCAATAACATCACTATTTGTAAAAGACATTGTGGTTTTTGTACAAATTAACTATGTGACAAAGGAAATTGCTATTTTATCATTTTGTAATTGGATTACTTGAATATATAAGAATGATAAAAGTCCTTATGATTAGTTTCGGATTAATAAGATATGTGACATTACTAATCCACAAACGATTTAATCACTAAATATCTGTAGTCGTAGTATTATTGAGACTGGACATCGATAATATGGAATAGACTAGTATTACACTTGCGCGCGTTATGGAAGCTTAACGGCATAGTTCTCATATATTTAAGAATTGGATACTTATGCAAGTGTGTTCGGAGGTTCTGTTAGCTGTTGGACCGGGAACAGCTTCGCTCAGGATAGACCCTTCGGAATCCCATTGGTAGTATGACTATGTGTCTATGGGAATCCGAATCCGAATCCGGGTAAGTGTATGTGGTCTTAACCTGAGACTTGCATCGCTAATACTTGCGACAATCAGTACGCTTTGGTTTTGGTCGTCCAAAACTTTAACAGGTTCTGTGTACGCCTCTACTAGGTTTACTGAGAATCGTAGTGTATTGGGTGTGATGTCAATATGGAAGTATCACTTCAGTCATATGGAGAAGATGATCACGTAGGGATACATAACTAGTACTCTAAAATGCTATAGTTATCGGGATAGTATGACTAGGTCATGATTATCTGATTAAAGAGACTAGTTGCTAATGATCTGATATATGCTTCATATGAGGCAGACACAATTCCAGCCCCAGGCCTAGCATGTGACATCCGATACTGGATCTTAATACGCAATACAAAGTATACTATACCTGATATATATTATATATTTTTCATTGAATATTTCTAGAGAATTGGGTAGGCAAGGTGCTTTGGTAGAAGACAACCATGTCTTGTAAATCTGTAAGAACGTGGTACGGGGTACACACGTGTTCAGATAGTTCGATGACCGTATTTACTACCAACATATCCAGGGATCTCTTGGGTCGCTTCCCAAAGATTCACCGATGACATTTGACTCGAACAGAATTAATCTGGGATTAATTATGAGAGAGAAAATTAATCTGGGATTAATTGCGGCAAGAATTTATCTAGGATAAAATTCGTATAGAAGAGAGAAAGCGATTAATTTGGAATTAATCGATTAAATAATATATTGGATATATTAATTGAAATCAGATTTCAATATCGAATTAAAATTGGATTTTAATTTGGGCGAACGAATTAATTTGGAATTAATTCGCAAGCGACTTTCATAATAAATTTGTTTAATCGGATTAAATGAACCATATCCCTAAGTGTGTTGAGCAAACCAAATTGAATTTTGAATTTAGGTGGAGGGGCCCACTAACTTACATCATTTGTCAACTTAAGTGTGTTGGACAATTATGACCCATAGCATCACTATTTGTAAAAGACATTGTGTTTTTTGTACAAATTAACTATGTGACAAAGGAAATTGCTATTTTATCTTTTTGTAATTGGAATACTTGGATATATAAATTATAAGAGTCCATATGATTAGTACCGGATTAATAAGATATGAGACAGTATTAATCCACAAAAGGTTTAATCATTAAATATCCCTAGTCGTAGTATTATCGAGACTGGACATCGATAATGCAGAATAGGCTAGTGTTATACTTGTGCGCGTTATGGAAGCTTAACGATATAGTTCTCATATATTTAAGTATTGGATACTTATACAAGTATGACATGAGGTTCTGTTAGCCGTTGGACCAGGAACAGCTTCGCTCTGGATAGACCCCTCGGAGTTCCATTGGTAGTATGACTATGTGTCTATGGGAATCCGAATCAGGGTAGGTGTATGTGGTCTAAACCTGAGACTTGCATCGTTAATACTTGCGACAATCAGTATACTTTGGTTTTGGTCTTCCGGAGCTTTAACAGGTACTGTGTACACCTCTTCTAAGAGTACTAAGAATCCTAATGTATTAGGTGTGATGTCAAGATGGAAGTATCACTTAATTCATATGGAGATGATGATCACGCAGGGATACAGAACTTGTACTCTTAAATGCTGTAGCTATCTGGATAGTATGACTAGGTCATGATTATCCGATTACAGAGACTAGTTTCTAGTGATCCGATATATGCTTCGTACGGGGCAGACACAATTCCAGCCCTAGGCCTAGCATGTCACATCTGATACTGGATCGTAATATGCAATACATTGTATAGTACGCCTGATACAAATTATATATATTCCATGTTGAATATATTTCCAGAGAATTGGGTAGGCACGGTGCTTTGCTAGAAGCCAACCATGTCTTGTAAATCGGCAAAAACGTGGTACGGGATACACACGTGTTCGGATAGTCCGATGACCGTATTTACTGCCAACATATCTAGGGATCTCTTGGGTCGCTTCCCAAAGATTCACCTATGACATTTGACACGAACAGAATTAATCTGGTATTAATTAAGACAGAAAAAATTAATTTGGAATTAATTACGGCAAGAATTAATCTGGGATTAATTATGAGATAGAAAATTAATTTGGGATTAGTTGCGTCAATAATTTATCTGGGATTAAATTTGTCTAGAAGAGAGAACGCGATAATTTTGGAATTAATCGTCAAAGTAAATTTAATAGTTAAATTGTATTTTAATATTTAATTTATTTATTTGGGCTAAATAATATATCGAATATATTAATTGGAATTGGATTTCAATACTGAATTAAAATTGGATTTTAATTAATGCGAACGAATTAATTTAGAATTAATTCGTAAGCGACTTCCGTAATAATTTTGCTGGGCATTATTATTTAATTAAATTAGATTTAATTACGTCACGAAGGAAAATTCATTTAATCGGATTAAACGAACCCGGGCCCAAAGCTTAGTTGTGTGTTAAGGATGTCAAATTGAATTTTGAATTCAAAGTGGTGAGACCCACTAACTTACATCACATGTTACTTTTTGATGTGTGTAGTTGGCATAATATTAAATGTTGTATTTAATCAAACCAACCACCAACTTTTGCTTTATGTTTTTGGAAAACACAAAAGAACTATTCATCTTCTCTCTTCCAAGCCAAAACTGTGAGCCTCTATTCTCTCCATGGAATTTTTGTTGCAAAATTTCAACTTGCTAGCAGATAGGGAGTCAAAAGAAGGTGATAGGGAAACTCACCCAAGAGTTTGGAACTCAAAAGGAGAGCTTGGAGCTTCTACATCCGAGGAGAAATTTCGAACTTCTCTACCGAGCAATGTAAGTAATTTTCACAACTTGTCTTGTAATATTCACACAATAATCACGCTTAGAGATCCTGTGGCATGTCTAGGACACTAACAATGGTATCAGAGCCATTATAAGCTTGATTTGAAATCTAGAGTTTATATACTTTAATTTGGGATTTTATGCTTGGAGCTTGTAAATGCCTAAATTGGTTGTTTGGTTGTGTTTATATGATGATGAATTGGATTTGTGCATCATTGAATTTGAGATAAATTTATTAGATCAAAAATCCCCAATTCCTATGTCATGGCCGAATGTAGCCCTAAAAAGTTCATGGTGATTTTTTGAATTTGACAATTGGATATGTTAATTGGCATGAAATTGAATGTTAATTGTTGATTTAATTGGATTGAAATCAAAATTGGATGTTAATTTCATGTATTGCCGTGAGCTTGAGCATGTTGGAATGAGTTGATTTTGCTTTAATTTGTGTTGGACATGAATTGGAAATGTTAAGCATGATTAATTAGATTAATTGGTGTTTTGGAAATATTGGATCAATTAATTAATTGTCTTAATTACACTTTAATAAAAATTAATGTGATATTTAGAATATTATGTTAATATGTATTAGTCTTTAAATTTGGAAGTTATTAGATTGGACTAATTTATTGTAATTGGGCTTAATGGGCTTGGTTGGGCCAAGTTTGGTTTTGGTCAATTGGGTTGGATCCAATTGGGCCTAAAACCATTTCCATAAAGTCCAAGTATGACAATTGGGCATTTAAAAATTTAATTGGGCCTAAATTTATTTTTGACATAGGGTGATTCCTATTTGGGCATTGGCATTTTGGGTTTGATCCATTATGGCCAAAGCCCATGCCTAAAGAATTAATTGAAAGCCCATTGGACTTTAATTGAATAGTATTGGATGCTAATTGGGCCTTTGAGACCCATTTAGATTGGATTTGGAATCCAAGTCTAAAAGACACTATTATAAGTGTAATTATTTAATTTGGAATTAAAAATGACTTAGTATTGGATACAATTTAAATTGGATTTAAAATTTTAGTTTGATATAATTCAAGAATACATACTTTGAGTATTTATTCTAAAACGAGTTGGACTCGCGTAAATCAAATCGTAGTTTGAACATTGGATGGTCATTAATCAAAGATTAATTAATTGGATTAGATTGATTGACAACATTCTTTGTGTGAATACTTGGAAGTATTTATATGAATAATGTATATCGGATGGATATTAGATGGGTGGGGGGCAATTTTGGAAATTATTGTAAGTATGGTAGTTATTTATTAAATTGGACCTGTGTGTCCAGCCTTTCACCTCCTTATCTCTTTGTATTTCTCTTCTTACCAATTCCCCTCAAAGAAAATGAGGTTTCTTTAAGTATTATGTAATTGGGTAGAAGTATGTAAAGTGCTAACGGGAGAGAGGAAAGTGAGTGATTTGTTCTAGGAACAAATTGTATTATATATCCATCCGCATATCATTATTAATTTATTCACGCCTTATTATTCTTTTAGAATGCATGCTTAAGGGTGTATGATGAGACCTAATCAAAGATAATAAATTAGTTGCCAATTTACGCGAAAAACCCGTAATTAATATATTAAGCGTTTTCCTTCCATTGAGTGGTTCTCTCTCAAGATCCAAGATTGGCATTGGTTTGTTGGACAAAGTCAAGATCATTGTCCATCACGGATGTGTTTGAACCACGAAGGCTTTGTTACATATCGCATGTCTTGGGTAGTTGTGATCTGTTGGCCAAAGTCAAGGTCACTTCTGTACATCGACGTGGATTATGAAGCTTTCCCACTGTCAATGGGTCACGCTTAACTGGAATCATTAAGCTTGTTGAGCCAAAGCCAAGACTTAGTTGATTTAGAGGAAAATGTTAGGAAATATTATTGGATATATATCTCGACTTAGAGGTCCACCTACCGGATCTAGGAATTGGATGGGATCCAATGATCTTAGAGATTACCTAGTTAAGTTTCATACAGCTTGTTGGCCAAAGTCAAGGTTGTGTGTTATTTAACAGGATCCTAGCCCACTAGGAAACTGGGTTTCCCGAGTACTCCACATAGGGTTAGAGGCTCTCCGAAAAATAGTGGGAGGCTAGTATTAAATTTGCAATTTCGTTTAATACTTGCCAAGACGCGCTCTTTTATTTTATTTATCGTTGTAATAAATATATTAGTTGGACTAATATTGAATATTGCTTCTTTGAACAGTTAGACTGTACAAACACTACTCCACTTGTAGTTGGTTATATAGTTAGACTATAGTAACTATTACATTTTAGTTACCCGATATCGTTGATTGAATAGTTGGACTATTGCAATGGAGATGGCTGGAAAGATTAGTGTTAGGGACAATCGTCATGGGCGATAATGTCTTTAACGGCTTCAATTTTCCAAATTGGGAGATGAACCTCAGGATAGTCCTGGGAGCCGAGAGGTTACTCTATGTCATAGAGAAACCTCTCGGGCCTGAGCCTGAAGTTGAGCAAACTGTAAAGCATGAGTTTTGGAAGACTCATCGTGATGATAACTTTAGTGCTCAATCTGTTATTCTTGCTGCAATGACTCCTTAATTTCGTTGTCAGAACTAAGGATTAGATCATTATACCACGATGTTGAAATCAAAGGATCTTCATAGATCTAACCTTAGATTTTAGAAGTACGAATTGCAAAAGAAGCTCTTTCACTCACGTATGTCAGAGGGTACTGATGTTAAGAACATCCGTTAGTTTCTTAGAGAACCAAGGATACATTCTTGACTATGGAGAAGGAGAACTTGAAGTGACTGGATCACTACTGCAAGTTTCCTAAACCGATAAAATGACTACAAGTCGCAAACAGTACTACAAAGTTTGAATAACGGAATAGTGAGATGGAAATCTTCCAAGTAAGATACTGTTACCGAATAACCAACTAATGCGGGTTATTGCTGTAGCTGAGGCGGCAATAGAAGCCATTTGGGTCGATAACAAATCTAATTAGATTAGATATAATTCTGTTAGCTGCTGAGCTAGGCGTCAGCACAGGCTAAAGAATTAATGGTCTCATCAACGATCCAGATACATACTTCGACTATTCATCTGATTCGTTTGGATCATACATCGTGGCGATGTGATGATCGTATAAATCGCATCAGACGATAATCATGCAAATCCGCTGACGAAAGCATTTCTCAGCAGTTTGAGCCAACCGTACATAGTTCAGGTGTAAGACACTCGAGTGACTGGCTATAGGACAAGTGGGAAATTGTTGGACAATTATGACCCATAGCGTCACTATTTGTACAGATCATGGTGTTGTTGTACAAATTAACTATGTGACAAAGGAGATTGCACTCTTATCATTTGTGATTAGATCACCTAGATGTATAAATGATAGGAGGTCCCTGTGATGTGTTCCTGGATTGAGAATGATATGAGACAGTATCAGTCCATGAGGGATAAATCATTAAATATCCCTAGTCAGAGCATTGTCGACATTGGACATCGATAAATGCGTAAAAGACTAGTATTACACTTGTGCGCGTTGTGAGGGCACAACGACATAGTTCTCATATATTTGGGTATAGGATACTCATGCAAGTGTAATAGGAGGTTGTGTTTTACCGATGGTACGGGAAACAGCTTCGCTCTGGATAGACCCCCTCGGAATTTCATTGGTAGTATGAATATGTGTCTATGGAAGTCCGAAATCAGGGTAGGTGTATTTGGTCTTAACCTGAGACTTGCACCGCTAATACTTGCGACAATCAATATACTTTGGTTGCGGTCTTCCCGGGCTTTAACAAGTTATGTGTACGCCTATGCTGGGTATATTGAGAATCGTAGTGTGTTGGGTGTGATGTCAAGACAGAAGTATCACTCCAGTCATATGGAGATGATGGTCACGTTGGATACGGTACTAGTACTCTTAAGTCTTGCAGTCATCGGGATAAAATAACAAGGTCATGTTTATCCAATTTTAGAGACTAGCTACTAGACATCCGACATGTGTTTCGTACGGGGCAGACACAATTCCAGCCCCAGGCCTAGCACGTGATCATCCGATACTTGATCGACATACGCAATAATACGTATACTACGCCTGATATAGATCCTTTATTCCTGTAAGGTTATTTCTGGAGAATTGGGTAGGCATGACACTTTGCTAGAAGCCAACATTGTCTTGTAAATCGGTACAAACGTAGTACGAGGTACTTGCGTGTTCGGATAGTCCGACGATCGAATTTACTGCCAACATATCCGGGGATCTCATGGGTCGCTTCCCGAAGAATCACCGATGACGTATGACTAGCACTATTAATTAATCTGGGATTAATTAGATGAGAGAGAAAATTAATCTGGGATTAATTGTGGAGATATTTTATCTGGGATAAAATATCATTTATAGAGAGAAAATGATTAATTTGGAATTAATCGGTGAAATTAATATATTCGATATATTAAATGAAATTGGACTTCCACGCGGAATTAAAATTAGATTTTAATTCGGGCGAACGAATTAATTTAGAATTAATTCGTTAGCGACGTGAATAGTGACTTCGCTAGGCGTAATCATTTAATTGCGTCGCAACAGAAAATTTGTTAATTTGGAATTAGCGAACCCGAGCCCGGGATTGTTTGCGAGCGCATTCACATTTCGAATTCGAGTGCGGCACGCAAGTCAAATCAAGCGTCAAATCATTAGTCACATCAAACGTCAAATCAAATGTCACTTTGAGTGATGTGACAAGTTGTCACTTGATTGAGTGATGTGAGTGATGTAAGTTGATGGGAGTGGTTGAAGCCTTTAATGGCTTTGACTTTTGGAGGCAAAAATTTGGTATTTGATTTTTGGAATATCCATTTACCATTTTTGGTAACAAATCACTCATCTCTCCTCTCATTTTTCTCTCCTCATCTCACGCCCACAAGCGGCATTTTTCTTCTGGTTTGGCAGTGAACTGCCGAGAGCCATGATGAAAAAGGGAAGCAAAGTGTTTGGTTTTTGTGGCAAAAATCAAGAGAGCTAGCACTCTGAGAGACATGCGAAGGTGATAGGGAAGTCCACCTATGAGCCGAGAATCGTTTGATGAAGCTTGGAGCTTGGAAGAGGACATCAATGGCCGAAAACAGTTCCTTCATATGGTGAACTTGTGGATCCAGTGGTAAGAGTCTCCATAAATTTTCATATCTGATCTAGCTTGGTGTTGACTGCTGTATTGGCTCCACTTTCATAAATTGCTGCAATTCTTTGGATCATACTCCTTTCTATTGGCCACAAAGAATTGTTGTTGGCCATTTCTTCGATTAGGTCCCAGGCTTGATCTTCTTCTTTTGCCATCAATGCTCCTCCAGCAGCAGCATCGATTGTGGTTCTCATTATTCCAGAAAGCCCATTATAGAATGTTTGGACTTGAAGCCATTTTGGAATCTCATGGTGAGGACATTTCCGGAGTAAATCTTTGTACCTTTCCCAAGCTTCGTAGAGGGATTCTGAATCTTGTTGTACAAAAGATGTGATGTCGTTCCTCAGCTTTCCGGTTCTGGCTAGTGGAAAGTACTTTGCAAGAAATTTGGTGGCTAAAGTGTTCCAAGTTGTGATAGAACCTACTGGTAGTGAATGTAGCCAAGCTTTAGCTCTGTCCTTCAAGGAATATGGAAAAACTCGCAGTCTCATTGCTTCTTCCGCTTCTCGGTTGTAATTAAAAGTGCCGTAAACTTCCAGGAAGTTGCTGATGTGGGAATTAGGATCTTCAGTTGCATTCCCCCCGAACTGAACTGAGTACTGAATCATTTGAATGCTTGTTTTGATGTCACACGCATTTTCTGGTAAGGGAGGAAGTACAATACAGGAAATGAGTCTGTCAACCACCGGAATGGTTCTGTCTTGAATGGGAATTAGTGGTGCAACATTCAAAGGTTCAGGTTCCATGTTGACTAAAGCTTCTTGGCCTTCTCGTCTTTCCCTTCTCAACTGTCTGATGGTTCTTTCAATTTCCGGGTCAAGCAGTCGGAGTTCAAAGCTTCTAGTTCGTCTCATGAAGTTTCTGAGAACCTGAAACATAAGAAAACAAAAACAATAAGTAAAAAGAAATTAGATACAAGTAACGTATCTAACCCCTAAACTAATAGTAAAAGATAAATAAGTCCCCGGCAACGGCGCCAAAAACTTGACCGGCGTAAACACACACGTATAACGTAAGCGCACGTATCGTTCAAGTTGTATAAAAATATCGATCCCACGAGGACTTAATATCTAATATATTAATTTTATGAGGTTAAATGATTACTAGTATCTAACAGGTTATTGGATTGATTTGAAATGGTGATGATTCTAAATTTAAAAAAACAAGTAAATAAAATTGTTCGAAAGTAGATTTAAGAAAATTCAATATTAAAAACTATCTAGGGTTTTGATTTCTTCCAATATCATTTTAAAGATGAAGTGGTTATCTTAAAGTTGGGTAATATATTGATTTATTAACCTGGAACACTAAATTATGTGTAAGCCTCTGTCGATGGTCAGACACAAATACCCAGTTTAACCCAATTGAACCATATGTCTATGTCAACAAAATTATCTGGATTCATTAAGTTTAAGTTCCAATTATGGCTACCCCCGCCCGACAGGTATATTCCTATCCTGTAAGGAAATCTATTAAAGGGTTATCTATCCTCAAGGAAGATCATGGGCTATTGAGTCTAAGGCTGAAACCTAAAATCTCTATGTCCAGTTCATTTTAGATTTACCAGATCAATTTTATTAATGGCCAGTTAATGAAAAAGCATTAAGATTAAGACTCAATAAATAAATCTTTATATTACCCAAGCTATAATCTAACCCCTTATAAAACGGTGATATTAAAAATCATCACAACCCCAGATAACTAATTTAGTTACAACACATAACTAGGGCTAGTAAAAACTTGAAAATAAAAGACATAAAGTAAAAATACGGTAAAGTAAATACTGAAAAGTAAATTACAATAAAATAAAATGCTAAGGTAAAATGGATTACTTTTACTATTACTAATTTAGATATCTCCCATAATATAATATATAAACTTGTGATAACATTACCAACCAGCCATATAGGCGGTATCCTGATTAAGTCAAATTAAGTCAAACCAGCCATTAAGCCGGTAAAAAGATTTGTCCATGAACCTGCCATATAGGCGGTAAGAAAGTTTAATTACCAACCGACCAATCTGGCGGTATCCTTTATAAGTCAATATTTTAAATAGTGAATATATTATATTTAAGGGAGATTTATCTAAATAGCAATAGTAAAAGAATTACCTTTCACCCTACCTGGGGAAGTTACCTCCTCATGGTAAATAGTAAAAAATGTAAAAAGTAAAAAACAAGTAAATTACTATTATTACAAAACGTAATTAAAATTAATTACAAAACTAAAAAAAAAACTAAAAAACTAAAAATTAAAAGAAAGTAGAGAGAGAAACTCTCTCTTTACATCAAAGAGATGAGAGAGAGTGGTACATCTAAAACTGAAATCTCGAGCTCAATTTATAGACTCTGGTAGGCTTGCAGCGTCGCGACGCCAAGGCCTTTGGCGTCGCTACGCCAGCTTCTGTCGACGTGGCACGCTCTGGTTCGTCGGTTTGCAGATTATGGATAAGCTGATAAGGTGACACGTGGCGAGGTGGTTGGGCTTCAATTATTGTGACACGTGGCGGTTTCTGATTGGTCGATGAGATTCTTATCCGCCACGTGTCAGATAAGGATTATATACTCAATGATTGATGCTGACGTGGCGGTGATATGGCGACACGTGGGAAAGAGTCTGTCGACACCGTAGGATTGCGACACGTGGCACTTCCTGATTGGCTGATGATGACATGGCGGTGAGGTGGCAGTTTGACTTGGTCAACCTGGTGATGTGGCTGATGACGTGGTAATGACGTGGTGTGATTCATGGCACACGTGGCGATGGTGACTGTCGGTACCGTAGGATGCTGACATGTGTCACGGCGCATGTTAGCAGATCGGCTGTGATGGTGACATGTGGCACGACACACGTTAGCAAAGTCAAAATTTTCTCAGATTCTGATTTGGGGACCCGGCGCACGTTAGCACTGTTCGGCGCATGTTAGACGTCGCGACGCTTAAGGTCTTGGGGTCGCGACGCGGACAATTTACTGAATTTCCATTTTGTCAATTTTTCTCTATTTTGGCCCCAATTTACTTCCAATGTTTTCCCAACTTTATTTATCTGCAAAATAACACAAAACACATCAAAATATTCACAAAACTCAAGAAACTATACAAAATATTAGGTTAAATGAGTGGGAAATAGTGATAGATTTACCACTCATCAACAAATCATGGTGTTGTTGAACAAATTAACTATGTGACAAAGGAGATTGCACTCTTATCATTTGTGATTAGATCACCTAGATGTATAAATGATAGGAGGTCCCTGTGATTTGTTCCTGGATTGAGAATGATATGAGACAGTATCAGTCTACGAAGGATAAATCATTAAATATCCCTAGTGAGAGCATTGTCGAGATTGGACATCGATAAATGCGTAAAAGACTAGTATTACACTTGTGTGCGTTGTGAGGGCACAACGACATAGTTCTCATATATTTGGGTATAGGATACTCATGCAAGTGTAATAAGAGGTTGTGTTTTATCGATGGTACGGGAAACAGCTTCGCTCTGGATAGACCCCCTCAGAATTTCATTGGTAGTATGACTATGTGTCTATGGAAGTCCAAAATCAGGGTAGGTGTATTTGGTCTTAACCTGAGACTTGCACAGCTAATACTTGCGACAATCAATATACTTTGGTTGCGGTCGTCCAAGGCTTTAACAGGTTCTGTGTACGCTTATGCTAGGTATATTGAGAATCGTAGTGTGTTGGGTGTGATGTCAAGACGGAAGTATCACTCCAGTCATATGGAGATGATTGTCACGTAGGATACGGTACTAGTACTCTTAAGTACTGCAGTCATCGGGATAAAATGACAAGGTCATGTTTATCCGATTATAGAGACTAGTTACCAGACATCCGACATGTGCTTCGTACGGGGCAGACACAATTCCAGCCCCAGGCCTAACACGTGATCATCCGATACTGGATCGACATACACAATACTACGTATACTACGCCTGATATAGATCCTTTATTCTTGTAAGGATATTTCTGGAGAATTAGGTAGGTATGGCGCTTTGCTAGAAGCCAACCTTGTCTTGTAAATCAGTACAAACGTAGTACGAGGTACTTGTGTGTTCGGATAGTGTGACGACCGAATTTACTGCCAACATATCCAGGGATCTCATGGGTCGCTTCTCGAAAATTCACCGATGACGTATGACTCGCACTTTTAATTAATCTGGGATTAATTAGAAGAGAGAGAAAATTAATCTGGGATTAATTACGGAGATATTTTATCTGGCATAAAATATCATTTAAAGAGAGAAAATGATTAATTTGGAATTAATCGGTGAAATTAATATATTCGATATATTAAACGAAATTGGATTTCCATGCGGAATTAAAATTAGATTTTAATTCGGGCGAACGAATTAATTTAGAATTAATTCGTTAGCGACGTGAATAGTGACTTCACTAGGCGTAATCATTTAATTGCATCGCAACGGAAAATTCTTTAAGTTGGAATTAGCGAACCCGATCCTGGGATTATTTACGAGCGCATTCGCATTTCGAATTCGTGTGTGGCACGTAAGTCAAATCAAGCGTCAAATCATTAGTCACATCAAACGTCAAATCAAATGTCACTTTGAGTGATGTGACAAGTTGTCACTTGATTGAGTGATGTAAGTTGATGGGAGTGGTTGAAGCCTTTAATGGCTTTGACTTTTGGAGGAAAAAATTTGGTATTTGATTTTTGGAATATCCATTTACCATTTTTGGTAACAAATCACTCATCTTTCCTCTCATTTTTCTCTCCTCATCTGACACCCACAAGGGGCATTTTTCTTCTGGTTTGGCAGTGAACTGCCTAGAGCCATGCTAAAAAAGGGAAGCAAAGTGTTTGGTTTTTGTGGCAAAAATAAAGAGAGCTAGCACTTCGAGAGACATGCGAAGCTGATAGGGAAGTCCACCCATGAGCCGAGAATCGTTTGACGAAGCTTGGAGCTTGGAAGAGGACATCAATGGCCGAAAATAGTGAGCCAACTCACTGCCACTGCCGAGCAGTCCATGGAGGCAGAAAGTTCATTTTGTTGCCTCACGCGTCACTCAACCGATCGATGTGACTATTCCACAACTTCGTTGATTTGTATTCGCACTTATTTCATGCTTGTTTAATGATCTTGGGACCTTAGCAAAAACAAAGAGGTACATCTGTCGAGCACTAGGTGTCGCAGATGATTGCTGACATCGAACAGCTAGGTTAGCTGGGCATTACCTACGAGGCCGAGACTTCCATAGATTTGATCTTACAGTCTCTGCCCGAATGCTGGGGCAGGTTCATCATGAACCAAGAGAAAACTCTTGGAGAGTTAATGGCTTTGCAAAATGAGGCAGAGCCATAGCATCCAAAAGGGCAAGAAGCGTAAGGCGCATCTTACTTCGACATCCCAGAAGGTCAAGGCTTGGCCAAAGGCTTTTAGGGATGTGACGAAAAAGGGCAAAGGCAAAATCATCACAGTCTTCTGGGAAGACAAATGACATATCCCAAGATGTCTGCCTAAACTGTGGAAAACGGAGTCACTGGAAGCGTGACTGATGTATGGACAAGGCAGACATGAAGGAAGTGAAGACGGGCAAGGCTCCGACTTCAGGTATGTTTGTTATTATAATAAACGTGTCCACCACTGGTTTCAAAAATTGGATTTTTGATACTGGATGTGGTACATACATATGTACTGATGTGCAGGATCTGCTGATTAGCTGGAGACTGGCTTCATATGAGATCGACGTACGAGTCAGAAACGGGACGAGAGTCACTGTTTTGGTCATTGGGACCAATGTTTTGAACCTGTCATTGGGACATGTAATTACAATATGTGACTGTTATTTTGTACCTAGTTTGACTAGGAACACCATCTCTGTATATTGTTTAACCCGATGTGGGTATACCTTTGTATTCTGGAACACTAGGTGTTTTGTATATAAAGATGACATTATAATATGTACAGTAGATGTTAATAATAGTCTTTATATTTTGAATATAAGCGAATCTCAAACATATAACATGAAAAACAAAAGCTGAAACTGAGTAAATCATATGAGACTTATTTGTGGCATTGTTGTGTGGGACACATTAACAAGACTCGTATATCCACTATTTGGAAGAATGGATTCTTGGACATATTTGATCTTAATTAATATGATGTATGTGAATCTTGTTTATTATGCAAAATGCTTAAAATGCCTTTTAACAGTAAAGGTGTACGTGCCACCAAGCTGTTAGCCCTCGTTCATGGTGACGTATGTGGGCCCATGTCTAGCCAGGCTAGAGGTGGATATAAATATTTTGTAACCTATATGGATGTTGCATCGCGTTATGGTTATGTGTATCTTATGAAACAAAAATCGGAAACTTTTGATAAATTCAAATAGTTTCGACACGAAGTAGAAAAATAGACCAGCAAAAGTATTAAAACATCATTGTTGGACTGTGGTGGAAAATAATTGAGCAATGAGTTTCCCGATTACTTGAAAGAGTATGGTATTCTTTCACAGTGGACTCCTTCCGGAACACCTCAATTGAATGGTGTGTCCGAACGGAGAAACCGAACTTTGTTGGACATGGTAAGGTGAATAATGAGCCGCATTGAGCTACTAATTTTCTTCAGGGATTACGCATTGAACAGTGCTATACTTATTTTGAATAAGGTTTCGACAAAGTCTGTTTTCAGACCCCATATGAAATATAGACAGAAAAGAAACCAGGTTTCTCATTCCTCAAGATTTGGGGATGCTGGGCATATAATTAAATGTTTGGATGGTACCAAACTAAAACCCAAATCGGATAAGTGCCTATTTGTAATTGGTTATCCTAGAGAAACCAAATGATATTATTTCCACAACCCATAAGAGAACAAAATATTTGTTGCTCTCCATTTGGTTTTCCTTAGAGGAATTCTTAAATGCAGTAGTAAGTGGGAGGAAAGTAGAACTCGATGAAAATCGGATTGATACTGTTCCTGGCACCGATCCCCTCACGGAACACGAACAGTTCATCAGGGATGAGATTGTTCCACAATCTTCTAATACACAAGAACAATGTAGGTCAGAGAGAGTCAGAAAACAACCTTAGAGGTATGGGTTTCTGATCGCACCTCATGTAGATATTAATCTCATTAAGGGATACAAACCGGCTACGTATGAGGAAGTGATATAAGGTATCGACTCCATTTATGGAAAAATGTCATAAAGTCCAAAATGGATTCCATCTGTACCAACCAAGTTTGGACACTGGTTGATATATCAGAAGGGATTGTGCCTATTGGTAGCAAATGAGTCTTCATGGTGAAGATAGACATGGATGGCAACAAACAAACGTACAAAGCTAGGCTTGTAGCGAAAGGGTATCGTCATCAACATGGTGTTTATTACGAAGAAATCTTTTACCCATTGCTATGATTAAATCCATTCGGATAATGCTTGCTATAGCTGTATATTTCGATTATGAAATATGGCAGATGGACGTCAAAACCGATTTCCTTAACGGAAACCTTTTGGAGGATGTTCATATAAAATAGCCTGACGGTTTTTTCGTGCCAAAACATGCAAACAAGGTTTGCAAGTTAAATCGATCTATTTATGGATTGAAGCAAGCATTGCGTTTTTGGAACCAACGTTTTGATGAGATCATTTTACAATATGGTTTCATTCAAAATGAAGATGATTCTTGTGTATATAAGAAGGTTAGTGGGAGCGCACTGACATTGATTATCCTATACGTTGATGATGTATTGCTTCTTAGTAATGACATTCCCATATTAAAATCGGTTAAAGCTTGGCTTTAATGAAAATTCTCCATGAAATTATTGGGAGAGACAACCTTTATTCTTGGAATAAAGATCTACTGGGATAAATCTAAAAATTGTTGGCACTCTCCGAGAACTCGTACATTGATAAAGTGTTGAAGAGATTCAACATGGGTCAGCCCGGATAAGCTGTTTCCAGTGTCACATGGCGTCTCTCTATCTAAGGACATGTGTCCTGAAACTAAAGATGAGAGAGATGCAATGAATCGGATCCCGTTCCCTAAAGCAGTCGGATCGATCATGTATTCCATGACATGTACGCGACCTGGTGTCTCATATGCTTTGAGCATCCGTAGTCACTATCAGGCCGATCCAGATTATGGTCACTGGATTGATGTTAATAACATCCATTAGTAACTTAGACGAACTAAGGATGCTTTCTTAGTTTATAGAGATTGAGAACTTGAGGTGACTGGGTTCACCGATCTAAGTTTCCAAACCGATAAAGACGACTATAAGTTACAATCAGGGTAAATATTTTGTTTGAACAACGAAACAGTGAGCTGGAAATCTTCCAAGTAAAATTTTGTTGCCGATTCAACAATAAAAGCCGAATACATTGTTGCGGCTGAGGCAGCAAAAGAATCATTTTGGATCTATAAAATTCCTAATTGAATTAGGAGTAGTTATGTTAGCGGCTGAGCTGGGCTACAGCACAAGCTAAGGAATTATAGTCTCATCAATGATCCAAGTATGTACTTCGACGGTTTCATCTGATTCGTGAGATCATACATCGTGGCAATGTGATGATCGAATAAATCGCATCAGATGATAACCTTGCAAATCCACTGACGAAAGCTATTTCTCAGCAAAAGTTTGAGGGACCCGTACATGGTTCAAGTGTTGGACACTTTAGTGATTGGCTATAGGCCAAGTGAGAGATTGTGTTAGAGTTTCTACGGTCCCGATAATCGATCATCAAGTAAGAAATACATGTGAATATATACGATGGAGTTGCAGAATACTTACATCAAGCGGTTGAACGACGCGGGAGGAAACAAAAATTTCTTTTCTGCCTACTGGACTGCTCGGCAGTGAGCTGCTGTCCTCTCCAAGATTCGACCTTTTGAGGTCCTTCGTCAAGCTCCAAGCTTTGTCAAATGATCCCAAGCTCATGGGTGGACTTCCATATCACCTTCGCATGACTTCGTAGTGTGCTAGTACTCCCGATTTTGCCACAAAATCGTGACTTTTGCTTCCTATTTTTCCTCCTTGGCTCTCGGCAGTGACAAAACCAGAAGAAGGAAATGCAGCAGCCCCTTGGGCGAAAATGAGAGAAGAGAGAAGAATAGAGAGTTGTGATGGTTGGTGGGAAAAAGTGTATCAAATACACTAAATCAATTTCCAAAATTAATTACAATTTTTCTCTTTCCAAAAGTCAAGCGTAAATGCTTTCCAACTACCACCATCAATCCATCAATCAATCAAATCAAGTGACAAGTTGTCACATCACTCAAAGTGACTAATGATTTGATGCTTGATGCGACTAATGATTTGACGCTTGATTTGACTTGCGTGCCGCACTCGAATTCGAAATGCGAATGCGCTCGCAAACAATCTCGGGCTCGCGTTTGATAATTCCAAATTAACAAATTTTCCATTGCGTCGTAATTAAATAATCATGCCTAGAGGAATCACTATTCACGTCGCTAACAAAATAATTCTAAATTAACTCATTCGCCCGAATTAAACTCTAATTTTAATTCCGCGTCGAAATCCAATTTCGTTTAATATATCGAATATATTAATTTATCGATTAATTCCAAATTAATCGTTGTCTCTCTTTAATTGATATTTTATACGTGATAAAATATCTCCGTAATTAATCCCAGATTAATTTTCTCTCTCATCATTAATTAATCCCAGATTAATTAAAAGTGCGAGTCATACGTAATCGGTGAATATTTGGGAAGCGGCCCATGAGATCCCCGGATATGTTGGCAGTAAATTCGGTCGTCGGACTATCCGAACACGTAAGTACCTAGTACTACGTTTGTACCGATTTACAAGACAAGGTTGGCTTCTAGCAAAGCGCCATGCCTACCCAATTCTCTAGAAATATCCTTACAGGAATATAAGGATCTATATCAGGCGTAGTATATATAGTATTGCGTATTTCGATCCATTATCGGATGATCACATGCAAGGCTTGGGGCTGGTACAGTGTCTGCCCTATACGAAGCATATATATGATTACTAGCAACTGGTCTCTTTAATATCGGATAATCATGACCAATTCATATTATCCCGACGGTTGCAACCTTTTTAGAGAACCAGTTATGTCTCCCTACGCGATCATCAACTCCATATGACTGGAGTGACACTTCCGTCTCGACATCACACCCAATACACTATGATTCTCAATATACCCAGCAGAGGCGTACACAGAACCGGTTAAAGCCTTGGACGACCACAACCAAAGTATATTGATTGTCGCAAGCATTAACGGTGCAAGTCTCAGGTTAAGACCAAATACACCTACCCTGATTTCGGACTTCCATAGACACATAGTCATACTATCAATGGAATTCCGAGGGGTCTATCCAGAGTGAAGCTGTTTCCCGTACCATCGGTAAAAAACAACCTCCTATTACAATTGCATGAGTATCCTATACCCAAATATATGAGAACTATGCCATTGTGCCCTCACAACGCGCACAAGTGTAATACTAGTCTTTTACGTATTTATCGATGTCTGATCTCGATAATACTCTGACTAGGGATATTTAATGATTTATCCTTCGTGGATTGATACTGTCTCATATCATTCTCAATCCAGGAAAAAATTATAAGGACCTCCTATCATTTATACATCTTGGTGATTTAATCACAAATGATAAGAGAGCAATCTCTTTTGTCACATAGTTAATTTGTACAACAACACCATGATCTGTACAAATAGTGACGCTATGGGTCATAATTGTCCAACAATCTCCCACTTGGCCTATAGCCAGTCACTCGAGTGTCTTACACCAGAACTATGTACGGTTGGCTCAAACTGTTGAGAAAAGGCTTTCTTCAGCGGATTTGCATGATTATCGTCTGATGCGATTTATACGATCATCACATCGCCACGATATATGATCCGAACGAATCAGATGAATATCGAAGTATGTATCTGGATCGTTGATGAGACCATTAATTATTTAGCCTGCGCTGCAGCCTAGCTCAGCTGCTAACAGAACCATATCTAATCTAATTAGATTTTGTATTGACCCAGAAGTCTTCTATTGCTGCCTCAGCTGCAGCAATAACCCGTATTTTTTGTTTATTCGGTAACAGTATCTTGCTTGGAAGATTTCCACCTCACTGTTCCGTTATTCAAACTGTATAGTACCGTTTGTGACTTATAGTCGTCTTTATCGGTTAGGAAACTTGCAGCAGTGATCCTAGTCACTTCAAGTTCTCCATCTCCATAGTATAAGATAGCATCCTTAGTTCTCTAAGAAACTAATGGATGTTCTTACTTTCAATCCAGTGACTATCACTTGGATTGGCCTGTTTGTGAATCCATATTCTCAAAGCGTATGAGACACCAGGTCGCATACATTTTTCAATGTATGATTTCTCGAATAGTATTTATGAAAGCCAAGCTTTCACCGATTATATTATGGGAATATCATTTCCAAGAAATGACATATTATCATTATTTATAAGACAGCCACTGTCAATGCGCTCCCACTAACCCTCTTATATACACAAGAATCATTTTCATTTTGAATTAAATCATAAACTATTATGATTACATCAAAACGATAATTCCAAGAACTAAATGCTTACTTCAATCCAAACATGGATCGAATAACCTGCAAATCTTGTTTGCTTGTTTTGGTACGACAAAACCGACCGGATGTTGTAAACATCCTCCAAAAAGTTTCCTTTAAGGAAAGCGGTTTTGGCATTTAGCTGCCTTATTTCATAAATGAAACATGTAGCATCAGCAAGCATTATCCAAATGGATTTACCGTGGCAACAGGTAAAAGGTTGAATCGAAATCAACATAATGTTGATAACGATACCTTTCCGCTAAAAGCCTAGCTTTATACGTTGGTATATTGCCTTCCATGTATGTCTTCCTTGAAGACTTATATTGTACCAATAGGCACAATGCCTTATAGTACATCAACTAGTATCCAAACTTGTTGATATACATGGAATCCATTTTGGATTCATGGCACTTTGGCATAACAGGGAGTCGATACCTTGTATCACTACCTCATACGTAGTCAGTTGGTATACCTCAATAAGATAGACATCTTTATGAGGTGAGATCAGAAACCCATACCCTAGGTTGTTTTCTGACTCTCTCCGACATACGTGGTTCTTGTGTATTCGAAGATTACTGGTATAGTTTCATCCTTGATGAACCATATGTGTTCCATTAAGGATCTGTGCCTAGAATAGTATTACTCTGATTTTCATCGAGTTTTACTATCCTACCACTTACCACTGCATATAGGTGTTCCTCTCAGGAAAACCGCATGGTGAGCAACAATTAAATTTTTCTCTTTGTGAGTTGTATAAGTACTCTACTTTGGTATCCCTAGGATAACCTACAATTAGACACTTATCCAATTTGGGTTTTAGTTTGGTATCATCCAAACATGTGCCTAGCATTCCCAAATTTTTCAGGAATGAGAAACCTGGTTTCTTTCCTGTTCATATCTAATATGAAATCTGTCAAACAGATTTTTATGGAACCTTATTCAAAATTAGCTCTTGCACTGTTTATGTGTATCATTTGAAGGAAATGGTAGCTCAGAGCGACTCGTGATTAACCTAATCATGTCCAACAAAATTCGGTTACTCTGTTCGGACACACCGTCAAAATGACGTGTTCCGGGAGGAGTCCTCATTGAAAGAATACTATACTCTTTCAAGTATATTAGAAACTTATTGCTTAAGTATTTTCCATTACGGTCTAACCGTGACGATTTAATACTTTAGCCGATATGTTTGTCTATTTCATGTCGAAACTTTAAAAGTTTCCGATTTGCATTTCAAAAGAAACACATAACCACAACGCGATTCCATATCCGTAAAGGTCACGAAACATTCATATCCACCTCTAACCTAGCTAGACATGGGCCCACTTGCTTCACTATGAACTAGGGCTAATAGATCTGTGGCATTTGTACTTTTACCAAGTAAATAGTGTTTTAGGCACTTTGCCCAATAAACTAGATTTGTAGACTTTATTTGAGTAGAATCAAATCAGTCCGAGTACCCACTCTTCGAAAGTGTGGATATACGAGTATTGTTTAATTGGGTCCCAAACAACAATACCATAATTAAGTTTCAACTGATCAAATCAGTTTGAGCTATTTGTTTGTCATGTTATATGCTTGAGATTTATTTATATTCAAAATATAAATTCTGTTAATCACATCTAATGTGTTTATCTCAATATCAACTTTATATAATGAAACACTTTAGTGTTCTAGAATATAAAGGTATACCCGCAACGGGTTAAACCCTGATATAGAGATAATGTATCTAGCCAAACTAGTTGCATTATAACAGTTTTCAAATTTAGGTACACACCTGAAGGTAGTTCCTAAATTCAGGTATCTACGGTTAAAACAGCGACTTTCGTCCCGTTTTCAATTCGCAGATTAAATCTCAATTGAAGTCAGTATCATGCCCATAGCAGATTCTGACCAACAGTATATATTTATGTATCACACTAAGTATCTAAAATCCAATTTTAATACTAGTAATGAACATAATGTTGACAAACATATTTGAAGTCGGAGCCAAGCCCGTCTTCAATTCCTTCATGTCTGCTTTGTCCAAACGGCAGTCACGCTTCCGCGATTCCGTTTGCCACAATTTAGGCAGATATTTTGGGATATGTCCTTTATCTTCCCAGAAGATTATAATGATTTTGCCTTTGCCCTTTTCAACACTCCAGAAGCCTTTGGCCAAGCCTCGGGTTTCTAGAATATCAAAGTAAGGTGTGACTAGCGCTACTTGTCTTATTGCAAACTTTGACTTTATCTCATTGAGAATAGTCATTAACTCTCCAAAAGTTATTATTGAATTTTAGTACTTCTTAGATCTAAAGATAGATCTTTGAAGATCCTTCAATTTCTTTATCATACTTTAAGGATCTAATCCTTAGTTCTGATTTAGAAACTAAGGAGTCCACTGCGACAAGCTTAATGGATTAAGCACTAAAGTTATCATCACATAAATCTTCCAAAGATTATGCTATACTATTTGCTTAATTCCGGGCTTAGGCCTAATATGTTATTTTATCAAAAAAGTAACTTATTATTTTCTAGGACCATCCTGAAATATTATTCCCAATTTGAAAATTAAATCATTTAAATACATTTTCCCTAGGATTATGTTTTAAATGTCAATCTTTCAATTTTATCTTGATTCTAATAGTCCAACTATTTAATCAACGATTTTGGTACTATCTATTATAATGATTATTTATAGTCCAACTATTTTATCAACTATAATTAATTAAATCAAATATATTTATTATTATAATCCAATTATATAATCAACTATAAATGAATTGTTTGAATACAGTCCAACTGTTAAAAAACAACGATTTAAATATTAGTCCAACTAACATTTAATTTATATGACGAATGATATTTGTTTGAGCGCGTATGGCAAGTAATTAAACGAATATTGCAAATTCAATTCTTGCCTCCCACTATTTTTCGGTGAGCCTCTAACCCTCTGTCGAGTACTCGGGAAACCGTGTTTCCTAGCGGGCTAGGATCCCGTTAAATATTACACAATCTTGACTTTGGCCAACAAATTGTATGATAATTAACTAGGTACATCTCTAAGATCAATTGGATCCCATCCAATTCCTAGATCCAATAGGGGGACATCCAAGTCCGAAACATATATCTTATATATACCAATACATCCAATTTATTGCCTAACCTTTTTCCTCTGAATCAACTAAGCCTTGGCTTTGGCACAACAAACTTAGTGATCCCAGTCAAGCGCGACCCATTGACCATGGAAAGCTTCGTAATCAATGTCGATGGACAAGAAGTGGTCTTGACTTTGGCCAACAAACACAACTTGGACAGACACCAATATGGAACAAAGCTCTCGTGATTCAAGCACATCCTCGACGGACAAAGGCCTTGACTTTGGCCAACAAGCCAATGCCAGTCGGATCTTGAGTAAGAATCACTCAATGGAAGGAAAACGCTTAATATTTTTTGTGAGGGTTTTTCGCGTGCAAATGGCAACCAATTTATTATCTTTGTTAAGTCTCATCATCATACACCCTTAAACATGCATTCTAAATACATAATAAAGCGCATATGAAAAAATAATAATGATATGTGGATGGATACTTTACACAATGATCCTAGATCAAATCTCTCCCTTTCTCTCTCTCGCTAGCAGATTTATTACTTCTACCCGTTACACTACACTTATAAAGAAACCTCATTTACATTGAGGGGAATAGGTGAGAAGAGAATACAAAGAGTAAGGAGGTAATAAGGCTGGACACGCAGGTCCAATTAATAAATTCCAAATTTATTACAACAATTTCTAAAATTGCCCCACCCATCTAATATCCATCTGATATACATTATTCATGCATCGCAACCATGTATTCACACAAGCATGTTATCAATCAATAAAATCAAATTAATTAATCTGATAATTAATGACCATCCAATGTTCAAACAACGATTTGATTTGCAACGTGTCAAACTCGTTTTGCGAATAAGTACTTAAAGTACGAATTCTCGAATTAAATTAAACTACATAATTAAATCCAATTCAATTTTGTATTTATACTAATTCGCTATTTAATTCCAAATTAAATATTTACACTTTATTAATAAACCTTTACGACTTAAATTCCAAATTTAATTGTTACGGGTCTCAATGCCTGATTAACGTCCAATGTCAATTTAATTAAAGTCCAATGGGCTTTTAATAAATTTTATAAGGTGTGGATTTTTGGTCAACTCGGGTCGAACCCAAAAACCAAAGTCCAATCCGGGAGTTACCCCATAAGCCCAGAAATCAATTTAGGCCCATTAGGCCCAATTAAACTTTAAAGGTCCATTAGTCGCATTTGGGGTTTATAGAAGCGGTTTTGGGCCCAATTGGATCCAACAAATTTTTCCTAAACCCAACTTAGTACAACCAAGCCCAATAACAACTTTAAAAGCCTAATTTCTAAAATAAGCCCAATTCAATTAAATTACAAAATCCAATTTTACAATTTAATTAACCAAAGTGCATTACATAATAATTACCAATTAAACATTTTCTAAAACATCAATTTAGCTAATTAATCATGCTCTTTAACAACAAAACATGTCCAACACATTTATCAAAAATCCAACACATTTTCATGCTCAAACATGTTCTCGCGTTAATTAAGGGAATTTTAAACGATTTCGATTTCAATCCAATTGAATCCACAATCAATATTTAAATCAATATTCCCATATTGATTTCCCAAAACATCAATGATAAAAAATGTTGGATAATATGACCCATAGCGTCACTATTTGCACAGATCATTGTGTTGTTGTAGCAAATTAACTATGTAATAAGGAAATTGCACTCTCATCATTTGTGATTAGATCACCATAGATATATAAATGAAGAGAGGTCCCTATGATTAGTTCCTGGATTGAGATGATATGAGACAGTATCAGTCCACGAGGATTAATCATTAAATATCCCTAGCCGTAGTATTATCGAGACTGGACATCGATAATGCGGAATAGGCTAGTATTGCACTTGTGTGCGTTGTGAGGGCACAACGACATAGTTCTCATATATATAAGTATTGGATACTTATGCAAGTGCGATAGGAGGTCGTGTTTCACCGATGGTACGGAAAACAGCTTCGCTCTGGATAGACCCCGCGGAATCCCATTGGTAGTATGTCTGCGTGTCTATGGGAGGCCGCATCAGGGTAGGTGTATATGATCTTAACCTGAGACTTGCATCGCTAGTACTTGCGACAATCGGTAAACTTTGGTTTTGGTGGTTGGGGGACCTAAACTGGTTCTGTGTTCACCTCTTCTGGGTTTATCAGGAATCGTAGTGTACTGGGTGTGATGTCAAGATGGAAGTGTCACTTCAGACATATGGAGTTGATGATCGCGCAGGATACAGAACTAGTGCTCTATAAAAGGTTGCAACCGTCGGGACAATATGACTAGGTCAGGATTGCCCGATTCACAGAGACTAGTTGCTTGATGTCCGATATATGTTTCGTACGGGGCAGACACATTTCCAGCCCCAGGCCTAACATGTGATCGTCCGATACTGGATCGAATATACGCAATACAATACATTAGTATACTACGCTTGATACAGATCTTTGATATTCTTAAATGGATATGTCCGGAGAATTGGGTAGACTTGGTGCTTTGCTAGGAGTCGACCTTGTCTCGTAAATCGGTAGAACGTAGTACTTGGTACGTACGTGATTCGGATACTCCGACGACCGTATTTACTGCCAACGTATCCGAAGATCTCATGGGTCGCTTCCCGATAATCCACCGATGACGCACAACTCGCACTCTTGAATAATCTGGGATTATATAGAAGAGAGAGAAAATTAATCTAGGATTAATTACGGAGATATTTTATCTAGGATAAGATATCGTCTAAAGAGAGATAACGATTAATTTGGAATTAATCGGTAAATTAATATATTCGATATATTAAACGAAATTAGATTTCGACGCGGAATTAAAATTAGATTTTAATTCGGGCGAACGAATTAATTTAGAATTAATTCGTTAGCGATCTGAATAGTAATTTCGCTAGGCGAAATTAATTAATTCTCGTCGCGACGGAAATGCGTTAATTCGGAATTAGCGAAACCGAGCCCGAAAGTGTTTGCGGACACATTCGTATTTTGAAACGAGTGGTATCCGCAAATCACATCGCAATATCTCATCACTTGACACGAATAGATGATGGATGTATCTAGTCACCTTTATGGGATGATACATTGTCTCCATTTTCAATGTGTGATGATGATGAATTTTTGGAGGGAAATGCTTTTCACGGTTATTGAAGAGTTTTTATCTAAAAATTCATTTTTGGTTAATGATATACATCATTGCTTCTCTCTTTCTCACTTACGTTTTGTAGAAACAAAAAATGAAAAGAGAAGTTAACCTTTTATCTCTCTCAAATTCTCTCTTCTCTCACGCAAAACAGAAGCTTTGCTCACTGGTTTTGAACCAGTTCAGGCGTGAGTTTTAGGGAAGCTAGAGTGGGGGTTTTCATGGTGAAAATTCAAGTGCTAGCACACTTACAAGTCTTGCGAAGGTGGTAGGGAGGTTCACCCATGAGCCGGGATCCATCCGACGAATCTAGGAACTCATTTTCGCAGCTCAAATACTAAAGACAGAAGACAGTGGACTGCATGCAGTGGGTGTCCATGGCAGTGCGTTTTTTGGCTTCAATGGTCTTCAAATCAACTCAACCAACCAATGTAAGTATTCCGCTATCTTCTTTGGTGTATTCATGCACGATTTTCATTGCTTGTTTGATCTTGGGACCTTAATAAAACCAACAATGGCATCAAGAGCTATAGGTTCAAGCATGAATTTTAGGGCTTAAAATTTGGGTAAATGTTTGTTGAGCATGATTTGAGTAAATTGGTTGTTTAAGTATGCTTAATAACATGTTTAATTTCATTTTGGTTGGACCAATTTGTTGAAAAATGATTTGGAATTATTTTCCCCAAATTTTTCATCTTGGCCGAATATGAGACTAATATTGGGTATTTTGATTTTGAGCATGATTTGGTTAAATTGATAATTGAGCATGTTTAAATGATCTTTAATTGAAGATTGATTTGATCAATTTCAACAAAATGTGATTGGATCAATTTTGCCCAAATTGGAAGTGTTGGCCGAATGTGTGATGATTTTGGGTTCTTGGAAATTTTTGATTTTGATTAATTTGATGAATTGGAATCATAGTGTTTGATGTTAATTTAAGGTCAATTGGATAGTACTTTGAATTGGACAAAAAACCCCAAAATCTAACCTTGGCCGAAAGTTGAAGCATGTTTGGAAATTTGGAATTTTTCATTTTGATTCATTGGATGGGGTAATGATGTTGGATGATGTTAATTTGAAGTCAATAAGATTGAATTTTGAATTGAACATAAATCCCCAAATTGCTTGTGTTGGCCGAATGTGTATGCCCTTTATTGTCTTGGTATTTTTTGATTTTATGACATTGGATGTGTATGTAATCAAATGGATGGTGATTTAATGTCGATTGTAGGTTCGATTGGATTGAAACCGAATCGGACACAAAATCCCTCCTTGGCCGAGAGCTTAGTAGCATGTAAATGGGTTTGATTTTTCAATTTGTATGTTGGACATGTAATAATGAATTAAGCATGATTAATTGGACTAATATGGTGTTTTAGAAATATTGATTTAGTTGATTAATCATGTAATACACTTTAGTTTAATTGAATATGAAATTGGATTTTGTCATATTTAATTAATTGGGCCTAATTTTGGAAATTGGACTTTAATGTTGTATTTGGGCCTATTGGGCTTGATTTAATCAAGTTTGGTTTAGGCCAAGTGGATTGGATCCAATTGGGCCCAAAACCTTAACCATAAAGCCCAAATGCGACTAATGAACCTTTAAAGTTCAATTGGGCCTAATGGGCCAAGATTGATTTATGGGCTTATGGGGTAAATCCCGGATTGGACTTTGGTTATCGGTTTGACCCGAGTTGACCAAAAGTCCACGCCTTAAGAAATCAATTAAAAGCCCATTGGATTTAATTGAATTGACGTTGGACGTTAATCGGTCTTTGAGACGCGTTACGATTAAATTTGGAATTTAAATCATAAAATTTTTAAATAAAAGTGTAATATTTAATTTAGAATTGAATATTGAATTAGTAATTGAATACATGTTAAATTAGATTTAATGATGTAGTTTAATTTAATTCATGAATTCGTACTTTAAGTACTTATTCGCAAAAACGAGTTTGACTCGAACAAAATCGAATCGTTGTTTGAACATTGGATGATCACTTAATTATCAGATTAATTAATTTGATTGATTGATTGATAGCATGCTTATGTGTGTGAATACGTGGTTGTGTTGAATGAATAATGTAATCGGATGGATATTAGTCGGGTGGGCAATTTTAGAAATTGTTGTAATAAATTCGATTTATTAAATTGGACCTGCGTGTCCAGCCTTATCACCTCTATTCTCTTTGTATTCTCTTCTCACCTATTCCCCTCTATGTATATGAGGTTTCTTTAGAAGTGTAGTGTAACGTAAGGTAGTAGAAGTAGTACAAGTGCTAGCTTGAGTGAGAAAGGGAGAGATTTGATCTAGGATCAATGTGTTAAGTATCCATCCGCATATCATTATTATTTTATTTCATACTCGCTTTATTATGTATTTAGAATGCATGTTTAAGGGTGTATGATGATGAGACCTTAACAAAGATAATTAAATTGGTAGCCAATTTGCACGCGAGAAAAAACCCTCGTTCTATATTAAGCGATTATCCTTCCATTGAATGATTCTTGTTCAAGATCCAATTGGCATTGGTTTGTTGGCCAAAGTCAAGACCTTGTCAATTGGATGTATTTGAATCATGAGGGTTTTGTTCCACATCGGTGTCTTGTCCAAGTTGTGATTTGTTGGCCAAAGTCAAGATCACTTCTTGTCCAACGACATTGATTACGAAACTTTCCTTGTCAATGGGTCCCGCTTAACTGGAGTCATTAGGTTTGTTGTGCCAAAGCCAAGGCCTAGATGATTCGGAGGATATGGTCAGGAAAATGTATTAGATACATTGGCGTAAATAATATGTTTAGGACTTGGATGTCCACCTAACCGGATCTAGGAATTGGATTGGATCCAATTGATCTGTGAGATCTACCTAGTTAAATAGCATACAGCTTGTTGGCCAAAGTCAAGGTTGTATGTTATTTAATAGGATCCTAGCCCACTAGGAAACACGGTTTCCCGAGTACTCGACAGAGGGTTAGAGGCTCGACGAAAAATAGTGGGAGGTAAGTATTGAATTTGCAACAATCGTTCAATTACTCGCTAAACACGCTCATTTATATTTTACTCGTCGTATTAATCAAAAGTATTAGTTGGACTAATATTTTATGTTGTTTTAAAAATATATATAGTTGGACTATATACAAACTTATTCAATATATAGTTGATTTTATAATTGGATTATAGTAATCAATATAATTGAATTAAAATGATAGTTGATTTTATAATTGGATTATAGTAATCAATATTAAATTATAGTTGATTAAATAATTGGATTATTGTAATCATTATAGTACCTTATTAAAATTGATTAAATAGTTGGACTATTAAAATCAAGAAAGAATTGAAAGGTTGAAAATTTAAAATATATAATCCTTGGGATTAATGTTTTAAATGATTTAATTTTCAATTGGGAATTAATAATAGGTTAATTTATTGATAAAATAACTTATTATGACTAAGCCCATAATTAAGCAAATAGTAGAGCATAAAATCTTTGGAAGATTTATGTGATGATGACTTTAATGCTTAATTAATATACTTATAATAAATCTATCATTAGATTTAAAAGTATCAAAGTTTGCAATTGGGCATCTAGCACAAGGTGCACATCGTTTCGATATTCCGAAACCCAAGGCTTGGCCAAAGGTTTGTGAAATATTGAAAAGGATAATTGACATATCCCGAAGTGAATACCATTTGGATATGGAAGACACGGAGGAATTAAAGAAAGGGCGAGGCTCTAACTTTAAAAATATTTGTCAGAGTTATGATCACTACTAGTATTGAAATTGGATTTTAAATACTAAGTGTGGTACATAAAATATATGAATTGATGTTCGAAATCCGCTATGAGCAGGATACTGACTTCAAACCGAGATTTCTCTGCGAATCGGAAACTGGACGAAAGTCGCTGTTTCGACCGTGGATACCTAAGTTTAGGAACTACCCTTTGGGTATGTACTTAAATTAGGAACTGTTATAATGTAACTAGTTTGACTAGAGACATTATCTCTATATCAGTGTTTAATCCGTTGCGGATAAAACCTTTATATTATAGAACACTAAGTGTTTTATTATATAAAGATGATACTGAGATAAACACATTAGATGTATATAACAGAATTTATATTTTGAATATAAATAAAAATCTCAAACATATAAAATGACAAATAAATAGCTCAAATTGATTTGATCAATAGAGACTTATTTGTGGCATTGTTGTCTAGGACACAATTAAAGAAGACTCGTATATCCACACTTTTGAAGAGTGGGTACTAGGACTGATTTGACTATTCAAATAAGGTCTGCGAATCTAGTTTGTTAGGTAAAGTACCTAAAATACTATTTACTTTGTAATAGTAAAAGTGCCACCGATCTGTCAGCCCTATTCATGGTGAAGTATGTGGGCCCATATCTAGCTGGGCTAGATGTGAACATGAATGTTTCGTGACCTTAACGGATGTAGCATCACGTTATGGTTATGTGTTTCTTTTAAAGAACACAAATCGGAAACTTTAGAGTTTCGACACGAAATAGAACAAACAGATCGGCTATAGTATTATGCTGCCACGGTAAGACCGTAATTAAAAATACTTAAGCAGTAAGTTTCATATTTACATGAAAGAGTATGGTATTCTTTCATATAAGGACTCCTCTCGAGACACGTCTGTTAGACGGTGTGTCCGAACTAAAACCGAATTTTGTTGGACATGATTAGGTTTATCACGAGTCGCTCTGAGCTACTATTTCCTTCAATAGGATATGTATTAACAGTGCAAAACTTATTTAGAATAAGGTTCCATGAAGATCTGTTTGACAGATATCATATAGGATATGAACAGGAAAGAAACAGGGTTTCTCATTCTGATAATTTGGGTATGCCAGGCATAACGTTTGGATGATACCAAACTAAAAGACCCAAATTGGATAAGTGCCAATATAGGTTATCCTAATGGAAACCTTAAGTATAGTACTTGTAAATCTCACATGAGAACAATGTGATTGTTGCTCACCATGCGGTTTTCCTGAGAGGAATACCGATATGCAGTGGTCAGTGGGAGGATAGTGATACTCGATGAAAATCGGTGTAATACTGTTCAAGGCACGAAGTCCTTAATGGAACACAAACAGTTCATCAATAATGAATCTGTACCATTAATCTTCAAATACACAAGAACTTCGTAGATCGGATAAAGTCAGAAAACAACCTAGGGTATGGGTTTCTGATCTAACCTCATAAAGATGTCAATCTTATGGAGGTGTACCATCCGACTACGTTTTGAGGAAGTGATACGATGTATCGACTCCCTATTATGGCAAAGTGCCATGAGTCCGAAATGGATTCCATGTATAACAGCTATTTCGGATACTAGTTGTTGTACCACAAGGCATTGTGCCTATTGGTACATTAAATGTCTTCAAGGAAGACATACATGGATGGCAACATACCTACGTACAAAGCTAGGCTTTTGACGAAAGGTATCGTTATCAACATCGTGTTAATAACGGTTCAACCTTTTGCTTGTTGCCATGGTAAATCCATTTTGAAGATGCTTGTTGATAACTGTATATTTCATTTATGAAATATGTCAGTTACAAATCAAAATCGCTTTCCTGGAAAGGAAACCTTTTGGAGAATGTTTATAACATTCTGACGATTTTGTATAACCGACAAACAAGGTTTGCGGATTATTCAATCCATGTTTGGATTGAAGCAAGCATAAAGTTCTTGGAACTGTCGTTTTGAAATAATCATAATGGTTTATGATTTGACTCAAAACAAAATAATTCTTGTGTATATAAGGAGGTTAGTGGGAGCGCACTGACAGTTAAATTCCCATAAAGCAATTGGTGAAAGCTTGGCTTTCATAGATATTCTTTCATAGAAATTCTCCATAGAATTCTGGGGAGTAACAACCTTTATTCAAGGAATAAAGATCTACTGGGATAGATTTGGAGTTGTTAACACTCTCTGAGAAATTGTACATTTAAAATGTACTTGTATTGGTGTCTCATACGCTTCGAGCATATGGAGTCACAATCAGGTCAATCCAAGTGATAGTCACTAGATTGAAGTTAAGAACATCTCTTAGTATCTGAGAGAACTAAAGATGTTGTCTTAAACTATGGAGAATGAGAACTTGAAGTGACTGGGATCACCGCTGCAAAGTTTCCAAACAATTAAATACTACGGTACTATAAAGTTTGAATAACGGGACAGTGAGCTGGAAATGTTCCGAGCAAGATAACTGTTGCCAAATAAACAACAAATGCGGATTATTGCTGCAGCTGAGGCAGCAAAAGAAGCCATTTGGATCGAAAATATATCTAACTAGATTAGATATAGTTCTTTTAGCAGCTGAGCTAGGCGTCAGCACAGGCTAAGGAATTAAAGGTCTCATCGACGATCCAGATATATACTTCCATATCATCTGATTCGTTCGGATCATACATCGTGGCGATGTGATGATCGTATAAATCGCGTCAGACGATAATCAAACAAATCCGCTGACGAAAACCTTCTCTCAGCAATTTGAGCAAACCATACATAGTTCGGGTGTTAGACACTCGAGTGACTGGCTATGTGCCAAGTGGGAGATTGTTGGATAATATGACCCATAGCGTCACTATTTGCACAGATCATTGTGTTGTTGTAGCAAATTAACTATGTAATAAGGAAATTGCACTCTCATCATTTGTGATTAGATCACCATAGATATATAAATGAAGAGAGGTCCCTATGATTAGTTCCTGGATTGAGATGATATGAGACAGTATCAGTCCACGAAGGATTAATCATTAAATATCCCTAGCCGTAGTATTATCGAGACTGGACATCGATAATGCGGAATAGGCTAGTATTGCACTTGTGTGCGTTGTGAGGGCACAACGACATAGTTCTCATATATATAAGTATTGGATACTTATGCAAGTGCGATAGGAGGTCGTGTTTCACCGATGGTACGGAAAACAGCTTCGCTCTGGATAGACCCCGCGGAATCCCATTGGTAGTATGTCTGCGTGTCTATGGGAGGCCGCATCAGGGTAGGTGTATATGATCTTAACCTGAGACTTGCATCGCTAGTACTTGCGACAATCGGTAAACTTTGGTTTTGGTGGTTGGGGGACCTAAACTGGTTCTGTGTTCACCTCTTCTGGGTTATCAGGAATCGTAGTGTACTGGTGTGATGTCAAGATGGAAGTGTCACTTCAGACATATGGAGTTGATGATCGCGCAGGATACATAACTAGTGCTCTATAAAAGGTTGCAACCGTCGGGACAATATGACTAGGTCAGGATTGCCCGATTCACAGAGACTAGTTGCTTGATGTCCGATATATGTTTCTTACGGGGCAGACACATTTCCAGCCCCAGGCCTAACATGTGATCGTCCGATACTGGATCGATGTACGCAATACAATACATTAGTATACTACGCTTGATACAGATCTTTGATATTCTTAAATGGATATGTCCGGAGAATTGGGTAGACTTGTTGCTTTGTTAGGAGTCGACCTTGTCTCGTAAATCGGTAGAACGTAGTACTTGGTACGTACATGATTCGGATACTTCGACGACCGTATTTACTGCCAACGTATCCGAAGATCTCATGGGTCGCTTCCCGATAATCCACCGATGACGCACAACTCGCACTCTTGAATAATCTTGGATTATATAGAAGAGAGAGAAAATTAATCTAGGATTAATTACGGAGATATTTTATCTAGGATAAGATATCGTCTAAAGAGAGATAACGATTAATTTGGAATTAATCGGTAAATTATATATATTCGATATATTAAACGAAATTAGATTTCGACGCGGAATTAAAATTAGATTTTAATTCGGGCGAACGAATTAATTTAGAATTAATTCGTTAGCGATCTGAATAGTAATTTCGCTAGGCGAAATTAATTAATTCTCGTCGCGACGGAAATGCGTTAATTCGGAATTAGCGAAACCGAGCCCGAAAGTGTTTGCGGACACATTCGTATTTTGAAACGAGTGGTATCCGCAAATCACATCGCAATATCTCATCACTTGACACGAATAGATGATGGATGTATCTAGTCACCTTTATGGGATGATACATTGTCTCCATTTTCAATGTGTGATGATGATGAATTTTTGGAGGGAAATGCTTTTCACGGTTATTGAAGAGTTTTTATCTAAAATTCATTTTTGGTTAATGATATACATCATTGCTTCTCTCTTTCTCACTTACGTTTTGTAGAAACAAAAAATGAAAAGAGAAGTTAACTTTTATCTCTCTCAAATTCTCTCTTCTCTCACGCAAAACAGAAGCTTTGCTCACTGGTTTTGAACCAGTTCAGGCGTGAGTTTTAGGGAAGCTAGAGTGGGTTTTCATGGTGAAAATTCAAGTGCTAGCACACTTACAAGTCTTGCGAAGGTGGTAGGGAGGTTCACCCATGAGCCGGGATCCATCCGACGAATCTAGGAACTCATTTTCGCAGCTCAAATACTGAAGACAGAAGACAGTGGACTGCATGCAGTGGGTGTCCATGGCAGTGCGTTTTTTGGCTTCAATGGTCTTCAAATCAACTCAACCACCAATGTAAGTATTCCGCTATCTTCTTTGGTGTATTCATGCACGATTTTCATTGCTTGTTTGATCTTGGGACCTTAATAAAACCAACAAAAAAAAAATCAAAAATCACCAAGCACACATATGGGCTCTAAACTCTCGTGGCTCCTTAGTAGGATTTTCAAATCAATTCCGAATTCAATCCATTCAAATCCTAAATCAATATTTCCAATTATTTTTCAAGTCATCCAATGAATCACAAAATAAAATACCAAGACATTAGGGTTCATCAACCATTCGGCCAACACAAGAAATTTGGGGAAATTTGTTCCAAACACAATTTCATCAAATTGATCCAATCAACGCTTAATTAAAACACATTTAATCATACTAATTCATCCAATTTCATTAAATCATGCTCAAATTCATTTTACCCAAATTTTAAGCCCTAATCAAATTTCATGTTTTTCAATCGCTCTGATACCATTGTTGGAGTTTCTACGGCCCCGAGGATCGATTATCAAGCAAGAAATACATGTGAATACATACGACGGAGTTACGGAATACTTACATCGAGCGGTTGAGCGACGCGGGAGGCAAAAAAATTTCTTTCCTGCCCACTGGACTGCTCGGCAGTGAGCTGCTGTCCTCTCCAAGATTCGGCCTTTTGAGGTCCTTCGTCAAGCTCCAAGCTTCATCAAATGATCCCAAGCTCATGGGTGGACTTCCCTATCACCTTCGCATGACTTCATAGTGTGCTAGCACTCCCGATTTTACCATAAAATCGCGACTTTTGCTTCGCATTTTTCCTCCTTGGCTCTCGGCAGTGACAGAACCAGAAGAAGGAAATGCAGCAGCCCCTTGGGCGAAAATGAGAGAAGAGAGAAGAAGAGAGAGTTGTGATGGTTGGTGGGAAAAAGTGTATCAAATACACTAAATCAATTTCCAAAATTAATTACAATTTTTCTCTTTCCAAAAGTCAAGCATAAATGCTTGCCAACTACCACCATCAATCCATCAATCAATCAAATCAAGTGACAAGTTGTCACATCACTCAAAGTGACTAATGATTTGACGCTTGATGCGACTAATGATTTGACGCTTGATTTGACTTGCGTGCCGCACTCGAATTCGAAATGTGAATGCGCTCGCAAACAATCTCGGGCTCGGGTTCGCTAATTTGAAATTAACGAATTTTCCGTTGCGTCGTAATTAAATGATCATGCCTAGCAGAATCACTATTCACGTCGCTAACGAATTAATTCTAAATTAACTCGTTCGCCCGAATTCAAATCTAATTTTAATTCCACGTCGAAATCCAATTTCGTTTAATATATCAAATATATTAATTTATCGATTAATTCCAAATTAATCGTTCTCTCTCTTTAATTGATATTTTATCCCAGATAAAATATCTCCGTAATTAATCCCAGATTAATTTTCTCTCTCATCATTAATTAATCTAGGTCCCCGGATATGTTGGCAGTAAATTCGGTCGTCGGACTATCCGAACACGTAAGTACCTAGTACTACGTTTATACCGATTTACAAGACAAGGTTGGCTTCTAGCAAAACGCCATGCCTACCCAATTCTCTAGAAATATCCTTACAGGAATATAAGGATCTATATCAGGCGTAGTATACGTAGTATTGCGTATTTCGATCAATTATCGGATGATCACATGCAAGGCCTGGGGCTGGTACAGTGTTTGCCCCGTACGAAGTATATATCGGATTACGAGCAACTAGTCTCTTAAATATTAGATAATCATGACCAAGTCATATTATCCCGACGGTTGCAACTTTTTTAGAGAACCAGTTCTCTATCCCTACACGATCATCAACTCCATATGACTGGAGTTACACTTCCGTCTCGACATCACACCCAACACACTACGATTCTCAATATACCCAGCAGAGGAGTACACAGAACCGGTTAAAGACTTGGACGACCACAACCAAAGTATATTGATCGTCACAAGCATTAGACGTGCAAGTGTCAGGTTAAGATCAAATACACCTACCCTAATTTCGGACTTCCATAGAAATATAGTCATACTACCAATGGAATTTTGAGGGGGTCTATCCAGAGCGAAGCTATTTCCCGTACCATCGGTAAAACACAACCTCCTATTACACTTGCATGAGTATCCTATACCCAAATATATGAGAACTATGCCGGTGTGCTCTCACAACGCGCACAAGTGTAATACTAGTCTTTTACGTATTTATCGATGTCCGATCACGATAATACTCTGACTAGGGATATTTAATGATTTATCCTTCGTGGATTGATACTGTCTCATATCATTCTCAACAAATCATAAGGACCTCCTATCATTTATACATCTTGGTGATCTAATCACAAATGATTAGAGAGCAATCTCCTTTGTCACATAGTTAATTTGTACAACAACACCATGATCTGTAAAAATAGTGACGCTATGGGTCATAATTGTCCAACAGATTGTTGTACAATTATGACCCATATCATCACTATTTGTAAAATTCATGGTGTTTTTGTACAAATTAACTATGTGACAAAGGAAATTGCTCTTTTATCATTTTGTAATTAGATTACTTGGATATATAAATGATAAAAGTCCATACGATTTGTACCGGATTAATAAGATATGAGAAAGTATTGTAGGGGTTTTTTAGGGGCTAAGTCCGGTAACGCAGCGGAAGCGGCGGAAGATCGAATCTTCCGATTTCAAAACTTTTTCTTGGATTAATTAAATAAACATATTTATTTAATTACCCAATAATCAAATTATGAAACCAAAATTCAAATGAATCAAATTCAAGTGAATTTACCGAAATGCCCTTCTATTGGTATTTTGTCCATTTTAGTCCGAAATTGATCTAATCAATTTTGAATGATTCTAAATCATTTCTAAGATGAACTTAGCATGTTCAAAACATCAAAACACCAAAAGACACAAAATCCCCATTTTTCATCATCAAGGCCGTGAGCCTCATTTGGCTCCCATTTTGACCATTTGGTCATTTCATGCTTCAAAACTCATCCTAATGAAATCCAATCAACATGAAACTTTGCATGCATCATATACACACCCAAATGCTCAACATATATGAAAATCCCCAAATTTGGAATAGGTCATGAACCCTAATTTTTCAATTTCATCAAATTGGACAAATTAGACCAAATTGGTTAAATACAACACTTTAATCATCTTTCTTCCATCCAATCAAAGTCTCAACACAATGAAACAACTCAATATCAAATCTAGGTCATTTAAGAGTGGGTCAACAACTCTAGATTAGCAACATGGTTTCCAAAACCTTATAAAAAAGTTTATCACTACAATAGTCATTCACTTTCTTCATCATACATGCATCACACTTCACCAAAACTCCCATCAACAAAAACCACAAGGAACAAAGAAAGAAACATCCTAAGAATATCATATATTAAAGCCTAGAACCTAAGGAATAAATTCCTTACTAATAGTAAGTTCAAGAAACTTACTAAAAATCCAAGCTTTTGATGTTTTAAGTCTTTCTTCTTCACCAACTTCCTTTAGCTTCTTTCAATGGAGTTTATTTGATAAAGTGTATTAGGTTAAGAATGAAATGAAATGAAAAACAATATATACTTGTTTCCAACTTGCCTTGGCCGAAATTCTCAAAGGCAAATACAAGTCTTGTAATTTCATTTTCATTTCACTTTACATTTAATCAACTTGATAAAATATCTTAATAACACTTTATAGATATTTATATTAAGTCAACAAATGCAACTAAGAAGAATATAACTCTTATATTTAAGTGTTATGGCCGAAATTAATAGAAAAAAGGAAAAAGATATTTTATTTTTCAAACAATTTTGAACAAATATCTTAAGAAGTCAAAATCAATTTGACAACTTTTTCCTTTAATGTATAAGTCAACAATTGCAACTTATAATCATTTCCTAACTTTATCATTTGGTGATATATTTATATTTTAATTATATTAATCATTTAACAATTAAATAATTAATTAAATATAAATATATCAAATATATGTATTATATTTACTTTAAATATCTCAAATACATATATTGATGATATATGTCAAATACCTTTATTTGACTATTTATTAATGTGTATTTAATAATATCATATATTAAAAACAAACACACATTAATTAGGAAATGACGGTTCGGCCCGTTCGCATGTATTTTTCGTTTAACGATTAAACGATTTATAAATAATCATCATTATTCATAAATGTTGCTCTAGTGATCTACGAGTATGTTTCATTATTGAGACTCTCTAGATTCAGGTATATCCGTCACGAAATCCAATTTCATGTCCATAATCTATCCACCCGTAGATTATGACGATCACGGATAAACTAGCTGAATCATACAGGTCGAGGTCATTGCATACGTATAATCTCTCCGTCACAGGTATCCAGATAATCCCAGAGATATAGATGTAAACGTCAAATCTCTATAGGTATTATCTCGTCGACGTATCTATTAGCAATCTCTAAATAACACTCGGAACTTACTTCCGATGTACACTGTGGCCACAGATTTAACAGACTGCTAATAATATATGGACTACCTATGCTCTGTACACATAACTGACGGATCCTATCTTGACACGCACAGGATATCCTGAGGATCGATCCACACCCAACGAACAGGTGGAGGTCTGATCTAAATAGATCGGTGACGTGACTGCCATCTAAGTGTGGAGGATGTCTCATACATCCACAGTGGTGTCTCAAGTCGAAGGACCACTATGCTACTCAACCCGAGAAGATTCTTATTGACGTTGGCGTACCATCCATTAAGAATCTTCGGTGAGCCGTTCAGTGTTTATCCATTATAAACACCTACACGTCTATACGAGTCTCCCTAGACTCATGGTTCATTGGGATAAACCATCGGACCAAGTCTCGATATACGACATGTACTGGTCTCAACGGATTTGACTAACCGACCCGTGTTAGCAAATCTTGACCAGGAACTATGTTTGATAATATTCATATAGCAGTGACACTTCCCAATGTCAATTACAAACTAACTTTGTAACTGTGTACTGCATTATATATTATCGGGCCTTTGTCTAATATATACATATCACTAAACCACATTTAGTTTCAATCTTAATCGTAATCAGATCGAATACGTATATAAGAACAAGAGGTGCAACCATAAATAAGTAATATTATGGAATAAGGGGATGTTCGTATTCATGAATCAGACATAAATACGGCCCGGATTGGCGCTCTGAGCACCAACCCCAACAAGTATTAATCCACAAAATGTTTAATCATCAAATATCTCTAGTCGTAGTATTATCGAGACTGGACATCGATAATGCAAAATAGGCTAGTTTTACACTTGTGCACGTTATGGAAGATTAACGACATAGTTCTCACATATTTAAGTATTGGATACTTATGCAAGTGTGATATGAGGTTCTGTTAACCGTTGGACCGGGAACAGATTCACTCTGGATAGACCCCTCGGAGTCCCATTGGTAGTATGACTATGTGTCTATCGGAATCCGAATCAGGGTAGGTGTATGTGGTCTTAACCTGAGACTTGCATCGCTAATACTTGCGACAATCAGTATACTTTGGGTTTGGTCGTCCGGAGCTTTAACAGGTTCTGTGTACGCCTCTTCTGGGTATACTGGGAATCGTAATGTATTGGGTGTGATGTCAAGATAGAAGTATCACTTCAATCATATGGAGATGATGATAAGGTAGGGATATAGAACTAGTACTCTTAAATGCTGCAGTTATCGAGATAGTATGACTCGATCATGATTATCCGATTACAGAGACTAATTGCTAGTGATCCGATATATGCTTCGTACGGGCAAACACAATTCCAGCCCTAGGTCTAGCATGTGACATCTGATACTGGATCTTAATACGCAATATATTGTATAGTAATCCTGATACAGATTATATATATTCCTTGTTGAATATATTTCTGGAGAATTGGGTAGGCACGGTGTTTTGCTAGAAGCCAACCATGTCTTGTAAATCAGTAAGAACGTGGTACCGGGTACACACGCGTTCGAATAGTCTGATGACCGTATTTACTGCCAACATATCCAGGGATCTCTTGGGTCGCTTCCCAAAGATTCACCGATGACATTTGACTTGAACTCAATTAATTTGGGATTAATTAAGAGAGAGAAAATTAATCTGGGATTAATTACGGTAAGATTTAATTTGGGATTAATTATAAGATAGAAAATTAATCTGGGATTAATTGCGTCAATAATTTATCTGGGATTAAGTTCGTCTAGAAGAGAGAACGCGATTAATTTGGAATTAATCGTCAAAGTAAATTTAATAGTTAAATTGGATTTTACTATTTAATTTATTTTTTTGGGCTAAATAATATATCAGATATATTATTTGGAATTGGATTTCAATACGGAATTAAAATTTGATTTTAATTCAAGCGAACGAATTAATTTGGAATTAATTCTTAAGCGACTTCTGTAATAATTTTGCTGGTCATTATTATTTAATTAAATTGGATTTAATTACGTCGCGACGGAAAATTCATTTAATCGGATTAAATGAACCTTGGCCCAAAGCTTAGTTGTGTGTTGGAGATGTCAACTTGAATTTTGAATTCAAAATGGTGGGACCCACTAACTTACATCACATGTCACTTTTTGATGTGTGTAGTTGGCATAATATTAAATGTTGTATTTAATCAAAGGAACCACCAACTTTTGCTTTATGTTTTGGAAAACACAAAATAACTATTCATCTTCTCTCTTCCAAGCCAAAACCGTGAGCCTCTCTTCTCTCCATGGAATTTTTGTTGCAAAATTTCAACTTGCTAGCACATAGGGAGTCAAAAGAAGGTGATAGGGAAACCCACCCAAGAGTTTGGAGCACAAAAGGAGAGCTTGGAGCTTCTACATCCGAGGAGAAATTTCGAACTTCTATACCGAACAATGTAAGTAATTTCCGCAACTTATCTTGTAATATTCACACAATAATCATGCTTAGAGTTCCCGTGGCATGTCTAGGACACTAACAGAGTGATGGAAGTTGTTGGGAGCATTTAATGTTTTTTTCCCTCCAACACACTTTGCTTTTCTTTTTAGAAAAGATATACTATTTTTGAAAGAATTTTAATTGGTATTAGTTTTGGAAACAAAATATCAAACACAAAAATCTCTCTCATTTTTCCCTTCATTGCCGTGAACCACTTCTCCCTCTCCTTTGATTTTTGCTTCAAAAATCAAGCAAGCTAGCACTTAAAAAGTCTTGTGAGGTGATAGGGAAACTCACCCTTGGGTTGGATTCATTCAACAAAGCTTGGAGCTTCATCAACATAGAAATAAAGTTTTGAATCACATTTGTTCGATGTAATTTTTTTTCCGCAAACTCACTTGATCATTCACACACAATATCATGACTTAGAGACATTGGGCATGTCTAGGACACTAACACCATAATCATTCTCATAAATTCGGGATATTACATTCTCCCCTCCTTATAAAAATTTCATCATTGAAATTTCTTCGTCCTTATGTCTGATCATTCGGAACCGAACGTACGTGCATTACAATCTTATCCGTATTCGAGAATCCTCTAACTTTACACATCTTCAAAAATTATGTATTTCACACATCAATACAAACTATGCTATTTCAAAACAACACACATTGAATCAACATATTTCATACCAAAAACACACAAAATTTATCATCTCAATTCACACTCATTCATAGAAACACACTCAAACCAATTCAAACTCATCCATCCACAAAAAATAAATAAAGTCGAACATGGATTCTATACTGCGAATCACATGCATCATCCGAAACAAAGAACATTGCACATGTTCTTTACACATAATCAAATACAATATCAAAACAAAAACTTAACAAAAATTTCATACTATCTATTTCGTCCACAATACAAAACCAAATTCATTCATTTCACATCATCTCATTCTATATCATATATGTAAACAACATCAATATCAAAGTTTACATTTATACATATCCCATCGCACATAAAACATTGTATGGCTGACAACATAGCATACTTAACCATCACAATACCAAAAAGATCCATGTCTAACCGTAAACTTACATATGTTCTCTCCTAACAAACATAAACTTTTATACAGATAAATACATCTATCGTCACAACCAGAAGTGACAAATAATCTTGCATGCTCTTATGATGTTGATAGTCTGAAATCTATCAATCTTTGTCATCATTCAAAATACAAAACATATAATGATCTCTTTCAAAAATATTATTTCGAAAATACATTTAAAAAAAAAAAATCTTTTTTCTGTAAATAAAATTAGTTTCAAAATTCATTATCGTAAAACCATATCGAGCATCCAGCATAACTAAACAGGACGAAACATTAACAAGCCATCAATGCCTAAATCACGCGCACAGATCGGACAATGAACGAAAAGATCTCATGTCGACAAAGGGTCGGGTCGGCACACTGCAGTAAGAAAAACCCCTATACAAGCATCACGACGAAAACATATCATATCAAATTATAAAACTGTAAAAACCATATACAAGCGCCGTGATGGGAACATATCATATCATATAATATCATGAACAATGTCGAAATACATCAAAATCAAAATGTAATCCTTTTGAAATCATTTTCCCCCCAAAATATAAAAATGTATAAATAAAAAATAAATCTTTAATGCAAACTTTTCAAAATATATATCGATCGTCCACTGTTCAGTCGCGCGCACAGACCTGGCAGTGTACGGACCATGTCGACATGGTAGTGGGCCAGCCGATTTTCGATGGTCTGGACCCCATAACAAGCGCCTCGGCCAAGCCGGAACGACACATAAACAAGCACCACAGAGGGTCAAAAACATAAAATCATCAAGCACCGTGACAGAAATAGATTTTCAAGCGTCTCGACGAAAACAAAGTATTACAGTTTAAAAACATCAAAACCATTTTCGAGTGTCGAGACGGAAACATATTATCAAGCACCTCGGCGAAAACACATCGATAAATCTCAAAACATAAAAAAGTAAATCAAGCATCGAGGCATAAATATTTTCTTTATTCTTTATAATCAAAATCAAAATATCTGAAAACTTTCTTACTTTCTTTACTTCCTTTCCTTTTTTCTTTTCAAAATACTTTTTTTGTCAAAAATCAAATATCAAGTTTTCAAAACATGGTTCAAAATATCAATTCACAGTTTAGACTATCAACATCATAGAATCTCTCATACCTCAAAATACCTCGAATTCACATTACTTACTTATACAAATACTTATATAAACCACATACTTTAACTTAGTATATTTATGCACATACATATATTCATAGTACACAAACATATACGGATAATCCAAATCACCTATATCAATCAAAATCATACTATATCATACCATATACCATAAATAAAATCAAATTTCAAACATGAGACCTATATAGTCTATACGTAGCAGAAAACTTACTCCGACGATCGGATAACCTGTAGTTGCAGTCACCGACACCTAAACCTTTACTCTGAAACCACAACCGTAACACCCCGCCAGATGCAGAATAATACTGGTAGAAGACATGATTGACCCCTCTTCATAAACCTCTAAATTTATGAAAATCCGACATGATGTATCCTAAAACTGGACAACCGAATCATAGTCCAGCATCAAACTGAAACCTGAAATAAACATCACAAATCAAAAGGACCTCAGGTTCACACAAAACATATCAAATCATATCCTAAGGGTTCCGTGCCCACATCATCTATCAACACTCTAGGGCTTTGCCCACAGCATCATAAGAAATCAATACATTTACTCAATATTTGCAAACAACGTGCACAGTACGACAAATAAAATTTTAATCCCAAATCCTATACTTTCTAAAGCTTTTCCCAAGACACTTGCGAGGGTGACTACCGTTTGGGTGATTCACGTCTTGGGCATGAATTCCAAAGCTGAAATGGTTGACCCATCTGGTAGCCAACCTGTAAAACTATAAATTTATTTGGTGTGAGTTATAAAACTCGGAAAGTAACCATGCTCATATAACAAAAAAAAAAAATAAAGTTAGTCATACTAGGAACTATTCAACATTACCAAGTTACAAATTCAGTTTTATCAACTATTAACTAACCCTCTATCTATTTCATATGCAATCTTCATATCTATTTACATATATATATATCTGCGGGCCAATCTAAAAGCTAAAACATTTAAAGCACACAAGACAAGAATTCAAATATCACAGAGTGCATCGCTAACATCAAATTCATTTTAATCACGTGAAACATACAATCATATATCTATACTTTTATCACGAATAAACATTCTTAAAACATCAAACAAACTTTCATATATTTGATTACAAACTATCTTTTAATCTCGATAGCTTTACAACAACTTAATATTTATGACTTATACACATTCACCAATAATATTGCGAAAATCATAAATTACTTCTATGAAATTCATGCCAATACCATTTTCAGCGTTATTACAGATATACGTACATATCAATACAACTTACCAATCATGCTTTGCAACATCTGATACCCACATCGATTTTCAAATTATTAATTCATTTCACATAAGCATAGACTATCCATAATATTATGGTTATTTCATACATATAGAAACACACATATATACATACAATCATCGTATAACCGATAATGAAACACATATAACAATCAGCACATCACAGAACACATCATCAAATAATACAAACACATGGATGGCTTACACATACAATGCTCGTACGAGATTCATTACTTATTTTAGAATAAGTATGAGTTGAATTCCGTCTGAATGAATTTCTAACCAGCTCGACTTCTATATCACGAGAACATCAACTAATCAAATATATATACATGCATATATTTCATGTGACACAAACTCATCAAACGATCTCACATACACAAACACATATATGTCAAACATTTCTTATCATCTGAATCATCGTACACATACGTATATATATCAAATATATGAATATACCCATTATTTCGGATTCCGATACCATACCATTTTATTATCCTCATATACTTTACCTATTGATCAAACATACACTATTTTCAAAACTCTTTCTGAAACTTTGATACGGTGTCTTACCAATTATACATTTTCATTCATATTCGTTTCTTATCAATCACATACTTTTATCAATCAGGAAAGACTTAGCTTATACCAAATCAACCTTTATACTACTAAATCGTATGCATTAGTCATTAACTAACTTATTCCAATAACACACATCTATACATGCAAATACAAATATAGAAATCATGACTTACTTCATTTACCAATTTTACATACTCAATTTATTCATAGCTTATCATCACATATAAATACAAAAAATTTTACCAATACTTATACATATACTTGTTCATTTACATATACATATATGTATCATTACATATTCATACACTTACATACATAAACACATGCATATAGATATTGAGCTCGTCAATTATTTCACTTATAGCATATCAATAACCAAAAAAACCTATACCAGTGGTGGTCGATTACTTAACTATACATAATGATGAACTTCTTTCTCAGTACCATCTCTTATCTATTCTCCTCTTAAACTAAATACTTCAATCATCTATATATATATATATATATATATATATATATATATATATATATATATATATATATATATATATATATATAAATTTAAAAATAAATCAACATTCAAGTATTCTACGCATGTGTTACTTATCTGACTTCGCGAGCAGTTCAGGTCCTAGTCACATCTGTCAAAATAAATGGCGAAATGCCATCAAAATCACGATTTATAGAGTTCTGGACAAAACTATGACAAAATCCCATATCTTTTCGGAAAAACCAAATCAAGTTCGTTTTCAACACTTTCTGTTTCAGTAATTTTAAAACATCATTATAAACTAACCCAAGTGATCAGTTAACTTAAATTCTCGGTTTATGCATTTTTGGGAAAATCTTTCGAAAAAGATTTCGCAAACGCTACGGAAGGGTCCTGAATCTTCCCGCATTTATCCAAACATGTTAATAATATCATAAATAACTCATAACTATCATCAAAACCAAAACACATTTTTGTATGCAAAATCCCACTTTTACCGAAAACTTACATATTCTATCGGATCGATCAAACTCGTTCCGTTTTCACTCAGATTCTACCGAATGCTCATATTTAATATACTAATACTCAAATAATTCCATTTATATCAATACTCTACTATACAAAGTTTTTGGATACATCTGAACATTTAACTATAAACTTGAAATTTGTGGATTTTTAACAGGAGGTCTTACCGAGATTCCGAGGGCATATACGGACTCCAAACGATCCAACGAATATGTTGGAATCGAAGGAATTATGATCAGAGCTATTGTTCATAATAGGATACTATTCATCTGAATATTTCTGTCTCGTTTCACGTACAAACGAGCAGGAATCGGAAAAATTATCACTGCCATCTTATAGTACTCTTTGAGAGCTACGATTTGACGGGTGGCTCGGGTCGTGAAACGAAACGATGAGCTGGGATCAGAATACCCATTCACGTGCCTAAATCACCTTGGTTTCGTCGGATTCTGGCGTCCATTGGCCGGCCGCCGGTAGCTGGAGATTGGGGGTGAGCCGGTGCCCCACTCTATGCCGGCGCATCGGCTGAGAAACCATAGCGCAGAGAGGGGGTCAGGTGGAGAGAGAGAAAAGCTTATGCCCATTCTATAATTTCTTGAAACTTAAAGGTATATATAGAAAACTTTTCGAAAATTACAAACCGACCCCTCTAAAATTGCAATAAGGTCTCTCTCATTCGGCTTTCTCGGAAATTTATATTTTTGAAGCTCTTCTGATGTAAATTTCGAAAAGTATTCAATGGCCCAACACGTTGGTTCAAGAATCAGCTCAATCGGAGTTTGTTTGCTATTTTTATAGCCGAGACAAGAAATATTTATGAGTCTTATTTCTGAATGTCATTTAGTTCCAAATTATAAACTTCAATTCAGAAAGCTTCCAGAATCGTTATGATAAATTCGGGATATTAAATTCTCCCATCCTTATAAAAATTTCATCCTTGAAATTTCTCCATCCTTATGTCTGATAATTCAGAACCAAACATACGTACATTAAAATCTTATCTATATTCGGGAATCCTTTCACTTTACACATCTTCAAAATTTATTTCTTTCACACATCAATACAAACTATACTATTTCAAAATAGAACACATTGAATCAAAATTTTATGTCCATATCAATTCACGCTCATTCATAGAAACACACTCAAATAATTTCAAACTAATCCATCAACAAAAGAAAATAAAGTCGAACATGGATTCTATACAGCCAATCACATGCATCATCCGAAACGAAGAACATAGCACATGTTCTTTACACGTAAACAAATACAATATCAAAATGGAAACTTAACACAAATTTCATACTATCTATTTCGTCCACGGTACAAAAACGGAACTCATTCATTTCACATCATCTCATTCTATTTCATATATGTAAACGCCATCAATATCAAAGTTTACATTTATACATATCCCATCGCACATACCATTTTATATGGCTGACAACATATCATACTTAACCATCACAATACCAAAAAGATCCATGTCAAACCGTAAACTTACATACGTGCTCTCGTAACGAACATAAACTTTTATACAGACAAATATATCTATCGTCACAGCCAGAAGTGACAAATAATCCTACATGCTCTTATGATGTTGATAGTCTGACAATGAACGAAACGATCTCCTGTCGACAGAGGTTTGGGTCAGCCCACTGCAGTTGGACAAATCCCTATACAAGCATCACAGTGGAAACACATAATATTAAATTATAAAATTGTAAAAACCATATACAAGTGTCGTGACGGAAACATATCATATCGTATAATATCATGAACAATGTTGAAATACATCAAAATCAAAATGTAATCACTTTTGAAATCATTTTCCCCCAAATATAAATATGTGTTCATCAAAAATAAATCTTTAATGCAAACTTTTCAAAATACATATTGATCTTCCACTGTTCAGTCGCGCTCACAGACCGGACAGTGTACGGACCATGTCGACAGGGTAGTGGACCAGCCATTTTCCGATGGTCTGGACCTCATAATAAGCGCCCCGGCCGAGTCGGAATAAAACATATACAAGCGCCACTGAGGATCAAAAATATAAAATCATCAAGCACTGTGGTAGAAGCAGATTTTCAAGCGTCTTGATGGAAATAAAATTTTACAGTTTAAAAAGTCAAAATCATTTTCGAATGCCGAGACGAAAATATATTTTCAAGCACCTCGACGGAAACACATTGATAAATCTCAAAACATAAAACGTAAATGAAGCGACGAGGCGTAAATATTTTCTTTATTCTTTATAATCAAAATCAAAATATCTGAAAACCGTCTTTCTTTCTTTCTTTCCTTTCCTTTTTTCTTTTCAAAATATTTTTTTTTTGTCAAAAATCAAATATCAAGTTTTCAAAACATGGTTCAAAATATCAATTCACATTTCAGACTATCAGCATCATAGAATCTCCTATACCTCAAAACACCTCGAATTAACATTACTGACTTATACATATATTTATATAAACCACATACTTTAACTTAGTATATCTATGCACATACATATATTCATAGTACAAAAACATATACGTATAATCCAAATCACCTATATCAATCAAAATCATAGCATATCATACCATATACCAAAAATAAAATCAAATTTCAAACATGAGACCTATATAGTCTATACGTTGCATAAAACATACTCAGACGATCTGATAACCTGTAGCTGCAGTCACCGACACCTAAACCTTTGCTCTGATACCACAACTGTAACACCGAGCTAGAGGCAGGATACTACTGGTAGGAGAGAGGATTGACCATCTCCATAAGCCTCTAAATTTATGAAAATCCGGTATGATGTATCTTAAAACTGGACAAACTGGATCACAGTCCAGCATCAAAGTGAAACCTGAAACAAAAATCACATATCAAAAGGACCTCAAGTCCACACAAAACACATCAAATCATATCCTAAAGGCTTTGTGCCTACATCATCTATCAATACTCAAGGGTTCTGCCCACAACATCATAAGAAATTAAAATATTTACTCAATATTTACAAACATCGTGCTCAGCACGACAAATAAAATTTTAATCCCAAATCTTACACTTTCTAAAGCTTATCCCAAGAAACTTCCGAGTATGACAGCCACTTGGGTGATCCGCGTCTCGAGCATGACTTCCAAAGCTGAAATGGTTGACCCAACTGGTAGACAACCTATAAAACTACAAACTGGTTTTTTGTGAGTTATAAAACTGAGTAAGTAACCATGCTCATATACAAACAAAACATAAAGTCAATCATACTAAGAACTATTCAACATGACCAAGTTACAAATTCAGTTTTATTATTTTTTAACTAACCCTGTATCTATTCGATATGCAATCCTCATATCTATTTACATAGATATACGTGTGGGCCAATCTAAAAACTAAAACATTCAAAGCACGCAAGAAAAGAATTCAAATATCACAGAACGCATCGCTACCATCAAAATCATTTTAATCACGTGAAACATACAGTCAAATATTTATAATTTTATCACGAATAAACATTCTAGAAACATCAAACAAACTTTCTTCTATTATATTATAAACCAGCTTTTAATCCCGATAGTTTTACAACAACTTAACATTTATGACTTATACGCATTCACCCATAACAGTGCGAAAAACATAAATTACTTCTCTTAATTTCATGCCAACATCATTTTCAGAGTTCTTACACATATACGTACATATCAATACAACTTAGAAATCACGCTTTACAACATCTAATATCCACATCGATTTTCAAATCATTCATTCATTTCACATAAGCATAGACTATCCATACATATTACAGTTCTTTCATACATATACAAACACAAAGATATACATATAATCATCGTACAATCGATACCGAAACACATATAACAATCAGCACATCACAGAACACATCATCAAAAAATACAAATACATCGCTGGCTTACACATACATTGCTCATACGAGACTCATTATCTATTTTAGAATAAGTATGAGATGAATGTCATCCAAATAAATTCCTAACCAGCTCGACTTCTATATCACGAGAACATCAACCAATCAAATATATATACATGCATACATATCACGTGACACAAACCCATCACACGATCTCACATACACAAACAAATACATGTCAAATATTTCTTATCATATGAATCATCATACACATTCGTATATACATCAAACATATGAATATACCCATTATTTCAGATTTTTGATACCATACCCTTTTATTGTCCTCATATCCTTTACCCATTGATCAAACATACACTGTTTTCAAAACTCTTTCTGAAACATTGATACGGTGTCTTACCCATTATACATTTTCATTCATATTCGTATCTTATCAATCACATACTTTTTTCAATCAGGAAAGACTTAGCTAATACCAACTAAACCTTTATACAACTAAATCGTATGCATTAGCCATTACCAATTTTACATACTCAATTTATCCATAGCTTATAATGTTAGACAATTATGACCCATAGCATCACTATTTGTAAAAGACATTGTGGTTTTTGTACAAATTAATTATGTAGCAATGGAAATTGCATTTTATCATTTTGTAATTTGATTACTTATATAAATAAATGATAAAAGTCCTTCTGATTAGTTCCGGATTATAAGATATGAGACAGTATCAATCCATAAAGGTTTAATCATTAAATATCCCTAGTCGTAGTATTATCAAGACTGGACATCGATAATGCGGAATATACTAGTATTGCACTTGTGCATGTTATGGAAGCGTAACAACATAGTTCTTATATATTTAAGTATTGGATACTTATGCAAGAATGATAGGAGGTTGTGTTTACCGATGGTACGGAAACAGCTTCGCTCTGGATAGACCCCACGCAATCCCATTGGTAGTATGATTATGTGTGTATGGGAATCCGTATCAAGGTAGGTGTATTTGGTCTTAACCTGAGACTTACATCGCTAGTACTTGCGACAATCAATACGCTTTGGTTTTGGTCGTCCATGACTTTAACAGGTTCTGTGTACGCCTCTTCTGGATTTATTGAGAATCGTAGTGTATTGGGTGTGATGTCAAGAAGGAAGTATCACTTCAGTCATATGGAGATGATGATCACGTAGGGATACTGTAGACAACAGAACCTGGGCGACGCTGTTCTAAGCTCGCAGCCTAGTTGGGAAGTACGAAATAACATGGAGTCGCCACCCGGTGTGAACCGGGACCAAGATTTAAGGCCGTACTCACCCCTCGCAAGGGAAGACCTCAAACCGTTGGGTTCGGAATGGTCCCTTACTTATGTCACTTGTGATGATATAATTTGTGCAATAAAATAACCGAATCTATTCAATAATCATGCTCAAGGGTACTTAGATCTAACATGCTTTCATTCAAATAATTCCACGCAATGTAACACAACGAGCATATTGAATCATTAAAGCAACATGTATAAATCATTATCCTAACACATCATAAACTAATAATATGCATAAGGAAAAACCTAAATATGCTTTAACAAATAAATAACAACTAAATTATACCACGCTTTAAATAATAAACGAATAACCTAAAGACTATAACATGCTCAAATACAAATTTGGATGAGACGAGATATGTGTATCTTAAGTGGTACATGGCATTGTATCCCGAGTGCAGACCATACTATCGTCCATTCGGAATCGGCTATGGAATTTATGTCCGGGTTTCCATCCGATATACCACAAAAGGGAACACATATCCCGCTCATCCAACAATCACATCATGCCTCAAACGACTCTCATGCAATTATATATCAAAATAAATAAACAAAAATAAAGATAATAAGTAAAAAGGGTGCCCTCAGGTCTAACCTCTTTTGTCGTCTAAAAAGGGCGTTACACGTCCGTTGGAAGGGAGATTGATCCGATGCTTTTCCGATTTGTCTACTCAATGTCTTTCCTCGCTGCTTTGATGCTCGGGCTGCTGTTTCCAGTCCGTTTCGCTGCTGTTTCGCTGCTACGTTTCAGGTCACTGTCTTGGTGATTTAGTGGACTGTTTTGAGTGATTTTGAAGGCTTAGGGGGGTGCGTTTGTAAGGATTTTTTAGGGAAACTTTATGGAGGTTTTTGGGATGGTGTTTAGGTGATTTTAGGACTGTTTTGTGGGCTAAGGACGCAACAAAAACTGACCAGAACAGAAGGTGAACTGCGGCAGTTCACAGGTGCAGTGGGGTGTTTTCAGGGACTGTTTTGGGGCTGCGAATGGGGCTGTGTTTGGAGGGTGTTTAGTGCGACTTTAGGGCTGTGAATAAGTTTTATTTGAGGGTGTTTTAGGGATGTGAATGGGGGCTGGAACTCGGCAATGGAGGGTTAAGTTTAGGGCTTGGGCGTGAAGGGTGTTAGTGAAGGATGAAAGATGCGGCAATGGAGGATGCTTAGGTTTAATGATTCGGCAATGGAGGCTTCAAGGAGGTTTTTGGACGTGCAAGGGGGCTTGAGAAAGTGTTTGGGACGTGCTTGGGGAAGTATGTGTGCTAGGTCTTGAATGGGGGGTGAAGGCCTCTTTTTATAGGCAAAGAGAGAAGACTTTCCTAATTAGATTAGGAAGGAATCTCCTAATTGATTTCTAATAAGGAATGCATCTCCTAATTAGGATTTGGGATTGGATTTGATTTGGTAGGGATTTGATTTGATTTCTTTTATTTAGGTAAGGATTTACAAGATTTAAACATGTGATAAATATGCATATAATTAAATAAAGGGGCTTTGGGCGTGAATCACATCCTTTGGGCATGGATTTGGTTTGACTTGGTTTGACTTGGGTTGACTTGGGTATTTGGGCTTGGTTTGGGTTAGGTATGTGGTCTATGGGAGTTTTCGGCCTAAGGTGAGCTTAGAAACGGAGGTATAACAAGCAACCGAAGCGAAAACAACGAGATTAAATCCATCAAAAATTCTATTTTCCAACTTTACCCTTCCAACGTCCGTTGCCCGCGACTTTCATGACTAAAGAAGTAGTTGCCTCCATACGAGACTCATCATTGGGCTAATGTGTAAAAAAACAATGCCTACAGTCGCCCCCACTTTGATGGGTCTTGTGCAGTGTGTGACAATGACAATCCTATCAAAGTACGTGCAATGCATTTTTACTTACCTGGCTCGCCAGCTGTCACCTGGTCTGCCTGCTGTGCTGAGTTGATAATGCTAAACCCCGTACCTAGGGCGTCGCGGTTGCGTCTCCATACCTAGAGTGCCGCAGTGATGATGTTGGTTGTCTGAGTGCTAACCCCATACCTAGGGTGTCGCAGTGACGCCTCCGTACCTAGAGTGCCATAAATGTCTGAATAGTCCACATGCCGTACCTGGCGTGCTAACCCCGTACCTTGGGCGTCGCTGTGGTCTGAATGCTAACCCCGTACCTAGAGTGTCGCGGTGACGTCTCCGTACCTAGAGAGCCACAAATGTCTGAATAGTCCACATGCCGTACCTGGCGTGCTAACCCCGTACCTAGGGCGTCGCTGTGGTCTGAATGCTAACCCCGTACCTAGGGTGTCGCAGTGACGTCTCCGTACCTAGAGAGCCACAAATGTCTGAGTGCTAACCCCATACCTAGGGTGTCGCAGTGACGCCTCCGTACCTAGAGTGCCACAAATGTCTGAGTGCTAACCCCGTACCTAGGGTGTCGCGGTGACGTCTCCGTACTTAGAGAGCCACAAATATCTGAGTGCTAACCCCGTACCTAGGGTGTCGCAGTGACGCCTCTATACCTAGAGTGCAATAAATGTCTGAATATTCCACATGCCGTACCTAGCGTGCTAACCCCATACCTAGGGCGTCGATGTGGTCTGAATGCTAACCCCCTACCTAGGGTGTCGCAGTGACGCCTCCGTACCTAGAGTGCCATAAATGTCTGAGTGCTAACCCCGTACCTAGGGTGTCGCGGTGACGTCTTCGTACCTAGAGAGCCATAAATATCTGAGTGCTAACCCCGTACCTAGGGTGTCGCAGTGACGCCTCTATACCTAGAGTGCCACAAATGTCTGAATAGTCCACATGCCGTACCTGGCGTGCTAACCCCATACCTAGGGCGTCGATGTGGTCTGAATGCTAACCCCGTACCTAGGGTGTCGCAGTGACGCCTCCGTACCTAGAGTGCCACAAATGTCTGAGTGCTAACCTCGTACCTAGGGTGTCGCGGTGACGTCTCCGTACCTATAGAGCCACAAATATCTGAGTGCTAACCCCGTACCTAGGGTGTCGCAGTGACGCCTCTATACCTAGAGAGCCACAAATGTCTGAATAGTCCACATGCCGTACCTGGCGTGCTAACCCCGTACCTAGGGCGTCGCTGTGGTCTGAATGCTAACCCCGTACCTAGGGTGTCGCAGTGACGTCTCCGTACCTAGAGAGCCACAAATGTCTGAGTGCTAACCCCATACATAGGGTGTCGCAGTGACGCCTCCATACCTAGAGTGCCACAAATGTCTGAGTGCTAACCCCGTACCTAGGGTGTCGCGGTGACGTCTCCGTACCTAGAGAGCCACAAATATCTGAGTGCTAACCCCGTACCTAGGGTGTCGCAGTGACGCCTCTATACCTAGAGTGCCACAAATGTCTGAATAGTCCACATGTCGTACCTGGCGTGCTAACCCCATACCTAGGGCGTCGATGTGGTCTGAATGCTAACCCCGTACCTAGGGTGTCGCAGTGACGCCTCCGTACCTAGAGTGCCACAAATGTCTGAGTGCTAACCCCGTACCTAGGGTGTCGCGGTGACGTCTCCGTACCTAGAGAGCCACAAATGTCTGAATGCTAACCTCGTACCTAGGGTGTCGCAGCTGTGATATCTCCATGTCCGGAGTGCCGTACCTAGCTGAACTGATCTGATATCTCCATACCCAGAGTGCCGTACCTGGCTGAACTGATATCTCCATACCCGGAGTGCCGTACCTGGCTGATCTGATATCTCCATACCCGGAGTGCCGTACCTGGCTGATCTGATATCTCCATACCCGGAGTACCGTATCTGGCTGATCTGATATCTCCATACCCGGAGTGCCGTACCTAGCTGATCTGATATCTCCATACCTGGAGTGTCGTACCTGGCTGATCAGATATCTCCATACCCGGAGTGCCGTACCTGGCTGAAACTGATCTGATATCTCCATACCCGGAGTGCCGTACCTGGCTGAAACTGATTTGAACCAATGTGGGCCTCGCCCACAGAATGCCATACCCGGCAGGTCTACTACTGATGCCGATTTTCTATTTTGCACACTGTAGTGCCTCTCTTTGAGATAATCTTGATAGCTAAACATATTTTTGTCCTCAACGGATGCTTCGCGTCAAAGCTAAAGAATCTTCAAAGTATTCGACATACTCAAACCCAATCCCCTGAATGGGTGATCTGAACCAGACTCCTAGTGTGTGTGTGTGCTAAGGCTCCTTCGCAGCTTATTCCTTAAGTCAGCCAACTCAATGATTTCGCTTCGGAGAATCGGATCAGTGGGTCTAACCAACCTGGATGTCTGGGTCACATTCTGTGATTACTGTAGCATACTTAACATGATATGGTCTTCTTTTATTGCATCGTCTCTTTCTTTTCATTATTTTTTCTTTTTTTTTTCTTTTCTTTTCTCTTTTTCTTTTTCTGACTCACCTACCCTTTAAGGTAGCATTTCTCCTCATGGTGGTCCTAATACTCGCCCATGGGTAGCTTCACGCTTATCGGTTATAGGCGGTCTATTTCTTTTCTTTTCATTGTAGAGACTTTTCTTTCTTTATTTTCCAACCATATCATGTATCGTAGCAAAGGCAAATCAGTGTGAACATCCAGGCAAACGGTCATTCACCAATCCACCATCTCTTCAACTAGTCATCTCATCAACCGCTAAGGCTTCTACTGTTGAGATACCTTTATCAAGTGCTTCATGAGTCCAACTGAGATCAATCCATTCAGAATACCGGATAAGAGCACGTCTCGCTTCTAAGGCTTCTCCCTACAGCACATAATGTCATCACCGGACATATGTTTAACCATCAAAGACTTATCTCTCACTTTTTTTTTTTTTTTTTTTACTCACTCAATCAAAGGAATTCTTCCTCTTTACTGCTGACCATGTGGGCTTCGCCCCCGGGATCCATACCCGAAATTCAAACTCAAAATGGGCCTTAACCCTTAGATTACCATCTGAATCTTAACCCCGATATGGACCTCAGCCCTAGGATTTCTTCTCAAATTCAATACAGTGTTTTCCCTGTTTCTGATTAGCTTGTCTTTGCCGCTTTCTCTTTTATTCTTCGATACCTGTGAATATAAAACAAAAACATAAAACACACAAAAAAAAGGAATGCAATAATGGGTTATATGTGTGCATGCATGCATGAGTTCTCTTTTTCCCGTTGGGTTAGGTCTTCTGCGGATGACTATTCAGTCTTCTGTCCCTCAGGCAAAATACAACTTCAATCTGTCAACATTGATCGGCTCGGTGAACTCATTCCCTTCCAAGTCCGACAGTCTCACTGCTCCATTCCCCATTACCTTCTGAACAATGTATGGTCCTTCCCAATTTGGTCTGAACTTCCCTCCTGGGTCTGTCGTCGACGGCTTCGACTGCTTAAGTACCAGATCACCTTTCTTGATCTTGGTAGGACCCACCTTCTTATTAAATGCTCTGGCCAACCTCTTCTGATATATCTGCATGTGATGCAAGGACTTCATCCTCTTCTCATCCATCAATGCTAACTGCTCAAACCTCTGCGAGGTCCATTCTCGTTCAGGCAATTCTGCTTCTGCTAACACCCGCATGGACTGTATCTCAACTTCCACCGGCAGTACCGCTTCCATTACATAGACTAAAGAGTAAGGCGTAGCTCTAGTTGCTGTCCTTACAGAAGTTCTGTATCCCCACAAGGCATACGACAGCTTATCAGCCCAGTCTTTGTAATTCTCCGTCATCTTCGCCAAAATCGTCTTTATTGTCTTGTTGGCTGCCTCAACTGCTCCATTAGCCTGCGGTCTGTATGGTGAAGACTTATGATGACCTATCCCATACCTCTGTAACATCGCCTTGGTCTCTCCCTGAAACTGGACTCCATTGTCCGTAACCACGTGATGCGGCATACCGTACCGGCATATGAGATTCCGGGCTATGAACTTAGCCATTTGTTTTGCCGTGACATTACGGAATGACTCGGTTTCTACCCATTTTGAGAAGTAGTCCACTGCTACCACTATAAAGCGATGTCCGTTTGACGCATTCGGCCGAATCTCTCCGATCATATCAATTCCCCATGCTGAGAAAGGCCACGGTTCTGACAACCCGTGCAATTCTGTATGCGGCAAATGATTCAAATTCCCGTGCGCTTGACAATCATGACAGTGCCTTACCAGCTTCGTGCAGTCGGCTTCCATGGTTGACCAGTAAAAGCCTTGTCTCACAATCTTGTGGGACAAGTTCAATCCGTTCATATGCGGTCCACAGACGACAGCATGCACTTCATCCATTATCTTCTGAGCTTCTTCCTTTCTCAAGCATTTCAGCTGAACACCGTTCGCTTGCCTCTTGTAGAGTTCTCCCTTCAGACTCACATATTGAGCAGCCAACTTCTGAATGGCGATTCTGTCTTTTCTGCTCGCTTCCTCTGGGTATTCCCCATGTTCTAGATACCTCTGGATGTCATAATACCACGGTTTTCCGTCATCGACCTCTACTCCCAAGATCCTCTCTATCTCATAAACCGGTTTGCTGGCCGTTGTCAACACAAGTGGTCTCATCACCAATTTCTCTGGATTCTCTCAGGTTGCGGCTAGCGTTGCCAATGCATCTGCCATCTGATTTTCTTCCCGAGGCAAGTGCTGAAATTTGCAGTTAGGGATAGCATGTGCTAGGTTTCTGAGGTGGAATAAGTACGGCTTCAACCATTCTTCTTTTAACTCCCATTCTCCTTGCATCTGTCGGATCACCAACATTGAATCTCCGTAAACATCCACGTTCGTAGCTCTCAAGGCTATTAATGTAGTCAAGCCGAATGCACATGCTTCATACTCAGCCATATTGTTAGTTACCCTGAATGTCAACCTCTTGGCCATAGGCAAAGTCTCTCCCTCATGGGTTACTATTACAATACCGATTCCGGCTCCGTTGCAGTTCATTGCTCCATCAAAATACATCTTCCAACCTTGAACTGCTATAGCTTGGATTTCTTCGTCGGGGAATTCAAACTTGTACTGATCCCCTTCAACAGGTTGCAAGGCTAGGAATTCCGCCACGGCTCGCCCTTTGATTACCTTTGAAGTGAGGTACTAGATGTCAAATTCAGTCAATAGTACTAACCATCTGCCCATCTTTCCAACTAGTGAAGGCACCGAATGTAGATACTTCAAAGGATTCTCCTTTGCGACCACTTGGATCTTGTAAGACTGGAAATAGTGGCGTCATTTCCTGGACACCCATACTACTGCCAGACAAATCTTCTCCACTTCCTGATAGCGAGCTTCGTATGGAAGCAGCTTCTTACTGAGGTAGTAGATGGCGTGCTCTACTCCTGTCTCATCGGCTTGTACCATCATCGCCCTCAGTGCTTCGGGTTCAATATCCAGATAAAGTACCAATGGTCTACCATGCCTCAGAGGTTTCAGAACGGGAGGCTTCACCAAGTATTCTCTGATTCTGTCAAATGCTTCTTGACACTGCTCATTCCACTTTACTGGCTAGTCTTTCCTCAACAGCTTGAAGATAGGCTCACACACTGACGTCAACTTTGCAATGAACAGACTGATATACTGGATTTTCCCAAGGAATGCTCTGACTTCTTTTTTTTTCTAACCCAACGGGTATCCATGATGGCTTTTAAGACACAAGGGTTAACATGATGCATGTATGCATGAGATGCATGAGATGTATGCGATGCATGGAATATATAAGTTGGCCCATTATCATTTTAAAGCATTCAATCGCACCATTGCGCGGTGCAAACTTGTCCCAGTTGAAAAGGCCCAACGGGTTTACACTTTACAATGATATGGCTAAATGACTTCAAATGATAAGAGGCCCATTCACAAAGTGGCCCACCGGCATTTTAGAAGCTTTTGGCCCACCTGTCAAAGGACACAAACTTGCCCCGGTTTAAATAGCCCAACAAGTTCACATCTTTTGACAAAAGGTCCAACTGGATCCAAATGGCGGTGGTCTAATACACAAACATAAAATAAACAACTACCGGTTCTTCATGGCTAAATTCCACAAGTGGGTTCACGGGGCGCGGACAAAGGCTCTCGTTTGACGAAGGATTACCCACAACTAGGACTCCCCACTCAAGGGTTCAAGCGACCAAGTGAGTGCACCTTTTTTATACCTTACGGTACGTGCCAATGAGTTACGGTATGTGACTAACTGTCGAATGGATTTCCCGTTGTAGATTCCCCAGAGGGAAGGTGGAGCGAGGCTCTCTTAAGTACCCAAGCCCCTTAGGCTCTTATCGCTTGGTGTCAGGAATAAACAACGAGTCCTCCAAACTAGTATGTCACAACGAGCTACAAGTAATGATTTATCTAGGTGCCTTCACAGCTTTTCCCCGAAGGGTAGTGAGTGAAGGAAGACACCCAACCATCACCTAGCTTCAACAAAGCCTTTGATTAACCCCCTCAACCCACTATAGAAATGGTCAACTAATGCACAAATTATACACATCACAAGACATGATTTCGAGGCCAATTCTCTAAATCCCCAGTGGAGTCGCCAGACTGTAGACAACAGAACCTGGGCGACGCTGTTCTAGGCTCGCAGCCTAGTTGGGAAGTACGAAATAACATGGAGTCGCCACCCGGTGTGAACCAGGACAAAGATTTAAGGCCGCACTCACCCCTCGCAAGGGAAGACCTCAAACCGTTGGGTTCGGAATGGTCCCTTACTTATGTCACTTGTGATGATATAATTTGTGCAATAAACTAACCGAATCTATTCAATAATCATGCTCAAGGGTACTTAGATCTAACATGCTTTCATTCAAATAATTCCACGCAATGTAACACAACGAGCATATTGAATCATTAAAGCAACATGTATAAATCATTATCCTAACACATCATAAACTAATAATATGCATAAGGAACAACCTAAATATGCTTTAACAAATAAATAACAACTAAATTATACCATGCTTTAAATAATAAACAAATAACCTAAAGACTATAACATGCTCAAATACAAATTTGGATGAGACGAAATATGTGTATCTTAAGTGGTACGTGGCATTGTATCCCGAGTGCAGACCATACTATCGTCCATTCAGAATCGGCTATGGAATTTATGTCCGGGTTTCCATCCGATATACCACAAAAGGGAACACATATCCCGCTCATCCAAAAATCACATCATGCCTCAAACGACTCTCTTGCAATTATATATCAAAATAAATAAACAAAAATAAAGAAGATAAGTAAAAAGGGTGCCCTCAGGTCTAACCTCTTTTGTCGTCTAAAAAGGGCGTTACACGTCCGTTGGAAGGGAGATTGATCCGATGCTTTTCCGACTTGTCTACTCAATGTCTTTCCTCGCTGCTTTGATGCTCGGGCTGCTGTTTCCAGTCCGTTTCACTGCTACGTTTCAGGTCACTGTCTTGGTGATTTAGTGGACTGTTTTGAGTGATTTTGAAGGCTTAGGGGGGTGCGTTTGTAAGGATTTTTTAGGGAAACTTTATGGAGGTTTTTGGGATGGTGTTTAGGTGATTTTAGGACTGTTTTGAGGGCTAAGGACGCAACAAAAACTGACCAGAACAGAAGGTGAACTGCGGCAGTTCACAGGTGCAGTGGGGTGTTTTCAGGGACTGTTTTGGGGCTGCGAATGGGGCTGTGTTTGGAGGGTGTTTAGTGCGAATTTAGGGCTGTGAATAAGGTTTATTTGAGGGTGTTTTAGGGATGTGAATGGGGGCTAGAATCCGGCAATGGAGGGTTAAGTTTAGGGCTTGGGCGTGAAGGGTGTTAGTGAAGGATGAAAGATGCGGCAATGGAGGATGCTTAGGTTTAATGATTCGGCAATGGAGGCTTCAAGGAGGTTTTTGGACGTGCAAGGGGGCTGAGAAAGTGTTTGGGACGTGCTTGGGGAAGTATGTGTGCTAGGTCTTGAATGGGGGGTGAAGGCCTCTTTTTATAGGCAAAGAGAGAAGACTTTCCTAATTAGATTAGGAAGGAATCTCCTAATTGATTTCTAATAAGGAATGCATCTCCTAATTAGGATTTGGGATTGGATTTGATTTGGTAGGAATTTGATTTGATTTCTTTTATTTAGGTAAGGATTTACAAGATTTAAACATGTGATAAATATGCATATAATTAAATAAAGGGGCTTTGGGCGTGAATCACATCCTTTGGGCATGGATTTGGTTTGACTTGGTTTGACTTGGGTTGACTTGGGTATTTGGTCTTGGTTTGGGTTAGGTATGTGGTCTATGGGAGTTTTCGGCCTAAGGTGAGCTTAGAAACGGAGGTATAACAAGCAACCGAAGCGAAAACAACGAGATTAAATCCATCAAAAATTCTATTTTCCAACTTTACCCTTCCAACGTCCGTTTCCCGCGACTTTCATGACTAAAGAAGTAGTTGCCTCCATACGAGACTCATCATTGGGCTAATGTGTAAAAAAACAATGCCTACAGATACATAATGTTGGAGTTCAATCAAGGTCCCAAGGATCACAAACAAAGCATAAAAAACCACATATGAACACATCAAAGGAGGTGGCGGAATCAACTCACATTGAATTCGGTTTTGATGGATGAAGAACAAGATGCGTTTTTGGCTCCCTCCAAGTCACGGCAGTAGCTTCATCTTGCAGTGGGCTGTGCGATCTGGACTGGTTTGGATCCTCCAAGAATCGGCCATTGTTGAGCACCATTGAAGCTCAAAGCTTCAAGCTTTCCAAGCTCATGAAGACACTTCCCTATCACCTATGTATAACTCCTAGAGTGTGCTAGCACAAATCATCTTCCTTGCATCTCCATTTTCTCGGTGAAACCAGAAAAAAAAAGAAGAAGAAACGGCAGTGAAGCCGTGAGATGCAGAAGAAGAAAAGAGAGGGAAAAGAGAACCGTATGCCCTGCATGTTGGAGAGAGAGAGGACCGAATATATATGTGTAAAGTGAAAAGAAAAAGTAATTTATATTTATTTATTTATTTTCCAAAAATAAATAAAACAAATATATATATTCCAAACCTTTTCATATTCCATCACTTTTACTTATAACTTTAAGTCATATCACATCACTTTTCACATCACATCTATTCACTTTAATAAAGTGACATATTGTCAAGTCACATCACTCAAAGTGACAATTGATTTGACGATTGACGCGATTAACGATTTGACGCTTGATGTGACTCGCGTGCCGCGCTCGAATTCGAAATGCGAATGCGCTCGCAATCACTCTCGGGCTCGGGTTCGCTAATTCCAAATTAACGAATTTTCCGTCGCGTCGTAATTAAATGATTACGCCTAGCGAATTCACTATTCACGTCGCTAACGAATTAATTCTAAATTAATTCGTTCGCCCGAATTAAAATCTAATTTTAATTCCGCGTCAAAATCCAATTTCGATTAATATATCGAATATATTAATTTTATCGATTAATTCTTAATTAATCGTTCTCTCTCTTTAATTAACATTTTATCCCAGATAAAATATCTCCGCAATCAATCCCAGATTAATTTTCTCTCTCATCGAATTAATTCTAAATTAATTCTATCTCTCCTCTTCTAATTAATCCCAGATTAATCAAAGTGCGAGTAATACGTCATCGGTGAATCTTCAGGAAGCGACCCATGAGATCTCCGGATATGTTGGCAGTAAATACGATCGTCGGACTGTCCGAACACGTAAGTACCTCGTACTACGTTTATATCGATTTACAAGACAAGGTTGGCTTCTAGCAAAGCGCCATGCCTACCCAATTCTCCAGAAATATTCTTACAGGAATATATAGATCTGTATCAAGCGTAGTATACCGTAGTATTGTGTATATGGCCCAGTATCGGATAATCACGTGCTAGGGCTGGGGGTGGATAAGTGTCTCCCCCGTCCGAAGCACATATCGGATGTCTGGTAACATAGTCTCTATAATCGGATATACATGACCTGGTCACAATATCCCGATTGGTTGCGCAACACTCAAGAGCACTAGTACCGTATCCTGCGTGACATCATCTCCATATGACTGAAGTGACACTTCCGTCTTGACATCACACCCAATACTCTACGACTCTCTGATAAACCCAGAAGTGGTGTACACAGAACCGGTTAAAGCCCCCTACCACCAAGACCAAAGTTTATCGATTATCGTAAGTATTAGCGATGCAAGTCTCAGGTTAAGACTATACACACCTACCTCGATTTCGGCCTCCCATAGACACATAGTCATAATACCAATGGGATTCCGAGGGGTCTATCCAGAGCGAAGCTGTTTCCCGTACCATCGGTGAAACACGACCTCCTATCGCACTTGCATAAGTATCCAATACTTATATATATGAGAACTATGCCGTTGTGCCCTCACAAACGCGCACAAGTGCAATACTAGCCTATTCCGCATTATCGATGTCCAGTCTCGATAATACTACGGCTAGGGATATTTAATGATTAAACCTTCGGGGACTGATACTGTCTCATATCATTCTCAGTCCAGGTACTAATCATAGGGACCTCTCTTCATTTATATATCTATGGTGATCTAATCACAAATGATGAGAGTGCAATTTCTTGTCACATAGTTAATTTGCTACAACAACACAATGATCTGTGCAAATAGTGACGCTATGGGTCATTTTGTCCAACAATCTCCCACTTGGCACATAGCCAGTCACTCAAGTGTCCCACACCTGAACTATGTACGGTTCGCTCAAATTGCTGAGGAAAGGTTTTCGTCAGCGGATTTGCTTAATTATCGTCTGACGCGATTTACACGATCATCACATCGCCACGATGTATGATCCGAACGAATCAGATGATATAGAAGTATATATCTGGATCGTCGATGAGACCTTTAATTCTTTAGCCTGTGCTGACGCCTAGCTCAGCTGCTAACAGAACTATATCTAATCTAATTAGATTTATTATCGATCCAAATGGCTTCTATTGCTGCCTCAGCTGCAGCAATAATCCGCATTTGTTGTTATTCGGCAACAGTTATCTTGCTCGGAAGATTTCCAGCTCACTGTCCCAGTGTTCAAACTTTATAGTACCGTAATATTTACCGGTTTGGAAACTTGCAGCAGTGATCCCAGTCACTTCAAGTTCTCCATCTCCATAGTTTAAGACAACATCTTTAGTTCTCTAGATACTAACAGATGTTCTTAATCTTAATCCAGTGACTATCACTTGGATTGACCCGATTGTGACTCCATATGCTCAAAGCGTATGAGACACCAATATAAGTACATTTTAAATGTACAATTTCTCAGAGAGTGTTACCAACTCCAAATCTAGCCCAGTAGATCTTTATTCCTTGAATAAAGGTCGTTACTCCCCAGAATTCTACGGAGAATTTCTTATGAAAGCCAAGCTTTCACCGATTGTTTTATGGGAATTTCATTGTCAAGTAGTGACATATTATTATTATTTTACATGACATTCATGTCAGTGCACTCCCACTAACCTCCTTATATACACAAGAATTATTTCGTTTTGAGTCAAATCATAAACCATTATGACTATTTCAAAACGGTAGTTCCAAGAACCTTATGCTTGCTTCAATCCAAACATGGATCGAATAACCGGTAAACCTTGTTTGTCGGTTATACAAAATCGTCAGGATGTTGCAAGCATCCTCCAAAAGGTTTCCTTTTCAGGAAAGCGATTTTGATCTGCAACTGACACATTTCATAAATGAAATATGCAGTTATCAACAAGCATCTTCAAAATGGATTTACCATGGCAACAGGTAAAAGGTTGAACCGTTATTAACACAATGTTGATAACGATACCTTTCCGTCAAAAGCCCAGCTTTGTACGTTGGTATGTTGCCTTCCATGTATGTCTTCTTGAAGACATTTAAAAGTACCAATAGGCACAATGCTTGTGGTACAACAACTAGTATCCATAATAGTCGTTATACATGGAATCCATTTCGGACTCATGGCACTTTGCCATAACAGGGAGTCGATACCTCGTATCACTTCCTCAAAACGTAGTCGGTGGATATACCTTCATAAGATTGACATCTTAATGAGGTTAGATCAGAAACCCATACCCTAGGTTGTTTTCTGACTCTATCCGATCTACCCGATTTCTTGTGTATTTGAAGATTAATGGTACAGATTCATCATAGATGAATTGTTTGTGTTCCATTAAGGACTTCGTGCTTTGAATAGTATTACTCCGATTTTCATCGAGTATCACTATCCTCCCACTGACCACTGCATATCGGTATTCCTCTCAGGAAAACCGCATGGTGAGCAACAATCACATTGTTCTCATGTGGGATTTATAAGTACTATACTTATGGTTTCCCTTAGGATAACCTATATTGGCACTAATCCAATTTGGGTTCTTAGTTTGGTATCATCCAAACTTTATGCCTGGCATACCCAAATTATCAGGAATGAGAAACCTCGTTTCTTTCCTGTTCATATCCTATATGATATCTGTCAAACAGATTTACATGGAACCTTATTCTAAATAAGTTTTGCACTGTTAATACATATCCTGTTGAAGGAAACAGTAGCTCAGAGCGACTCGCGAAAAACCTAATCATGTCCAACAAAACTTGGTTTTTAGTTCTGACACACCGTCAATTGACGTGTCTCGGGAGGAGTCCTCATATGAAAGAATACCGTACTCTTTCATGTACGTATGAAACTTACTGCTTAAGTATTTACCAATACGGTCTTACCGTAGCGGCATAATACTACAGCCGATCTGTTTGTATACTTCGTGTCGAAACTCAAAGTTTCGTATTTGTGTTCTTCAAAAGAAACACATAACCATAACGTGATGTCACATCCGTTAAGGTCACGAAATATTCATGTACACATCTAGCCAAGCTAGATATGGGCCCACTTACTTCACCATGAATAGGGTTTACAGATCGGTGGCCTTTACACTATTACCTAGTAAATAGTATTTTAGGTACTTTACCTAATAAACTAGATTCGCAGACCTTGTTTGAATAGTCAAATCAGTCCTAGTACCCACTCTTCAAAAGTGTGGATATACGAGTCTTGTTTAATAAACTAGATTCGTAGACCTTATTTGAATAGTCAAATCAGTCCTAGTACCCACTCTTCAAAAGTGTGGATATACGAGTCTTGTTTAATTGTGTTCCAGACAACAATGCCACAAATAAGTCTCCATTGATCAAATCAATTTGAGCTATTGATTTGTCATTTTATATGTTTGAGATTTTATTTATATTCAAAATATAAATTCTGTTATTTACATCCAATGTATTTATCTCAGTATCATCTTTATATATTGAAACACTTTAGTGTTCTAGAATATAAAGGTTTTATCCGCAATGGATTAAACACTGATATAGAGATAATGACTCTAGATAAACTAGTTACATTATGACAGTTCCTAATTTAAATACATACCCAAAGGGTAGTTTCTAAACTTAGGTATCTACGGTCGAAACAGCGACTTTCGTCCCGTTTCCGATTCGCAGAGAAATCTCGGCTTGAAGCCAGTATCCAGCTCACAGCGGATTCTGAACGTCAATACATATATTTTATGTACCACACTAAATATTTAAAATCCAATTTTAATGCTAGTAGTGAACATAACTTTGACAAATATTTAAAGTTAGAGCCTCACCCTTTCTTTAATTCCTTCGTGTCTTCCATATCCAAATGGTAGTCACTTTGGGATATGTCAATTATCCTTTTCAATATTTCACAAACCTTTGGCCAAGCCTTGGGTTTCGGAATATCGAAACGATGTGCACCTTGTGCTACATGCCCAATTGCAAACTTTGACTTTTCTCCACTAGAATAGTCAATTAATTCTCCAAGAATTATTAATTGCAATTTTAATACTTTTAAATCTAAAGATAGATTTATTGTAAGTATATTAATTAAGCATTAAAGTCATCATCACATAAATCTTCCAAAGATTTTATGCTCTACTATTTGCTTAATTTTGGGCGTAACGTATAATAAGTTATTTTATCAAATAAAGTAACCTATTATTTATTCCCAATTTGAAAATTAAATCATTTAAAATATTTTAATCCCAGATTATATTTTAAATATTCAACTTTTCAATTTCTTATCTTGATTACAATAGTCTAACTATTTAATCAACGATTAGTGGTACTATATATATTATAATGATTATAATAGTCCAACTATATAATCAAATATAATCCAAATTAATTAACCTCAATTACATTGATTACTATAATCCAATTATAAAATCAACTGTAAACTGAAATTAATTAATTCAAATATATTGATTAATATAATCCAATTATATATAATCAAGTATAATACAGTCCAACTGTTTATTAAAAACACATAAAATATTAGTCCAACTAATACTTTTGATTAATATGACGAATAAAATAAAATGAGCGTGTTTAGCGAGTATTCGAACGAATGTTGCAAATTCAATACTTGCCTCCCACTATTTTTCGTCGAGCCTCTAACCCTCTGTGGAGTACTCGGGAAACCGTGTTTCCTAGTGGGCTAGGATCCTATTAAATAACACAAACCCTGACTTTGGCCAAAAAAAGCTGTATGCTATTTAACTAGGTAGATCTCACAGATCAATTGGATCTCATCCAATTCCTAGATCCGGTTAGGTGGACATCCAAGTCCGAAACATATGTATAATGTCAATGTATCCATTACATTTTCCTAACCCTATCCTCTGAATCATCTAGGCCTTGGCTTTGGCCAAAAACAAACCTAATGATTCCAGTTAAGCTGGACCCATTGACGAGGAAAGTTTTGTAATCAATGTCATTGGACAAAAAGTGATCTGACTTTGGCCAATAAAAATCACGATTTGGACAAGACACCGATATGCAACAAAACTCTCATGATTCAAGTACATCCTTGATTGACAAAGGTCTTGACTTTGGTCAATAAAAACCAATGCCAACTTCGGATCTTGAACAAGAATCATTCAATGGAAGGATATTTGCTTAATATAAAACGAGGGTTTTTCGCGTGCAAATTGGCTACCAATTTAATTATCTTTGTTAAGGTCTCATCATCATACACCCTTAAACATGCATTCTAAATACATAATAAAGCGTATATGAAAATAAAATAATAATGATATGCGGATGGATATTTTACATTGATCCTAGATCAAATCTCTCACTTTCTCTCTCCCGCTAGCACTTGTATTACTTCTACCCGTTACACTACACTTCTAAAGAAACCTCTTATACATAGAGGGGAATAGGTGAGAAGAGAATACAATGAAATAGGAGATAAGGCTGGACACGCAGGTCCAATTAATAAATCAAATTTATTACAATTTCCAAAATCGCCCAACCCGACTAATATCCATCCGATATACATTATTCAAACATCACAACCATGTATTCATACAAGCATGTTATCAATCAATCAATCAAATTAATTAATCTTGATTATTAGTGATCATCCAATGTTCAAACAAAGATTTGATTTTTGTTCGAGTCAAACTCGTTTTTGCGAACACGTACTCAAAGTACGATTTCTACGAATTAAATTAAACTACATAATTAAATCCAATTTAATACGTATTTAATTCTAATTCATTATTTAATTCTAAATTAAATATTACACTTTTATTAACGAACCTTTACGACTTAAATTCCAAATTTAATCGCAACGGGTCTCAAAGCCCGATTAACATCTAATGTTTTATTTAATTAAAGTCCAATGGGCTTTTAATTAATTTCTATAGGCGTGGACTTTTGGTCAACTCGGGTCAAACCGAACAACCAAAATCCAATCCGGGAGTTACCCCATAAGCCTTTAAATTAATTTTGGCCCATTAGGCCCAATTAAATAATTAAGGTCCATTAATCATAATTGGACCTTTTGGATTCGGTTTTGGGCCTAATTGGATCCAACCAATTTTGCCTAAACCCAACTTTGTTACAACAAAGCCCAAAAGCCCAATTACAACCTAACAAGCCCAATTTCCAAAATCAAGCCCAAATTAATTAACTTATAAAATTCCAAATTTCACAATTAATTAACCTAAGTGTAATACACAATCAATTACCCAATTAACATTTCTAAAACATCAATTAGCCTAATTAATCATGCACTTTAACAACCAAATAGTGTCCAACACAATTCAATTAAAATCAAACCCAATTAACATGCTATCAAGTCTCGGCAATTAGGGGTTTTTCAATTCGATTCGGTTTCAATCCAATTGAGTCCACAATCTTAATTTCCCAAATAAATACAATTCATCCAATGAATTAAAACAAAAAATCACAATAAATTTCATGTTCCTAAGATTCGGCCAAGCCACTTTAAAAGGGAAAAAATGTTCTAAATCAAAATTCAATCCAATTGAACTTCAAAACAACATTAACCAATTGTTTTAAGTCATCCAATGATCAAACAAAACAAAATTACCAAGACATTAGGTTCTTCCAATTTTCGGCCAAGCCTCCAATTTGGGGAAAATTGAATCCAATCCAATTTCATGAAATTGATCACACACAATCTCAATTAAACATGTTCTAAGCATACTTAAACATCCAATTCAATTAAAACATGCTTAAACACATTTTACCCAATTTCAAGTTTCATTTCAACCTAAAGAATTGGGGAAAATTGATCTAATCCAATTTTCTTGAAATTGATCATGCACAACTTCAATTCAACCTCATTCAAGCATAATGCATCAAACAATTCAACCAAATCATGCCTAAATCGAGTTTACCCAAATTAAAGTTTTGACAAAAATAAGCAAATTGGGGAAAATCAATCCAATCAATTTTTTATCAAATTGATTACATACAACTCAAATTCAATCATATATAATCATTCTCAAACAATCAATTAGACAGAATCAAGCTAAAATCAAAAAGCCCCAAATATGCTCAAGAACCCTAATTCGGTTTTCATGCAATCAAAGCTCTAGATACCATTGTTGGAGTTCAATCAAGGTCCCAAGGATCACAAACAAAGCATAAAAAACCACATATGAACACATCAAAGGAGGTGGCGGAATCAACTCACATTGAATTCGGTTTTGATGGATGAAGAACAAGATGCGTTTTTGGCTCCCTCCAAGTCACGGCAGTAGCTTCATCTTGCAGTGGGCTGTGCGATCTGGACTGGTTTGGATCCTCCAAGAATCGGCCATTGTTGAGCACCATTGAAGCTCAAAGCTTCAAGCTTTCCAAGCTCATGAAGACACTTCCCTATCACCTATGTATAACTCCTAGAGTGTGCTAGCACAAATCATCTTCTTGCATCTCCATTTTCTCGGTGAAACCAGAAAAAAAGAAGAAGAAACGGCAGTGAAGCCGTGAGATGCAGAAGAAGAAAAGAGAGGGAAAAGAGAGAAACGTATGCCCTGCATGTTGGAGAGAGAGGACCGAATATATATGTGTAAAGTGAAAAGAAAAAGTAATTTATATTTATTTATTTATTTTCCAAAAATAAATAAAACAAATATATAATTCCAAACCTTTTCATATTCCATCACTTTTTTATTATAACTTTAAGTCATATCACATCACTTTTCACATCACATCTATTCACTTTAATAAAGTGACATATTGTCAAGTCACATCACTCAAAGTGACAATTGATTTGACGATTGACGCGATTAACGATTTGACGCTTGATGTGACTCGCGTGCCGCGCTCGAATTCGAAATGCGAATGCGCTCGCAATCACTCTCGGGCTCGGGTTCGCTAATTCCAAATTAACGAATTTTCCGTCGCGTCGTAATTAAATGATTACGCCTAGCGAATTCACTATTCACGTCGCTAACGAATTAATTCTAAATTAATTCGTTCGCCCGAATTAAAATCTAATTTTAATTCCGCGTCAAAATCCAATTTCGATTAATATATCGAATATATTAATTTTATCGATTAATTCTTAATTAATCGTTCTCTCTCTTTAATTAACATTTTATCCCAGATAAAATATCTCCGCAATCAATCCCAGATTAATTTTCTCTCTCATCGAATTAATTCTAAATTAATTCTATCTCTCTCTTCTAATTAATCCCAGATTAATCAAAGTGCGAGTAATACGTCATCGGTGAATCTTCAGGAAGCGACCCATGAGATCTCCGGATATGTTGGCAGTAAATACGATCGTCGGACTGTCCGAACACGTAAGTACCTCGTACTACGTTTATATCGATTTACAAGACAAGGTTGGCTTCTAGCAAAGCGCCATGCCTACCCAATTCTCCAGAAATATTCTTACAGGAATATATAGATCTGTATCAAGCGTAGTATACCGTAGTATTGTGTATATTGGCCCAGTATCGGATAATCACGTGCTAGGGCTGGGGGTGGATAAGTGTCTCCCCCGTCCGAAGCACATATCGGATGTCTGGTAACATAGTCTCTATAATCGGATATACATGACCTGGTCACAATATCCCGATTGGTTGCACAACACTCAAGAGCACTAGTACCGTATCCTGCGTGACATCATCTCCATATGACTGAAGTGACACTTCCGTCTTGACATCACACCCAATACTCTACGACTCTCTGATAAACCCAGAAGTGGTGTACACAGAACCGGTTAAAGCCCCCTACCACCAAGACCAAAGTTTATCGATTATCGTAAGTATTAGCGATGCAAGTCTCAGGTTAAGACTATACACACCTACCTCGATTTCGGCCTCCCATAGACACATAGTCATAATACCAATGGGATTCCGAGGGGTCTATCCAGAGCGAAGCTGTTTCCCGTACCATCGGTGAAACACGACCTCCTATCGCACTTGCATAAGTATCCAATACTTATATATATGAGAACTATGCCGTTGTGCCCTCACAAACGCGCACAAGTGCAATACTAGCCTATTCCGCATTATCGATGTCCAGTCTCGATAATACTACGGCTAGGGATATTTAATGATTAAACCTTCGGGGACTGATATTGTCTCATATCATTCTCAGTCCAGGTACTAATCATAGGGACCTCTCTTCATTTATATATCTATGGTGATCTAATCACAAATGATGAGAGTGCAATTTCCTTGTCACATAGTTAATTTGCTACAACAACACAATGATCTGTGCAAATAGTGACGCTATGGGTCATTTTGTCCAACACATAACTGGTACTCTAAATGGTTGCAAGCATCGGGATAATATGACAAGGTCATGATTATCCGATTTAAAGAGACTAGTTATTTGTAATCCGATATATGCTTCGTACGGGGCAGACACTCTTCCAGCCCCAGGCCTTGCATGAGACGTCCGATACTGGATCGCAATACGCAATACTACGTATACTACGTTTGATATAGATTATATATTCCATTAAGAATATTTCTGGAGAATTGGGTAGGCACGATACTTTGATAGAAGCCAACCATGTCTCGTAAATCGGTAAAAACGTAGTACGAGGTACGTACGTGTTCGGATTGTCCGACGACCGAATTTACTGCCAAAATATCCAGGGATCTCTTGTGTCGCTTCCCGAAGATTCACCGATGACAAATTATTCGAACTTAATTAATCTTGGATTAATAATAGATATATTTTATCTGGGAAAAAATACTATTTGAATAGAGAGAACGATTAATTCAGAATTAATCGATAAATTAATATATTCGATATATTAAATGAAATTAGATTTCGACGCGGAATTAAAATTGGATTTCAATTCGGGCAAATGAATTAATTTAGAATTAATTCGCGAGCAATGTGAATAGTAAATTTTATTTAATTACGTCGCAATGGAAAATTCGTTAATTCGGAATTAACGAACCCGAGCCCGGGATGTGTTTGCGAGGCCACTCCGATTTAGAATCAAGTGCGACCACAAGTCACATCGCTCGTCACATCGCATGTCAATCTAGTGATGGATGTCAAGTCACCTTTTGGTGAATGTCACCTTGTCACTATTCATGATGTTGGTTGTTGAGAGCTTTAATTGCCATTTTGGCTCCAAAATGGTTTTGACTTTATGAAAGCCATATACTAAACTTTGGTAAAAAAAATTTAGGCATTATTTTGTTTTGGAAACAAAATCAACAAAAGAAAAAACTCTCTCTCTCTCCCTAGCTCTCATTGCCGTGAGTCTCCAACCAAGAACAAGGAAATTGTTTTCTTTTCTTTACTTGCTAGCACACTTCAAGAATCATTAAAGGTGATAGAGAAACCAACCTTGGAGCTTGGAATCACCATTGAAGCTTGGAGCTTAAAGATCAAAGTTCATCTTCAACAAAAATTGGAGCTTGGCCGTGACCTTCAAGGACAAGGAGAAATTTTTTTGAACTTGACACATCCATAAACTACTCATTGTAAGTATGATTTCACCATACTTCTTTAATGTATTCACATGTTTTTTATGCTTGAATGATCTTAGGACAACTTTAGAAACCAACATATAATCACATACAAATACAAAAAATGTATACCAATAGTGGTCGATTACTTAACTAAACATAGTCACAATATTCTTTCTCAATACCAGCTTTTATCTATTCTCGTTTTAACCTAAACACTTCAATAATATATATAAACATAAATCAACATTCAAGTACTCATCGTATGGGTTACTTACATGGCTTCGCGAGCACTCCAGGTCCTAGTCACATCTGTCAAAAAATGACGAAACGCCGTCAGAATCATGATTTATGGAGTTCTCGACTAAACTACGATAAAATTCAAGATTTTCCCGGAACAACCAAATCAAGTTCGTTTTCAACACTTTCAAGTTCAGTAATCTAAAAACATCATTATAAACTAACCCAAGTGATCAGTTAACTTAAATTCTTGGTTTACGAGTTTTTAAGAAAATCTTCCGAAATTTTTTTTTCAAACGCTACGGAAGGGTCTCGAACCCTCCAAATCTTCCTGGATTTATCCAAACATAATCGTAATATCATAAGTAACTCATAACTATCATCAAAACCAAAACAAATTCTTATACGCAAAAACCCAATTTTTCTGAAAACTTACATATTTTATCGGATAGATCAAACTCGTTCCGTTTTTACTCGGATTCAACTGAATGTTTATATTCAATATACTAACACTTAAATAATTATATTTATATCAACACTCTAGTCTATGAAGCTACTGGATACATCCGAATATTTAACTATAATTTAAAATTTGCGGGTTTTACCATGAGGTCTTATCTAGATTACGAGGGCATATACGAACTCCAAACGATCCCAAAAACTCGCTGGAATGGACGAAATTCCGATCGGATCCACTATTCATCGTGGGTCATTATTCATCTAAATCTTCCTCTCTCGTTTCGCGTGCAACCGAGCACGAATCAGAAAAATCATCACTGCCATCTTGTAGTACTCTATGAGAGCTTCAATTTGGAAGGTGGCTCGGGTCGTGAAATGAAGCGATGAGACAGGATCGGACTACCCATTCACGTGCCTAAATGACCTCGGTTTTACTGGATTCCATCGTCCCTTGGCTGGCCGCCGGCAGCTGGAGGTTGGGGGTGAGCCTGCTCCCCTATCTGTGCCGGCGCGCCGGTCGGCGGTGTCCGACTGGTCACCATTGCAAGCAAGAATCCAAAATGCAGGGAGGGGGTCAGGTGGAGAGAGTGGAGAGTGAATGCACATTCTGTAATTTCTTGAAACTTAAAGGTATATATAGAAAAATTTTCGAAAATTACAAACTGACCCCTACGAAATTACAATAAGGTCTCTCTCACTGGGCTTTCTCGGAAATTTATATTTTTAAAGCCCTTCTGTTACACATTTTGAAAAGTGTTCAATACGAAAGTTGTTCCTCTCGGAAAAACGAGTCTGATGGTTTAAGAATCATCTCAATTGGAGTTTGTTTTCTAGTTTTATAGCCTAGACAAGGAACTTTCATGCGTATAACGATAAAATCAGAAATTGCATAACCGGTTCTGGAAACCACACATTTTTCAATGCAATGAAACTTTACTTGAAAATATTCCAACCTATTTTCTAACACATAAAATTTTATTTCGAATTTCATTCATTTCAAATTCTAAACTTTAATTCGGAAAGCTTCCAGAATTGTTCTAATAAATTTGGGATATTACAATAGTGCTACCAAACTCTCCTCAGGCCCATTCAAGACTCGTAGGGCCCACTAAATAGTGACCGCTAAATGGCTACTGAAAAATAACATCTTGATACCTGGGATGTAAAACATCTAAATTAATATCCAGTGTAATTCTAACAGAAATTAAGCATGTTTCCCTTTAAAACACAGACTTCTCACTTAAAATTCAATACCGCAAAAATGCCCATCCGGAATCTACAAAAACCATACATATCCATATTTCATATCCAACTCCACAATCTGTAATCAACATTCCAAAACTCAAATCCACAAACCAAGACTCATACAATTTAATAATCCAAAACTAATAACTTTAATATGCTAATAATACGATAATACACAAAGTTAGAGTTCAGGTTCATTACCACACGAAAGGATCGGTCCAACACGTTGGAGACATCGAGCATAATAAATAGCCCGTGACACAGCCGCATGTGGCCTTCATGCAGTGCCATGACTCGTGGAGCCCATATGCCGGTGAGTCATGATACCGGTGATACCAGAAGATGTGCGTCACCACCCAGAGTCTAATGGTGGTGGTCACGCGCCGAGACGAGCTCTGGTTTGCCATGAATCAGCTAAAAACATGTGCACTCTTCTTAGTTCGATTTCATTGGAAATCGGCCACCACCAGTGACAATACTATCACCAAAATACTCCCCACGACTTTCTCTACCTTTCCCTTAACTCACTCTGTTGAAAAATGACCAAAAATGGCTAGATTATACTCTCTCTCACCCTCATATTTTCTCTCCTTGTGGAGGGGGGGGGGGATATTTTCTCTCCGGGGGGGGGGGGGGGGGGGCAAATTGTATATCGAAGTTTTCAGTTATTTGTATTTAAAGACTAATTTTATAATTTTATCAATTTGGTCCCCAAATTTGAAAACTCAAAGATGTCAATAGATCCACTTTTTGACCAATACCTATTAGGTGAAATGACAATAATACCCTTATAAAAATTTGGGTTATTACATCATTCCCTTCTTTGAAGGAATGAAATCTTGCATTGCTTGGGAGGGATCTTAGGGATAGCCTTATAAGTGTTGTGTTCCCTCAACTAGTAAATGGCCTTGTCGGTGGACTTGGGCCCTTGCCAAAAATAAAACCATGAGAGGCCAGGGTCCTGGTTGCTGGGCCAATCCATGAACCGCCAGAACGGACAATATCTGGCTAATTGGGTTAGACTTTACAATTGGTATCAGAGTCAGATCTTAACAAAAAATATGCCAAGGAGAACGTTGGGTCCCAATGGTGTCCGAACTTTTAAATGTTGTGCTCACACAATTAGTAAGAAGCCTTTTGGGTGAGGTTAGGCCCATGTCAAAAATAAAAATGTGAGGGACTAGGAGGCCAAGTTATTGGGCCGATCCATGGACTGCCAAAGTAGACAATATCTGACTAATTGGGCCAAACCTTACATTGACATTTCAGTGTTAGCTTTTAAATGTATTAACTATAGCAAATACTTAAAACTTGCCTCTTGATTCGTATGTTACTTTCCATGAAATCGTCTCCACCTCCTCTATCACTTGAAATTATATCTCTCAACAATACTATATATATGTATAAAGCTTTCTACTGGTTTAAGGAAATCATAACTAATCCGTAATTGAAAATATTTGAATGTGTTTAAAAACAAATGTTAGGAGCAATAAGGAGCATTAAATTTAATTGAAAATAAAATGGTTATTATTTTAACTTTTTTTTTATTAATTGATTCATTTAATTTTTTTTTAAATGTTTAAGAAGCCAATTAAGTTTAAAATTCAAAACTATTAAACTATTTCCTTTTCAAAATAAATCATATAAAATAAGTATATAAATCAAGAAAATAAAAGGGTATTACAATTTTTAAAACGGTTAAACTCTTTCCTTTTCAAATAAATCATATAAAATAAGTATATAAATTAAGAAAATAATCAGGTATTACAATTCTTCCTTCTTAAAACAAATTTAGTCCTCAAAATTCATATATCATTTTATTCATCAAATAGTTAGGGTATTACATTCTCCCATCCTTGAATGATTTTAATCCTCATAATTTACTTTCTATTGTGTCTCAAAATAGGTCTACACCTCGATCTTATTTTATAATCCACCATACTCAGCAAGATTAGTTAAAGACCAATTACACTTCGGCAGCGCAACTCTAATTCCTCAAACATATATATCTTAATAATTAAATATCTAAGGATTTCGCAATCTTCTCTCATATCCTAAACTTAACATCTTCAGGATCTAAAACCTGTCTCTAATACCACATGTAACACCTTGATTTTTTAAAACCAATAAGACAAAGATATTACGATCCTTCTTTCTTTTATACACTTAAAAGCTAAATTACAGAAGCGTCAAATTTAACCAAAATCCTAAAAAAATATTCTTATAACATAAAGTCGAACATTAATTATATGATGGTCTTAGAATTATTTACATATCCAAATCATCTCTTTATAATCCACCTATCGAACCAAGTGTCAATGAAATGCTTTATGCCCAAACCACCATGATCATCAAATTAAGTTCGTCAACATTAAGAGATCACTTTAATCAAACTTATATAACACTATGAGAGAATCAAGATATTACCGGAAGGAAACTAGCGTAACCAACCTCCCTTAGCCTAACAGACCAAGACCAGACACAAAATAAAAAACATGTGACACATGATTTACTAATGTAAATATTTCCACATATACTCCAAAAAGGCTCAGTTCTCACATCGTTACACACTAATCATGTGCATATATCCACAATCTTATTTAAAACATAGCTCCATACTCTATATACATATGAACTACATGTGCCCAAAATACCAAAATATACAAAAGACCCATTCTAGTTGTAGGAGCGAAGCGGTTTCCCTCTATACCTATAATGTCGATGACCACTACACTGTTAGACTCGCAGTCCTTTGAGAGTAAGGATAGCCCCACGGGGGACTACCGGAGAATAAGGGAGTCACCACCCGGTTTGAGACACCGAGAATGAATTAAGGCGTTACTAAACCCCTCACAAGGTTCTACCTTAAACCTATTTGGGTTCAAAATGGTCATTTACTATGCCAATATAATATTTACGCTTGAAGGAAGTATCCCCACATCTTATAATGCAATAACATATAAAAGAGATTTAAAATCATAAGATAGTACAAGTATGAACACTAAAAATGAATTAAAAAATATATGATAAACCATCTCTATGTTATTACAGCAGTTGTTAGAAAGAGATACTAAAATGCATCTGAGAATAGAAATACGAAAACAAGTGCAGTAATAAGATACAATATTAAATCCTAGGCAAGAAAATTTCGACAATCATAATCATGCACAATAAAGATTAACACATAAAATGACTCATTCAAATATTGAAGATATAATCACACTTCAATAGGCAAAGAAGAAGATAATACCATGCTTTATTGTGCACGCACAGGTACAGGAAATGCCCCTCATCGACTTGTCTTCGAGGAGACCCGGTTGGATGTACTTTAAACATATAAGTCTGGCCGCACTTGTGACAAGTCTGGCCGGATATGCATTGTGATCCTGAATTGCTCTATCATGTCATCAATATAAAGATTGCGAATGGCATGTTATCAAGACAGCAAACAGAAATGGATACATGCATTTACTAAGTGAAAATATGTTAGTAACATAATTATTCACCAATGAACAAACTAAACATAACACGGATCTATATAAAAATCAAATCTTCGCATATGGTTGTTCCCTAATAGTACGTGGCATTACATCCCAATGGCAGACCACATTACTGTCCATTCGAAATCGACTATGGAATTTATATATGGGTTTCCAGCCTATATACAAGTAGGTCAATGACCATATAAGGTGTATATTCAGCTGGATGTATTTCACATCCACTGGATATACTAGTTCATAGCATGAAGAAAAATATAAAAAGACAGTAATTTAATAAAGGTGTCTTTTGGTTGTACCTTTCTCTGTAGCTTGGCTGGAAGAATAGCCTATGGATGTTGGGCCATTGTTCGAAATCGCTCCAAGAAGGGAGGATCACCAAAGATCAAAAGGAATTTTTTAAGGATTCTTTTGGATGAGGTTTTTTTTTAGCTATTTGATTATGATCCTCTGATTAGCCTCTAAGTGGGGAAAAACTCCCCTTTTTATAATGCCTAAGGAGGTATGGAAATAGAAGGGGGACATAATCCCTCTCCAGCCTCCTCCTCTTTCTGGCTTTACTGTCATTATTGAAGAATAATGTCTGATTTATGTATGGCCGAATATATAATTTGAATTATTTATTCGGCTGGCCATTAATGGAGCGTTACCCATTTTAATGCATGATAAAATCTAGTGACTTTAGTGACGGATAATCTGCATATTCAACAACAATTGTCCTTGTCCAACAGAATTTTAGGCTTCTAGGACATATCTTGCCGGATATTCTAGTTTGAGAAAAGGCAGGCCAGACATAGTTTATGTCCGGATGGCTTTTGGAAATGTTCTTTGGAGTTCATTTCCTTCACAAAGTTTAATTTCCCAATTCTCCAGAGGTATCCCCTGCTCGAGACTCATCACCGGACTATATGCGTAAAAAATATAATGTCTACAGTCGCCCCCGCTTTGGTAGGCTTATGTAGCCTGTGACAGTGACATGCCTATCAAAATCATACTTGCATTGTTTCTTTACCTAGCTCATCGGGCGTCATGCAGACTTACCTGATTTTGTAGTAGCTTGTTGATAAATAGATGGCACTCAGGCTTATGGGATGCCTTGAATCCGTGATGTGACTGTGTGATAGTTGATGAACCTGCAGGTTCTCTGGTACTTTGACCGCTTTTAAGATTCCTCGATCTCTACTGTGATTGGACCTTTGAGTCCTCTGGTGCTTCAACCTCTATTTTGATTGGACCTTCAAGTTCTCCGATAGTTCGACCTGTGTTGTGATTGGACCCTCGAGTCCCCCGATGCTTTGATCGATTTTTGAGATGTTTCAACCTCTACTATGATTGGACCCTCAAGTCATTTGGTGCTTTGATAAGGTTTGGAGATGCTTCGACCTCTGCTGTGATTAGACCTTCAAGTTTCCCGATACTTTGATCAGTTTTTGAGATTCTTCGACCTTTGCTGTGATTGGATCCTCAAGTCCTCCAGTGCCTCGACTAGTTTTAATATGATTGATCTCTGTTGATAGCCTGTGTTCTACTCTACACCCCACATTTTCAATTTATATCCAGATCATTTCATGCAAGCAGTTAGTGTATCTCAGTATTCTTCTTCGAACGAGTTTTTCCATTGGCTTTCTGCCTTTTGAATGACCTTTTGGTGAAATTTTCCAACATATGTCTGGCCGAATGTATATTCCTTTCAAATGTCCAGTAGATTTAGTCATATATATGTCCGGCTGGATATATATCGTGAATTTAAAATGTGAGTAGCCTTCTCATTTGTCACCGATGTTTAAGGACCAAAAATACGTCTGTTGTTAAAACCCAAAAACCTCCAGCAACTCTTTCTCCATTCTTCTTCAGAAAAAATGGCTTTCCCAAGACTCTAAGCCCCAGACTACGGTATTGAGGATCCGTATTTCCCATTTGTTTCAGGATTAGACCGTGCCTCCGGAAGTCAAAAGGCGTTTGAACTCTGGTATGAGGACATTATGGCCCTTCTTCTAGGTTTGAGGGAACATGCATGCTTCCGTATTATACCTGTAAGCGTCTTTCCATTTTTTCTATTTGTTTTCTGGAATTTATATTCATGAAAAACATTTGACATTTTTTTTCTGTAAGTCCGACCCTAATTAAATTGGTATCCAGCCGACTATACTTTTATGTCCAGCTGGCCTATCAATCTCTGGTTGCATGCAAACTTAGCTTAGGTCTTTAGCCTAGGTTTTATGCCTTGTACACATTCCATGGGGTCTCATTGTCATGCCATTGTAGACTCACGTCCTGCCTAGGCTTATATGTATTGCATGAATTTCTTTTATATCCGACTATATGTATTTTATATTCGGCCTCTCTTGAACAAATTTCTATATTTTCACAGGTTGACGCTTATTGACTTAAGGATAATGGTAACCCCATTGGCACACGCAAATGGTATGAAAATTTATCTACTCACGTGAAAGCTCGGATGGACACTATCGATTTCACTCGCTTCATTCGCTTCCTCCCCCTCCGTACACAGAAGAACGATAAGAGAGGTATTCGACACTAATAGAGAGGTGGATGGATACTACCCACACTTTCCATTTACCGGTGGGTGAGATGACCATAATGTCGGGAGATTTCGCTTATCTCACATGCATTCCTTGTAAGAGTCGTTGGATCGATTGTGATTGTTGTTGGAGTTTTCTAAGCCTCCCAAGATCATTAAACAAGCATGAAACAAGTGCGAATACAACGAGGGATTTTCGGAATACTCACATCTAGCGGTTGAGCGACGCGGCAACGAACAAAACTCCAATTTCTGCTCACTGTATGTCACGGAAGTGGCAGTGACAGTCCTCCAACGATTCGGCTTTGGATCATCTTCGTCAAGCTTCAAGCTTCGTCAAACGATTCCAAGCTCATTGGTGGACTTCCCTATCACATTCGTATCTCTCTCAGAGTGCTAGCTCTCGATGATTTTGCAGTAAAATCATCACACACTGCTTCCCATTTTCTCATTGGCTCACGGCAGTGAGCTGCCAAACCAGTGAAGAAAAATGCCCTTCCATGGGCGTGAGAGAGGAGAGGATTTTGAGAGAGAGAGAGATGAAATGTGTTTTCTAATTTTGGTAATTGATTTCTAAAAACATATGCCAAAATTTTGGCTTTAAAAAGTCAAACAATCAAAGCCATAAATGCCAACCACTTCCATCAAGTCACATCACTCAATCAATCAATCAATTGTCACATCACTCAAAGTGACATGATTTGACGCTAGATGCGACTAGCGATTTGACGCTTGATTGACTTACGTGCCACACTCGAATTCGAAAAGTGAATGCGCTCACAAATAATCCTGGGCTCGGGTTCGCTAATTCCAAATTAATGAATTTTCCGTTGCGACGCAATTAAATGATTATGCCTAGCGAAATCACTATTCATGTCGCTAACGAATTAATTATAAATTAAATCGTTCGCCCGAATTAAAATCTAATTTTAATTCCGCGTCGAAATCCGATTTCGTTTAATATATCGAATATATTAATTTATCGATTAATTCCAAATTAATCGTTTTCTCTCTTTAATTGATATTTTATCCCAGATAAAATATCTCCGTAATTAATCCCAGATTAATTTTCTCTCTCATCATATTAATCCCAGATTAATTAAAAGTGCGAGTCATACGTCATCGGTGAATCTTCGGGAAGCGACCCATGAGATCCCCGGATATGTTGGCAGTAAATTCAGTCGTCGGACTATCCTAACACGTAAGTACCTAGTACTACGTTTATACTGATTTACAAGACAAGGTTGGCTTCTAGCAAAGCGCCATGCCTACCCAATTCTCCAGAAATATCCTTACAGGAATATAAGGATCTATATCAGGCGTAATATACGTAGTATTGCGTATTTCGATCCAGTATCGAATGATCACGTGCTAGGTCTGGGGTTGGAATTGTGTCTGCCCCGTACGAAGCACATGTCGGATGTCTGGTAACTAGTCTTTATAATCGGATAAACATGACCTTGTCATTTTATCCCGATGACTGCAGTACTTAAGAGTACAAGTATCGTATCCTACGTGACCATCATCTCAATATGACTGAAGTGATACTTCCGTCTTGACATCAAACCCAACACACTATGATTCTCGATATACCCAGAAGAGGCGTACACAGAAATCGGTTAAAGCCCTGGACGACCAAGACCAAAGCATATTGATTGTCGCAAGTATTAGCGGTGCAAGTCTCAGGTTAAGACCAAATAAACCTACCCTGATTTCGGACTGCCATAGACACATAGTCATACTACCAATGGGATTCCGAGGGGTTTATCCAGAGTGAAGCTGTTTCCCGTACCATCGGTAAAACACAACCTCCTATTACACTTGCATGAGTATCCTATACCCAAATATATGAGAACTATGTTGTTATGCCCTCACAACGCGCACACGTGTAATACTAGTCTTTTACGCATTTATCGATGTCCAATCTCGACAATGCTCTGACTAGGGATATTTAATGATTAATCCTTCGTGGACTGATACTGTCTCATATCATTCTCAATCTAAGAACTAATCATAGGAACCTCTTATAATTTTTACATCTAGGTGATCTAATCACAAATGATAAGAGAGCAATCTCATTTGTCACATAGTTAATTTGTACAACAACACCATGATCTGTATAAATAGTGACGCTATGGGTCATAATTTTCCAACAATCTCCCACTTGGCCTATAGCCAGTCACTCGAGTGTCTGACACCCGAACTATGTACGGTTGGCTCAAACTGCTGAGAAATGCTTTCGTCAGTGGATTTGCATGATTATCATCTGATGCGATTTATTCGATCATCACATCGCCATGATGTATGATCCGAACGAATCAGATGAATATCGAAGTATATTTCTGGATCGTTGATGAGACCATTAATTCTTTAGCCTGCGCTGCAGCCTAGCTCAGCTACTAAGAGAATTATATCTAATCTAATTAGATTTATTATCGACCTAGAAGGCTTCTATTGCTGCCTCAGTTGCAGCAATAACCCGCATTTTTTGTTTATTCGGTAACAATATCTTGCTTGGAAGATTTCCATCTTACTATTCTGTTATTCAAACTGTATAGTACCGTTGTGCAACTTATAGTCGTTTTATCGGTTTAGGAAACTTGCAGTAGTGATACCAGTCACTTCAAGGTCTCTTTTTTCATAGATTAAGACAGCATCCTTAGTTCTCTAAGATACTAACGGATGTTCTTAACTTCAATCCAGAGACTATCACTTGGATTGGCCTATTTGTTAATCCATATGCTCAAAGCCTATGCGACACCAGGTCACGTAGATTTTTCAATGTACGATTTCTCGGAGAGTTTTTCATGAAAGCCAAGCTTTTACCGATTATTATTTTGGGAATATCATTTCCAAGAAATGACATATTATCATTATTTTATAGGATAACCATTGTCAGTGCGCTCCCACTAACCCTCTTTTATACACAAGAATCATTTACGTTTTGAATTAAATCCTAAACCATTATGATTACATCGAAACGATAATTCCAAGAACCTAATGCTTGCTTCAATCCAAACATGGATCGAATAACCTGCAAACCTTGTTTGCTGAGTTTTAGTACGACAAAACTGACAGGATGTTGTAAACATCCTCCAAAAGGTTTACTTTTAAGGAAAGTGATTTTCTCGTTAAGTTGACATATTTCATAAATGAAACATGCAGCATTAGCAAGCATTATCCAAATGGATTTACCGTGGCAACAGGTAAAAGGTTGAATTGTAATCAATACAATGTTGACAACGATACCTTTTCGCTAAGAGCCTAGCTTTACACGTTAGTATGTTACCATCCATGTATGTCTTCCTTGAAGACTTATAAGTACCAATAGGCACAATGCCTTGCGGTACATCAACTAGTATCCAAACTTGTTGATATACATGGAATCCAATTCGGATATTATGGCACTTTGCCATAATAGGGAGTCGATACCTTGTATCACTTCCTCAAACGTAGTCAGTTGGTATACCTCAATAAGATAGACATCTTTATTAGGTGAGATCACAAACCAATACCCCAGGTTGTTTTCTGACTCTCTCCGACATACGTGGTTCTTGTGTATTCGAAGATTATTGGTATAGTTTCATCATTGATGAACTAATTATGTTCCATTAAAGAATGGGTGCCTTGAATAGTATTACTCTGATTTTCATCGAGTTTTACTATCCTCTCACTTACCACTGCATATAGGTATTCCTCTTAGGAAAACCGCATGGCGAGCAATAATAAAATTGTTCTCTTGTGAGTTGTATAAGTACTATACTTTGGTATCCCTAGGATAACCTACAATTAGGCACTTATCCAATTTGGGTTTTAGTTTGGTATCATCCAAACATATGCCTAGCATCCCAAATTTACAGGAATGAGAAATCTGGTTTCTTTCCCGTTCATATCTAATATGAAATCTGTCTAACAGATTTTAATGGAACCTGTAGGGGTTTTTTAGGGGCTGAATCCGGTAACGCAGCGGAAGCGGTGGAAAATCGTATTTTCCTATTTCAAAACTTTTTCTCGGATTAATTAAATAAACATATTTATTTAATATTCCAATAATCAAATTATGAAATAAAATTCAATAAATCATATTTAAGTGAATTTACCAAATTACCCTTACTTGGTATTTTTGTCCATTTTAATCCGAAATTGATCAAATCAATTTTAATGATTCTAAATCATTTCTAAGATGAACTTAGCATGTTCAAAACATTAAAACACCAAGGCAACCAAAAATCCCAATTTTCTTATTCTTGGCCGAGAGCTCCATTAGGGGTGCCATTTGTGCACTTTGTCATTTCATGCTTCAAAACACATCAAGATGTAATCCAATCAATATGAAACTTTATATGCATCATATACACATCCAAATACACAACATATATGAGAATCCCCAAATTTGGAATTGGTCATGAACCCTAATTTTTCAATTTCCACAAATTGGACAAATTATACCAAATACATTAAATCAATTACTTCAATCATCATTCTTCCATCCAATCCAAGTCTCAACACAATGAAACAACTCAAGATCAAATCTAGGTCATTTAAGAGTGGGTCAATAACTCTAGATTAGCTACATGGTTTCCAAAACCTTAAAAGAATAGTTATAACTACAATAGTCACAAGCTTTCTTCATCATACATGCTCAACACTTTCAACAAAATTTCCATCATCAAAAACACAAGAAATAAAGAAAAGAACAACTTAATAACATCACAAGATGATGCCTAGATCCTAAGGAACAATTTCCTTTCTAATAGTAAGTTTGAGAAAACTTATAAAATCCAAGCTTTTCTTTGGTTTCATTTTTCTTCCTCACTTGCTTTCTTTGTTTTCTTTAATGGAGTTTCTTGTAAAGTGTATTAGGTTATCTAAACGAAAATGAAATGAAAACAATATATACTTGTGCACAAAAAACCCTATGGCCGAATTTCACAAGCATATACAACAAAATTAATTTCAATTTCATTTAACATTTCATTTAGTCAACTTGGTTAAATATCTAAAATAACTTTATTAGATATTTTAATTAAGTCAACAAAGGCAACTAATATCATTTACTTCAAATATCCTAATGTAAGATATTTATATTTTAATTAATTTAATCATTTAACAATTAAATAATCAATTAATTATCAAATACAAATATATTAAATATATGTATAATATTTACATTAAATATTAAAAACATATATTCATTTAGGATATAATTCAAATAACTCATTTTGACTATTAATTAATGTGTATTTAAATTAATCAAGTATTAAATGCAAATACACATAATTAGGCAAATGACTATCTAGTCCCTTTTGCACGTATCTTGCATTTAACCTTTAAACGACTTTATAAATAATCAATATTATTTATTAATGTTGCTCTAGTGCTCTATGAGTATGTTTCATTATTGAGACTCTCTAGATTCAGGTATATCCGTCACGAAATCAAATTTCGTGTCAATAATCTATCCACCCGTAGATTATGACGAACACGGATAATCTCGCTGAACCGTACAAGTCGAGGTCATGGCAAATGTATAATTCCTCCGTCACAGGTATCCGGATAAAAATCCCAGAGATACAGATGTAAACTTCAAATCTCTATGGGGATTATCCAGTCGACTATTCCATTAGCAATCTCTAAAAGAATATTTAGAACTAGCTTCTAAACTTTACCACGGGCTTATGGTTTTATCTGATTGCTAATCATATGGACTACCTATGCTCTGGTACACAGAACTGACGGATCCTATCTTGATACACATAGGACACCCTGAGGATCTGTCTACACCCAACGAACAGGCGGAGGTCTGATCTAAATAGATCGGTGACGTGACTGCCATCTAAGTGTAGAAGATGTCTCATGTGCCCACAATGGCATCTCAAGTCTAAGAATCACAAGTGCTACTCAACCCGAGAAGATTCTTATTGACGCTGGTGTACCATCCATTAAGAATCTTCAGTGAGTCGTTCAGTGTTTATCCGCTATAAACACCTACACGTCTATACTAGTCTCCAAGACTAATGGTTCATTGAGAAACCATTGGAATCATATATTCCAGTATACGACATGTACCGGTCTCAACGTGTTTACTTTACTGACCAAGTAGTGTAAACCTTGACCAGGAACAGTCTGAGAATGACAACGTCATGATACTACTCAATGTCAGTTGCGACGCTTTTGCAACAGTACCATGACTAATCATTCTAAGGTCATTACATCTTTACCCTATTAAAAGATAGATTATATTATAGAAACTGCATATATTATTCATAAAAATAATGTTTTACAGAAGTATTCAACAGAAATACAACCGAGAATTGGCGCTCTGAGAACCAACCCCAACAAAATCTCCCACTTGCTCTAGTGCCAATATCGATTGTATCTAATACCCATCGACTCCACGTGTTTATCAAACAACTTCGGAGGTATGGCCTTCGTCAGCGGGTCTGCTACATTATCTTCACTTGGTACCTTGCACACGACAATATCCCCTCGCGACACGATCTCTCGAATGATGTGGTACTTGCGTTCCACATGCTTCGACTTCTGATGCGCCCTCGGTTCCTTTGCTTGTGCAATGGCTCCAGTATTATCACAGTATAACGGAATCGCATTCTCGATACTTGGTACAACTCCCAATTCTGTGATAAAGTTCTTTATCCACACAGCCTCTTTTACAGCTTAAAAAGCTGCAATATATTCCGCCTCAGTGGTGGAATCTGTTGTCGATCCCTGTTTGGAACTCTTCCAACAAACTGCACCTCCGTTAAGGGTAAAGACAAATCCAGATGTAGACTTTCTATCATCGGGATCCGATTGAAAATCGGAGTTTGTATACCCATTAACCTACAGTTCGTTTCCTCCATAAATTATTAACTTATCCTTGGTACCTTTGAGATACTTTAGGATATGTTTAATGGCCATCCAATGGTCATTACATGGATTGGACTGATATCGACTAGTTACGCTAACAGCGAAACTGATATCAGGCCTTGTACATAACATTGCATACATTATGCTACCCAAACACGAAGCATAAGGTTGGTTAAACATTCTAACCTTCTCATCTTCTGTTTGTGGACACATCTTCTTAGAAAGATGTATCCCATGTCTGAACGGTATGTTTGCTGTCTTACAATTACCAAAACTATACCGTTCCAAGATCTTATCTATGTACGTTGATTGGGATAACCCAATCAGCCTTCTTTGTCTATCTCTATAGAGTTTTATCCCTAAAACATAGGAAGCTTCTCCCAGGTCCTTCATGGAGAAATTCTTACAGAGGTACGCTTTGACGCTTTCTAACATACCTAAATCATTCCCAATGATTAGGATGTCATCAACATATAGGACTAAAAATACGACCATGCTCCCACTGGCCTTCTGATACACACAGGATTCTTCCGAATTCTTGAGAAAACCAGACAATCTAATAATCTCGTCGAATCGAAGATTCCAACTTCGTGAAGCTTGTTTAAGTCCATAAATGGACTTCTTAAGCTTACATACCATACCTGAGGTTTCGCTGGATGCGAAACCTTCTAGTTGTTCCATGTAGATTTCTTCATCAAGAAATCCATTTAGAAAAGCCGTTTTGACATCCATTTGCCAAATCTCGTAGTCATGATACGCAGCTATAGAAAGCAAAATCCGGATAGACTTAAGCATTGCAACCGGCAAAAAATTTTCATCGTAGTCGACGCCAGGTCGCTGCGTGTAACCTTTTGCTACCAGTCGGGCCTTGTAAGTTTCAACCTTACCGTCAGGCCCACACTTCCTCTTGTAAACCCATTTACAACCGATAGGAACAATTCCTTCGGGAAGCGGAATCAAGTCCCAAACTTGTTTTTCATGCATTGAGTCTATCTCGAATTTCATGGCACTTTGCCATTTCACGGAGTCGATGTCCAACATCGATTCTCTATAGATGAAAGGATCTGTCTCTTCAACTAAGAGAACATCCAGACTCTTTTCCTGTATCAAATACAAGCGTTCAGGAGGTCTTGATACCCTTTCCAACCTACGGAGTGTGTGTGTTGAAGGTCCTTCATCTACTTGAACTTCAGGTTCCTCCGTCGGTTCGTTGTTTTCAGGTTGGACTTCATCAAGCTCAACCTGTCTATGATTACCACCCTCTGACAAAAATTCTACTTCTAGAAATTTTGTGAAGCGAGCTACGAACACATTTCGATGCTCGGTATCATAGAATAGATATCCCCTCGTATTCGAAGGATATCCGACAAACCTAAACTTTTTCTCCCGAGGCGAAAGCTTATCTTGCTGAGTCACCCTGACATAGGCAGGACAACCCCAAACCTTAATATAATTAAGATTTGGTCTCCTACCGAACCATATCTGATACGGAGTCGTAGGAACAGCTTTTGAAGGAATCTTGTTCAAAATATGTGCGGCTGTTAAGAGAGAGTAGCCCCATAAATAATAGGGCAAATCTATGAAACTCAACATTGATCGGACCATATCCAATAAAGTCTGATTTCTCCTCTCAGACACTCCATTGTGCTGTGGAGTACCTGGAGGAGTATATTGAGTGAGAATCCCATTCTCCTTCATATAATCCATGAAATCACCACTCATATATTCGCCGCCTCGATCTGATCGAAGGCATTTAATATATTTACCAGTTTGTTTTTCTACTTCATTTCGGAACTCTTTGAACTTTTCAAAGGATTCCGATTTATGTCGCATCAAATAGACATAATCGTACCGTAACAGATCATCGGTAAAGGTAACGAAGTACGAATAACCACTGTGAGCATTTTGACTTAGTGGACCACATACATCAGAATGTACGAGTTCCAGTAAGTTAGTGGCGCGGTGTCCAACACCAGAAAATGGGGCTTTGGTCATCTTACCCTGAATACAGGATTCACAAGTTGGATAGGATTCAATGGTAAGATCTGGTATCAAACCATTCCTAACCAATTGGGTAAGGCGTTTAACGCCAATGTGACCAAGTCTCATATGCCAAAGTTCAGTATTATTAATTACAGGTAAACTACGTTTATTAACTCCAGTATTTAATATATCTTTTGAAGTTTGCAATGTATAATGACCATGCTGGTTTGGACAACAAAGGATCTGAATATTATTACTATCATATAAATATAAAGAACTATTCTTAATATTAATACAAAAGCCTTCTATATCCAATACAAAAAGTGATATAATATTAGCTACACATCCAGGTACAAAATGGCATTCATTTAACAAAAGTGTCCCATTCGGCAATGAGATCTCGCATACTCCCACTGCAACTGCATCCAAAGAGTCTCCACTCCCGAACCGCAACTGCATCTCCCCGAGCTTCAGCCTCCTACTTTCCTTCAGCACCTGCAACGAATTGCAAATGTGAATGGGACAAGCAGAATCTAAAATCCAGTTGGATGTAACGGCTTCACAAGCCAAAGATAAATCAATAACTGGAAAAATAAAAGTACCTGATGTAGATGCTCTGTCTCTCCTCAGCTGGGCGATGTAATCAGGACAGTTCATTTTCCAATGCCCGACTTTGCCGCAGTGGTGGCATTTGTCTTCAGAAGCCCTCTTGGGCTTAGCAATTTTCGCCTGTTGTTGAGGACCGAAAGCCTTATTCTTCTTCCCTTTCTTCTTCTTTCCCTTGGACCATCCTTGGGAAGAAGCCGAAAGAGAAGTAGTTCTAGGAGGGCGAGTCGGTACTCCCTTCTTAAGGTCCTCTTCTGCCGTGAGCAACATCCTATGTAGCTCCTGGTAGGTACAGATAGTCCCGTGCATGTTGAAGTACATCACGAACTGGCGAAATGAAGCTGGTAGTGAACCAAGAATGACACTCCTACCGAGAATGTCATTCAAGATGAGATTATGTTGCCTCAATTGGTAGATCAAATTGATCATCTGAAGAACATATGGGCTAACACTTTGCCCCTCATCCAGACGGGCATGGAACAGTTCCATGGCGAATTTGTGAACAATCACTTGTTCTTGGTTCTCAAACGATTGTCTCAATCGCATCATCATACTATAGGAATCTAGCATACCATAGTACTGTTGCTTGAGTTTCGGAGACAGTGAACTAAGGATGTATGATTTAACCCTTAAATCATCATCCTTCCAAGTTTCAAAAACTTGGCGTTCCTCCTCCGAAGCATCCGCACCCACAGCAAGGGGCAATGGACCCTCAAGAACATATCCCAACTTTTCGGAATCGAGGACAATCCTCAAATCCAATTCCCAGTCAGTGAAGTTCTCAGCGCCTTTCAGTTTGTTCGCATCAAGCACACGCGCAAACTGATTTGTGGATTGTGCCGCCATCGCAAATGTATCATATAGATCACGAAAAACGGTTAGCAGAAATTAAGCAGTTTCATATAATATCAAAAGCATAAACTAGATCATGGATTTTTAATCTAAAAATGCCCCTCCCACTAAATCATGCAATACTGTAATCCCCAAACAGAATACAAAGATTTAATAATTAAATTAAATACTAATAGTGAAAGGTGGATCTCGTGAATATACTTCGCCTCACAGCAGAGGCACGGTATCGCCTACGTATATTCATCAGGTAGACAACTCATTTGTCAATCATTCTCTAATGACTCCTGGGTTTCCGGTCCTGGTCGTTTCTCGTTATCGCTGCGAAGGCAGGCCCACAAGGAGACGTACCAAGGTTAAACTCGTCAATGATAAACTCAAGTTACTTACGTAATCCTGACAGCTAGGGCACGTTCAGAATTCCGCTTTTACTTGAATTTACCTAGTATCTGATATACATCCAGTATAAATAAATCTCTATCGGCTACACCCTCACAGCAGAGGCACGGTCTCGGATGTAGTCACAGAGAAGTATTCATAAACCGTATTGACAAGACGGACCACATAACATGCATCAAATACATAATTACATTAAAACCTTATTAATTAGGGATTTTCCGCTAAGTGACATACACCCTAAATCTAATCAAATTAGATTCTAATAAGCATGCATAAAGTCAAGAAAACATGATTAAACATTGATTCAATGAAGGCTAATCATTTTAAGTGGCCTAGAATCAGACTTGCTCTGATACCATTTTGTAGGGTTTTTTAGGGGCTGAATCCGGTAACGCAGCGGAAGCGGTGGAAAATCATATTTTCCTATTTCAAAACTTTTTCTCGGATTAATTAAATAAACATATTTATTTAATATTCCAATAATGAAATTATGAAATAAAATTCAATAAATCATATTTAAGTGAATTTACCAAATTACCCTTACTTGGTATTTTTGTCCATTTTAATCCGAAATTGATCAAATCAATTTTGAATGATTCTAAATAATTTCTAAGATGAAATTAGCATGTTCAAAACATTAAAACACCAAGGCAACCAAAAATCCCAATTTTCATATTCTTGGCCGAGAGCTCCATTAGGGGTGCCATTTGTGCACTTTGTCATTTCATGCTTCAAAACACATCAAGATGTAATCCAATCAATATGAAACTTTATATGCATCATATACACATCCAAATACACAACATATATGAAAATCCCCAAATTTGGATTGGTCATGAACCCTAATTTTTCAATTTCCACAAATTGGACAAATTAGACCAAATACATTAAATCAATTACTTCAATCATCATTCTTCCATCCAATCCAAGTCTCAACACAATGAAACAACTCAAGATCAAATATAGGTCATTTAAGAGTGGGTCAATAACTCTAGATTAGCAACATGGTTTCCAAAACCTTAAAAGAATAGTTATAACTACAATAGTCACAAGCTTTCTTCATCATACATTCTCAACACTTTCAACAAAATTTCCATCATCAAAAACACAAGAAATAAAAAAAAGAACAACTTAAGAACATCTCAAGATGATGCCCAGATCATAAGGAACAATTTCCTTTCTAATAGTAAGTTTGAAAAAACTTACAAAATCCAAGCTTTTCTTTGGTTTCTTCTTTTCTTCCTCACTTGCTTTCTTTGTTTTCTTTAATGGAGTTTCTTGTAAAGTGTATTAGGTTATCTAAATGAAAATTAAATGAAAAAAATATATACTTGTGCACAAAAAACCCTATGGCCGAATTTCACAAGCATATACAACAAAATTAATTTCAATTTCATTTAACATTTCATTTAGTCAACTTGATTAAATATCTAAAAACAACTTTATTAGATATTTTAATTAAGTCAACAAAGGCAACTAATATCATTTACTTCAAATATCCTAATGTAAGATATTTATATTTTAATTAATTTAATCATTTAACAATTAAATAATCAATTAATTAATCAAATACAAATATATTAAATATATGTATAATATTTAAATTAAATATTAAAAACATATATTCATTTAGGATATAAGTCAAATAACTCATTTTGACTATTAATTAATGTGTATTTAAATTAATCAAGTATTAAATGCAAATACACAATAATTAGGCAAATGACTATCTAGTCCCTTTTGCACGTATCTTGCGTTTAACCTTTGAACGACTTTATAAATAATCAATATTATTTATTAATGTTGCTCTAGTGCTCTATGAGTATGTTTCATTATTGAGACTCTAGATTCAGGTATATCCGTCAAGAAATCAAATTTCGTGTCCATAATCTATCCACCCGTAGATTATGACGAACACGGATAATCTCGCTGAACCATACAGGTCGAGGTCATGGCAAATGTATAATTCCTCCGTCACAGGTATCCGGATAAATCCCAGAGATACAGATGTAAACGTCAAATCTCTATGGGGATTATCCAGTCGACTATTCCATTAGCAATCTCTAAGAGAATGTTTAGAACTAGCTTCTAAACTTTACCATTGGCCCATGGTTTTATCTGATTGCTAATCATATGGACTACCTATGCTCTGGTACCCAGAACTGACAGATCCTATCTTGATACACATAGGACACCCTGAGGATCTGTCTACACCCAACGAACAGGCGAAGGTCTGATCTAAATAGATCGGTGACGTGACTGCCATCTAAGTGTAGAAGATGTCTCATGTGCCCACAATGGCATCTCAAGTCTAAGAATCACAAGTGCTACTCAACCCTAAAAGATTCTTATTGACGCTGGTGTACCATCCATTAAGAATCTTCGGTGAGTCATTCAGTGTTTATCCGCTATAAACACCTACACGTCTATACTAGTCTCCAAGACTAATGGTTCATTGAGAAACCATTGGAATCATATATTCCAGTATATGACATGTACCGGTCTCAACGGGTTTACTTTACTGACCAAGTAGTGTAAACCTTGACCAGGAACAGTCTGAGAATGACAACGTCATGATACTACTCAATGTCAGTTGCGATGCTTTTGTAACAGTACCATGACTAATCATTCTAAGGTCATTACATCTTTACCATATTAAAAGATAGATTATATTATAGAAACTGCATATATTATTCATAATAATAATGTTTTACAGAAGTATTCAACAGAAATACAACCGGGAATTGGCGCTCTGAGCACCAACCCCAACAATTATTCTAAAAAAGTTCTGCACTGTTTAAATGCTTATCCGTAGAAGGAAATGGTAGCTCAGAGCGACTCATGATTAACCTTATCATGTCCAACAAAATTCGGTTTATCCGTTCGGACAACCGTCAAAATGACGTGTTCCGGGAGGAGTGCACATTGAAAGAATACTATACTCTTTCAAGTATATTAGAAAATTATTGCTTAAGTATTTTCCATTACGGTCTTACCGTGACAGTTTAATACTTTAGCCGATCTATTTGTCTATTTCGTGTCGAAACATTAAAAGTTTCCAATTTGTGTTTCAACAGAAACACATAACCATAACGCGATGCCACATCCGTAAAGGTCACGAAATATTCATATCCACCTCTAGCCTAGCTAGACATGGGCCCACTTGCTTCACTATGAACTAGGGCTAACAGATCAGTGGCATTTGCACTTTTACCAAGTAAATAGTGTTATAGGCACTTTGCCCAATTAACTAGATTCGTAGACTTTATTTGAATAGAATCAAATCAGTCCGAGTACCCACTCTTCAAAAGTGTGGATATACGAGTCTTGTTTAATTGTGTCCTAGACAACAATGCCACAATTAGTTTCTTCTGATCAAATCAGTTTGAACTGTTTGTTTGTCATTATATACATTTGAGATTTATTTATATTCACAATATAAATTCTGTTATTCACATCTAATATGTTTATCTCAATATCATCTTTATATAATGAAACACTTTAGTGTTCTAGAATATAAAGGTTCACCCGCACCAGGTTAAACAATGATATAAAGATAATGTTTCTAGTCAAACTAGTTACATTATAACAGTATCCTAATTTTAGTACAAACCCGAATGGTAGTTCCTAAATTAGGTATCTACGGTTAAAACAGCGACTTTTGCCCCGTTTCCGATTCGCAGATAAATCTCTATTGAAGTCAGTATCCTGCTCATAGCAGATTTTGAACATCAGTATATATTTATGTATCACACTAAGTATTTAAAATCTAATTTTAATACTAGTAGTGAACATAATTTTGACAAACATATCTGAAGTCAGAGCCTTGCCCCATCTTCAATTCCTTCATGTCTGCCTTGTTCAAATGGCAGTCAGGCTTCCGCAATCCCGTTTGCCACATTTTAGGCAGACATTTTGGGATATGTCATTTATCTTCCCAGAAGATTATAATGATTTTGCCTTTGCCCTTTTTCACACTCCAGAAGCCTTTGGCCAAGCCTTGGCCTTCTAGAATATCGAAGTAAGGTGCGCCTTGCGCTACTTGCCTCATTGCAAAGTTTGACTTTGTCTCATTTAGAATGGTCATTAACTCTCCAAGAGTTTACTATTGCAATTTAGTACTTCTAAAATCTAAGTATAGATTTATGAAGATCCTTCAATTTCATCATCATACTTTAAGGATCTAATCCTTATTTCTGATTAAGAAATTAATGAGTCTACTTGACAAGTTTAATGGATTAAGTGTTGGATAATATGACCCATAGCGTCACTATTTGTACAGATCACGGTGTTGTTGTACAAATTAACTATGTGACAAGGAAATTGAACTCTCATCATTTGTGATTAAATCACCATAAATGTATAAATGAAGAGAGGTCCATATGATTAGTTCCTGGATTGAGATGATATGAGACAGTATCAATCCCCGAAGGATTAATCATTAAATATCCCTAGCCGGAGTATTATCGAGACTGGACATCGATAATGCGGAATAGGCTAGTATTGCACTTGTGTGCGTTGTGAGGGCACAACGACATAGTTCTCATATATATAAGTATTGGATACTTATGCAAGTGCGATAGGAGGTCGTGTTTCACCGATGGTATGGGAAACAGCTTCGCTCTGGACAGACCCCTCGGAATCCCATTGGTATTATGACTATGTGTCTATGGGAGGCCGAAATCAGGGTAGGTGTGTATAGTCTTAACCTGAGACTTGCATCGCTAATACTTACGATAATCGATAGACTTTAGTCTTGGTGGTACAGGGCTTTAACCGGTTCTGCGTACACCACTTCTGGGTTTATCAGAGAGTCGTAGTGTATTGGGTGTGATGTCAAGACGGAAGTATCACTTCAGTCATATTGGAGATGATGTCACGCAGGATATGGTATTAGTGCTCTTAAGTGTTGCGCAACCAATCAGGATATTGTGACCAGGTCATGAATATCCGATTATAGAGACTAGTTACCAGACATCCGACATGTGCTTCGGACGGGGCAGACACTTATCCAGCCCCAGCCCTAGCACGTGACTATCTGATACTGGGCCGATATGCACAATACTACGGTATACTACGCTTGATACAGATCTATATATTCCTGTAAGAATATTTCTGGAGAATTGGGTAGGCATGGCGCTTTGCTAGAAGCCAACCTTGTCTTGTAAATCGGTATAAACGTAGTACGAGGTATTTACGTGTTCGGATTATCCGACGACCGTATTTACTGCCAACATATCCGGAGATCTCATGGGTCGCTTCCTGAAGATTCACCGATGATGTATAACTCGCACTTAATTAATCTGGGATTAATTGGAAGAGAGAAAATTAATCTGGGATTAATTGCGGAGATATTTTATCTGGGATAAAATATTAATTAAAGAGAGAGAACGATTAATTTGGAATTAATCGATAAAATTAATATATTCGATATATTAATAGAAATTGGATTTGGACGCGGAATTAAAATTAGATTTTAATTCGGGCGAACGAATTAATTTAGAATTAATTCATTAGTGACGTGAATAGTGATTTCGCTAGGCGTAATCATTTAATTACGACGCGACGGAAAATTCGTTAATTTGGAATTAGCGAACCCGAGGCCGAGAGTGATTGCGAGCGCATTCGCATTTCGAATTCGAGCGCGGCACGCAAGTCACATCAAGCGTCAAATCGCTAGTCGCATCAATCGTCAAGTCACTTGTCACTTTGAGTGATGTGACATGACATGTTGTCACTTTATTAAAGTGGATGGATTTGATGTGAATAGTTGATTTGAGTTGATGAAAAGCATTTAAAAGCTTGAAATGAAATATAACATTATTTATTTCTTGCTTTTTGACTTTTGTATTAAAAAGTAATATATGTTTTATTTATTATTTACTTGGTAAATATATAAAACAAAAGTAAAAGCTTTTCTCTCTCTCACATGCAAGACATACGGTCTTCCTCTTTTCCCTCTCTTTTCTTCTCCCTCTCCTTCACGGCTTCAAGCCGATTTTGCTTAAAAATTTTCTGGTTTCACCGAAATTTTGAGAACCAAATTGAAGAAGAGTAGTGCTAGCACACACCTTGGGTTATACATAGGTGATAGGGAAACGAATTTGTGAGCTTGGAAAGCTTGGAGCTTGGAGCTTCAATGGAGTCTTGCATGGCCGATTTTGGAGCATCAAAAACAGCCCCCCACCGGCAGTCCGCTGCAGTTCAAGAAGGCCAAAACCGAGCTTCATGGAGGAGGAAAATGGGTCTTGTTCTTCCTAGCATCAAACCCATCAATGTGAGTATGAATTCCGCCTTACTCCTTTGTGTATTCAACTCGTTTTTATGCATGTTTGTGATCCTTGGGACTTGATTGGAACTCAACAATGGTATCTTGAGCTATTGGTTGCATAAAACGATTTAGGGTTCTTGAGCAAAATTTGGGGATTTTTGATTTAAGCATGATTTTAACAAATTGTTTGTTTAAGAATGCTTGTATATGAATTAATTAGAGTTATATGTAATCAATTTGATAAAAAAATAATTGGATTGATTTTCCCCAATTTGCTTAATGTTGGCCAAAACTTTAATTTGGGTAAACTCAATTTGAGCATCTAATGATTAAATTGTTTAGTATAGTATGCTTGAATGAGGTTGAATTGATGTTGTGCATAATCAATTTCATGAAATTTGGTTGGATCCATTTTTCCCTAAATTTTGGGCATGACAAATTTGGGTAAACTTGATTTTGAGCATGTTTAATGAAATTGGATGATTTAGAATGCTTAAATGTTGTTTAATTGATGAGTGATTAGATCAATTTGATGAAAAGTGTTTGGAACAATTTTTCCCCAATTTGCTTGTGATGGCCGAATTTGGCAAGTGCCCTAATGTCTTGGTTTTTTGATTTTTTTGTTCATTGGATGACTTAGAAATCATTTGGGGATGTTGAATTTATGTTTGATTGGGTTCAATTGGATTGAATTTGATTTGGGCATTTTTTCCCCTTATGGCCGAGACTTTAGCATGTATAAATTGGGTTTGATTTTGATTTAATTATGTTGGACATGATTAATTGATGTTAAGCATGATTAATTGGACAAATTTGATGTTTTGGAAACTTTGATTTGGGTAATTAATAATGCTATACACTTTAGGTAATTTAATTGGAAAATTTGGAATTTTTGAAATTAAATTATTGGGCCTTAAAATTGGATTTGGGCTTTTAAGTTGTTATTGGGTTTATTGGACTTTGTTGTACAAAGTTGGTTTAGGCCAAAATTGGTTGGATCCAATTAGGCCCAAAACCGCTTCCAAAAGGCCCAAATGCGACTAATGAACCTTTAACGTTTAATTGGGCCTAATAGGCCTAAATTAATTTATGGGCTTATGGGGTAACTCCCGGATTGGACTTTGGTTGTGGGTTTGACCCGAGTTGACCAAAAGTCCACGCCTCAAGAAATTAATTAAAAGCCCATTGGACTTTAATTAAATTAATATTGGATATTAATCGGGCTTTGAGACCCGTAACGATTAAATTTGAATTTAAGTCGTAAAGGTTTATTTTATAAAGTGTAATATTTAATTTGGAATTAAATAATGAATTAGAATTAAATGCGTATTAAATTGGATTTAATTATGTAATTTAATTTAATTCGTAGAATTAGTACTTTAAGTACTTATTCGCAAAAAAGAGTTTGACTCGAACAAAATCAAATCGTTGTTTGAACATTGGATGATCACTAATTATCAAGATTAATTAATTTGATTAGATTGATTGATAACATGCTTGTATGAATACATGGTTGTGATGTTTGAATAATGTATATCGGATGGATATTAGCCGGGTGGGGCGATTTTTAGAAATTGTTGTAATAAATTTGATTTATTAAATTGGACCTGCGTGTCCAGCCTTATCTCTTATTTCTTTGTATTCTCTTCTCACCTATTCCCCTCAATGTAAATGAGGTTTCTTTAGAAGTGTAGTTTAACGGGTAGAAGTAAATACATGTGCTAGCTTAGGAGAGAGAAAATGAGAGATTTGATCTAGGATCAATGTAAAGTATCCATCCGCATATCATTATTATTTTATTTCATATGCGCTTTATTATGTGTTTAGAATGCATGTTTAAGGGTGTATGATGATGAGACCTTAACAAAGATAATAAATTGGTAGCCAATTTGCACGCGAAAAACCCTCGTTAAATATCAAGCGTTTATTTTCCTTCCATTGAGTGATTCTTACTCAAGATCCGAGATTGGCAGGGGTTGTTGGCCAAAGTCAAGCCCTTGTCCGTCGAAGATGTGTTTTAATCACGAGGTTTTGTTCCATATCGGTGTCGTGTCCAAGTTGTGGTTTGTTGGCCAAAGTCAAGACCACTTCTTGTCCATTGACATTGATTACAAAGCTTCCATGTCAATGGGTCCGCGCTTGACTGGGATCACTAGGTTTGTTGTGCCAAAGCCAAGGCCTAGTTGATTCAGAGGAAAAAGGTTAGGGTATACATTCGATGTATAGGCATATATAAGATATATGTTTGGGACTTGGATGTACCTAGGGTTGATGATCTAGAGAGGATGAGATCCAATTGATCTTAGAGATCTACCTAGTTAATTATCATACAATTTGTTGGCCAAAGTCAAGATTGTGTGATATTTAACGGGATCCTAGCCCACTAGGAAACACGGTTTCCCGTACTCGACAGAGGGTTAGAGGCTCGACGAAAAATAGTGGGAGGCAAGAATTGAATTTGCAATACTCGTTCAATTACTCGCCATACGCGCTCATTTAAATTATTTCGTCATTAGATTAAATGTTAGTTACACTAATATTTAAATTGTTGTTTTAATAAACAGTTGGACTGTATTATACTTGATTATATATAATTGGATTATATTAATCAATATATTTGAATTAATTAATTTCAGTTTACAGTTGATTTTATAATTGGATTATAGTAATCAATGTAATTGAGGTTAATTAATTTGGATTATATTTGATTATATAGTTGGACTATTATAATCATTATAATATATATAGTACCACTAATCGTTGATTAAATAGTTGGACTATTGTAATCAAGATAAAATTGAAAAGTTAGATATTTAAAATATAATCTGGGATTGAAATATTTTAAATGATTTAATTTTCAAATTGGGAATAAATAATAGGTTACTTTATTTGATAAAATAACTTATTATACCTTAAGCCCAAAATTAAGCAAAATAAGTAGAGCATAATATCTTTGGAAGATTTATGTGATGATGACTTTAATGCTTAATTTAATATACTTGTCATAAATCTAATTTTAGATTTAAGAAGTATTAAAATTGCAATTTATAATTCTTGGAGAATTAATTGACTATTCTAGAGGAGATAAAGTCAAAATTTGCAATTGGGCATGTAGCACGAGGTACACATCGTTTCGATATTCCGAAACCCATGGCTTGGCCAAAGGTTTGTGAAATATTGAAAAGATAATTGACGTATCCCAAAGTGACTACCATTTGGATATGGCAGACACGAAGGAATTAAAGAAAGGGCAAGGCTCTTACTTTAAAATGTTTGTCTTAGTTATGTTCACAACTAGTATTGAAATTAGATTTTAAATACTTAGTGTGGTACATAAAATATATGTATTGATGTTCAGAATCTGCTTTGAGCAGGATACTGACTTCAAGCTGAGATTTCTCTGCGAATAGGAAACGGGACGAAAGTCGCTGTTTCGACCGTAGATACCTAAGTTTAGGAACTACCCTTCGGGTATCTACTTGAATTAGGAACTGTTATAATGTAACTAGTTTGACTAGAGACATTATCTCTATATCAGTGTTTAATCCGTTGCGGATAAAACCTTTATATTATAGAACACTAAGTGTTTTATTATATAAAGATGATACTGAGATAAATACATTAGATGTAAATAACAGAATTTATATTTTGAATATAAATAAAATCTCAAACATATAAAATGACAAATAAATAGCTCAAATTGATTTGATCAATGGAGACTTATTTGTGGAATTGTTGTCTAGGACACAATTTAATTAGACTCGTATATCCACACTTTTGAAGAGTGGGTACTATGACTGATTTGACTATTCAAATAAGGTCTGTGAATCTAGTTTATTAGGTAAAGTACCTAAAATACTATTTACTTGGTAATAGTAAAAGGGCCACCGATCTGTTAGCCCTATTCATGGTGAAGTTAGTGGGCCCATATCTAGCTAGGCTAGATGTGAACATGAATATTTCGTGACCTTAGCGGATGTGGCATCACGTTATGGTTATGTGTTTTTTTTGAAGAACACAAATCAGAAACTTTTAGAGTTTCGACACGAAATAGACAAACAGATCGGCTATAATATTATACCGTCACGGTAAGACCGTAATGGAAAATACTTAAGCAATAAGTTTCTTATACACATGAAAGAGTATATTATTCTTTCAAATGAGGACTCCTCCCGGAACACGTCAAAGTGACGGTGTGTCCGAACGGATTAACCGAATCATGTTAGACATGATAAGGCTAATCACGAGTCGCTCTGAGTTACTGTTTCCTTCAATAGGATATGTACTAACAGTGCAAAACTTATTTAGAATAAGGTTCCATATAAATCTGTTTGACAGATATCATATAGGATATGAACAGGGAAGAAACGAGGTTTCTCATTCCTGATAATTTGGGTATGCCAGGCATAACGTTTGGATGATACTAAACTAAGGACCCAAATTGGATAAGTGCCAATATAGGTTATCCTAAGGGAAACCATAAGTATAGTACTTATAAATCTCACATGAGAGCAATGTGATTGTTGCTCACCATGCGGTTTTTCCTGAGAGGAATACCGATATGCAGTGGTCAGTGGGAGGATAGTGATACTCGATGAAAATCGGAGTAATACTATTCAAGGCACGAAGTCCTTAATGGAACACAAATAGTTCATCAATGATGAATCTGTACCATTAATCTTCGAATACACAAGAACTGAGTAGATCGAATAGAGTCAGAAAACGACCTAAGGTATGGGTTTCTGATCTAACCTCATAAAGATGTCAATCTTATGAAGGTACATCCACCGACTACGTTTTGAGGAAGTGATACGAGGTATCGACTCCCTATTATGGCAAAGTGCCATGAGTCCGAAATGGATTCCATGTATAACAACTATTTTAGATACTAGTTGTTGTACCACAAGGCATTGTGCCTATTGGTACATTAAACGTCTTCAAGGAAGACATACATGGAAGGCAACATACCAACGTACAAAGCTGGGCTTTTGACGGAAAGGTATCGTTATCAACATTGTGTTAATAACGGTTCAACCTTTTACCTGTTGCCATGGTAAATCCATTTTGAAGATGCTTGTTGATAACTGCATATTTCATTTATGAAATGTGTCAGTTGCAGATCAAAATCGCTTTCCTGAAAAGGAAACCTTTTGGAGGATGCTTACAACATCCTGACGATTTTGTATAACCGACAAATAAGGTTTGCGGGTTATTCGATCCATGTTTGGATTGAAACAAGCATAAGGTTCTTGGAACTGACGTTTTGAAATAATCATAATAGTTTATGATTTGACTCAAAACGAAATGATTCTTGTGTATATAAGAAGGTTAGTGGGAGAGCACTGATAATTAAATTCCCATAAAACAATCGGTGAAAGCTTGGCTTTCATATAAATTGTCCGTAGAATTCTGGGGAGTAACAACCTTTATTCAAGGAATAAAGATCTACAGGGATAGATTTGGAGTTGTTAACACTCTGGAAATTGTACATTTAAAATGTACTTGTATTGGTGTCTCATACGCTTCGAGCATATGGAGTCACAATCGGGTCAATCCAAGTGATAGTCACTGGATTGAAGATTAAGAACATCTGTTAGTATCTGAGAGAACTAAAGATGTTGTCTTAAACTATGGAGAAGGAGAACTTGAAGTGACTAGGATCACTGCTGCAAGTTTCCAAACCGGTAAATACTGCGGTACTATAAAGTTTGAACACTGGGACAGTGAGCTGGAAATATTCCGAGCAAGATAACTGTTGCCCAATTAACAACAAATGCGGATTATTACTGCAGCTGAGGCAGCAATAGAAGCTATTTGGATCAAAAATAAATCTAATTAGATTAGATATAGTTCTTTTAGCAGCTGAGCTAGGCGTCAGCACAGGCTAAGGAATTAAAGGTCTCATCGACGATCCAGATATATACTTCTATATTCATCTGATTCGTTCGGATCATACATCGTGGCGATGTGATGATCGTATAAATCGCGTCAGAAGATAATTACGCAAATCCGCTGACGAAAATCTTTTCTCATCAATTTGAGCGAACCGTACATAGTTCGGGTGTGGGACACTCGAGTGACTGGCTATGTGCCAAGTGGGAGATTGTTGGATAATATGACCCATAGCGTCACTATTTGTACAGATCACGGTGTTGTTGTACAAATTAACTATGTGACAAGGAAATTGCACTCTCATCATTTGTGATTAAATCACCATAAATGTATAAATGAAGAGAGGTCCATATGATTAGTTCCTAGATTGAGATGATATGAGACAGTATCAATCCCCGAAGATTAATCATTAAATATCCCTAGCCGGAGTATTATCGAGACTGGACATCGATAATGCGGAATAGGCTAGTATTGCACTTGTGTGCGTTGTGAGGGCACAACGACATAGTTCTCATATATATAAGTATTGGATACTTATGCAAGTGCGATAGGAGGTCGTGTTTCACACCGATGGTACGGGAAACAGCTTCGCTCTGGATAGACCCCTCGGAATCCCATTGGTATTATGACTATGTGTCTATGGGAGGCCGAAATCAGGGTAGGTGTGTATAGTCTTAACCTGAGACTTGCATCGCTAATACTTACGATAATCGATAGACTTTAGTCTTGGTGGTACAGGGCTTTAACCGGTTCTACGTACACCACTTCTGGGTTTATCAGAGAGTCGTAGTGTATTGGGTGTGATGTCAAGACGGAAGTATCACTTCAGTCATATTGGAGATGATGTCACGCAGGATATGGTATTAGTGCTCTTAAGTGTTGCGCAACCAATCAGGATATTGTGACCAGGTCATGAATATCTGATTATAGAGACTAGTTACCAGACATCCGACATGTGCTTCGGACGGGGCAGACACTTATCCAGCCCCAGCCCTAGCACGTGACTATCTGATACTGGGCCGATATGCACAATACTACGGTATACTACGCTTGATACAGATCTATATATTCCTGTAAGAATATTTCTGGAGAATTGGGTAGGCATGGCGCTGTGCTAGAAGCCAACCTTGTCTTGTAAATCGGTATAAACGTAGTACAAGGTACTTACGTGTTCGGATTATCCGACGACCGTATTTACTGCCAACATATCCGGAGATCTCATGGGTCGCTTCCTGAAGATTCACCGATGATGTATAACTCGCACTTAATTAATCTGGGATTAATAGGAAGAGAGAGAAAATTAATCTTGGATTAATTGCAGAGATATTTTATCTGGGATAAAATATTAATTAAAGAGATAGAACGATTAATTTGGAATTAATCGATAAAATTAATATATTCGATATATTAATCGAAATTGGATTTCGACGCGGAATTAAAATTAGATTTTAATTCGGGCGAACGAATTAATTTAGAATTAATTCATTAGTGACGTGAATAGTGATTTCGCTAGGCGTAATCATTTAATTACGACGCGACGGAAAATTCGTTAATTTGGAATTAGCGAACCCGAGGCCGAGAGTGATTGCGAGCGCATTCGCATTTCGAATTCGAGCGCGGCACGCAAGTCACATCTAGCGTCAAATCGCTAGTCGCATCAATCGTCAAGTCACTTGTCACTTTGAGTGATGTGACATGACATGTTGTCACTTTATTAAAGTGGATTTGATGTGAATAGTTGATTTGAGTTGATGAAAAGCTTTTAAAAGCTTGAAATGAAATATAACATTATTTATTTCTTGCTTTTTGACTTTTGTATTAAAAAGTAATATATGTTTTATTTATTATTTACTTGGTAAATATATAAAACAAAAGTAAAAGCTTTTCTCTCTCTCACATGCAAGACATACGGTCTTCCTCTTTTCCCTCTCTTTTCTTCTCCCTCTCCTTCACGGCTTCAAGCCGATTTTGCTTAAAAATTTTCTGGTTTCACCGAAATTTTGAGAAGCAAATTGAAGAAGAGTAGTGCTATCACACACCTTGGGTTATACATAGGAGATAGGGAAACGAATTTGTGAGCTTGGAAAGCTTGAAGCTTGGAGCTTCAATGGAGTCTTGCATGGCCGATTTTGGAGCATCAAAAACAGCCCCCCACCGGCAGTCCACTGCAGTTCAAGAAGGCCAAAACCGAGCTTCATGGAGGAGGAAAATGGGTCTTGTTCTTCCTAGCATCAAACCCATCAATGTGAGTATGAATTCCGCCTTACTCCTTTGTGTATTCAACTCGTTTTTATGCATGTTTGTGATCCTTGGGACTTGATTGGAACTCAACATTAAGCACTTAAGTTATCATTACATGAATCTTCCAAAGATCATGCTCTACTATTTGCTTAACTCCGGGCTTAGGCCTAATATGTCATTTTATCAAATAAAGTAACTTATTAGTTTCTAGGACCATCCTGAAACTTTATTCCCAATTTGAAAATTAAATCATTTAAACACATTTTCCCTAGGATTATGTTTTAAATGCCAATCTTTCAATTTACATCTTGATTCTAACAGTCCAACTATTTAATCAACGATTTTTCGGTACTATTTATTATAATGATTTATATAGTCCAACTATTTAATCAACTATAATTTAATAGATTAAAATCAATTATATTGATTACTATAATCCAATTATAAAATCAACTACAAATGAATAGTTTGAATACAGTCCAACTGTTAATTAAAACAACGTTTAAATATTAGTCCAACTAACATTTAATTTATTTGAAGAATATTATTTGTTTGAGCGCGTATGGCAAGTAATTAAATGAATATTGCAAATTCAATTCTTGCCTCCCACTATTTTTCGGCGAGCTTCTAACCCTCTGTCGAGTACTCAGAAACCGTGTTTCCTAGTGGGCTAGGATCCCGTTAAATATCACACAATCTTGACTTTGGCCAACAAATTGTATGATAATTAACTAGGTAGATCTCTAAGATCAATTGGATCCAATCCAATTCCTAGATCTAGTAGGGGGACATCCAAGTCCGAAACATATATCTTATATATGCCGTTACACTAGCATATGTATCACTTCTACCCGTTACACTACACTTCTAAAGAAACCTCATTTACATTGAGGGTAATAGGTGAGAAGAGAATACAAAGAATAAAGAGGTAATAAGGCTGGACACGCAGGTCTAATTAATAAATCAAGTTTATTACAACAATTTCTAAAATTGTCACACCCATCTAATATCCATCTGATATACATTATTCATGCATCGCAACCATGTATTCACACAAGCATGTTATCAATCAATCTAATCAAATTAATTAATCTGATAATTAGTGACCATCCAATGTTCAAACAACGATTTGATTTTGCGCGAGTCAAACTCGTTTTTCGAATAAGTAAGTATGAATTCTTGAATTAACTTAAACTACATAATTAAATCCAATTCAATTTGTATTTAATTCTAATTTTCTATTTAATTCCAAATTAAATACTACACTTTATTAACGAACCTATACAACTTAAATTCCAAATTTAATCGTTACGGGTCTCAAAGAATTAACGTTCAACGTCAATTCAATTAAAGTCCAATGGGCTTTTAATTAATTTCTTAAGGCGTGGACTTTTGGTCAACTCGGGTCGCACGATCCCCTAACACTTTTGTTAAATGACTGTCATTCAGATGCCATGTTGGCAATCTCGTTTGAACGCATTTCCAAAAACTACACGAACATATGCATTATGTCTCATCTCGTTCGAACGCGTTTACGAACACTATATGGACGTATGCATTCTGTCTCATTCCGTTCGAACGCGTTTACGAACGCTACACAAATGAATGCATTCTGTCTCATTCCGTTCGAACGTGTTTACGAAAGCTACACGAACGTATGCATTCTATCTTATTTCCGTTCGAACGCGCCTCAAAACGCTACTCGAACGCTTGCATTCTGTTTACCATTTGAATGCGTTTACAAACGCTACTCGAAAGTGCATGAATTTTATTGTATCATGCATCAGGTCTCATCCCATTTGAACACGTTTACGAACGCTATATGAACACGAACATTCTGTTTATCGTTCAAACGTGTTACCAAACGCTACTCGAACGCTTGCATACTGTTTACCGTTCGAAAGCGTTTACGAACGCTACACGAATGCGCACACACTGGACAGATTCCTTCATCATGTTTCATGCATGTTTGTTCCCTTAATCATTCCATTCCCCATCATATGCTTAGTTAACTCTTTTCAATATTTATGCCTTTACCGTTCTTGTTTGTTTATATTCTCCGTATTTATTCGATATGCTCATGAGATTGCGTGCTCGCTTTTATCATCAATGCCTTTATAGTTGTTATTAGTTACATTATTACACTTTATTGCTTAGTACGTTCATGAATTATGTATCTTGTCTTCCTTTCTTTCATCTACGATTATGGGTGTGCAAACTTGCATGTTGCTTAAATTATCTTGTACGTGTTGCATGAGATTTGGTTGTACTATTGCATAAATCATTTCATTACAAGTGGCATAAGTAAGGGACCATTCCGAACCTAACGGTTTGAGGTCTTCCCTTGTGAGGGGTGAGTGCAGCCTTAAATCATTTTCTCGATTCACACCGGGTGACGACTCCATTTTTAGTTCTCTGGTTTAGTTCCCCCGTGGGCTATTCCGTACTCCCAACTGGGTCGCGAGCCTGGAACAGCGTCTCCGATTTCTGTGTCCTACAGTCTGGCGACTCCACTGGGGATAGAGAATTGGCCCTGAAATAATGTCTTGTAATGATTGTGGTGTGTGCTTTAGTTAACCGTGTTTACCGTGGGTTAAAAGGGGTTTAATCAAAGGAATTTTTTAAGGCTAGGTAATGGTTTGGTGTCTTCCTTCATTCACTAAATTTCTACAAGGAAAAGTTGTGAAGGCACCTAGATAATCATGTACTCGTAGCCTACTGTGATGGACTAATTTGGAGGACTCGTTGTTTATTCCTATCACCAAGCGATAAAAGCCTAAGAGGCTTGGGTTTTTAAGAGAGTTCACTCCGCCCTCCCTCTAGGGAATCTATAACGGGAAATCCATTTGACAGTCACTCACGCACCATAACTCGTTGGCACGTACCTTAGTTTATAAAAACGGTGCGCTCACTTGGTCGCTCGAACCCTTGAGTAGGGAGACCTAGTTGTGGGCAATCCTTCACCAGTGAGAGTCTTTTCCTACACTCCCGCCAGCCCACATGTAGACCGGAGTTGTGCGACCTATATCAACTATTTCCTTGTGCTTATGGACCATCCTCATTTGGATGCAGTTGGACTTCTTGTCAGAAATGCGAACTTGTTGGGCCATTTAAACTTGGACGAGTTTGTATCCTATGACAATTGGGCCAAAAGCTTCTGAAATGTCGATGGGCTGCTCTGTAGAAATTATTGTTTTATGCTTGAATTATCTCTTTATGCTTGTATTTGGGGACCATCCTCATTTGGATGCAGTTGGACTTCTTGTCAGAAATGCGAACTTGTTGGGCCATTTAAACTGGGACGAGTTCGTATCCTATGAAAATTGGGCCAAAAGTTTCTAAAATGTCGATGGGCCATCCTGTGTTTGGGCCCTTTATCGTTTGAATTTGTTTAACCATGTTATCGCAAAGGTGTAAACCTGTTGGGCCTTTTTAACTGGGACAAGTTTGCACCTTGCAATAATATGATTGATGCTTTAAAATGACAAGAGGCCGACTTATATATTCCATGCATTGAACACATCAAAAGGCCAGTAGAAAACATGAGTGAATCAGAGAAGGATGTATCCCGTATGGATCAGTTGGAAACCAATCTCACTAAGATTACTGAACAGTTGCAAGCCTTGACTGTCGCTATGGCCAATATGGATATGCCCTGTGCTGGGGGAAACTCTAAGAATGAGAGGCGTGAAGACCCTCCGACTAGATTGAATGATGATATCTCTGGTTTTGATGATGATATGGTTGAATATGCTGCCGGGAAAATGGAAGGGTCTCAAACTAAACTGCAGAAACTCCGAGATCAGGTAGAGTAAGTTACCCGTAAGATGAGGGGCAAGCACGAAGACCTGTTGGATTATAAGGCAATGAGGTTTGAGGAACAGTTGCCTGCTCAGTTTAAAATGCCGGATATAGCCAAGTTCAATGGGAACGGGGACCCAAGGGTCTATCTCCGGCAGTATGTTTCAGTTATGAGTTCAGTGGGTCTATCCCAGTGTCAGGTTCAGAAAATGTTTGGGATGTCAGTCAAGGGGGCACCCGTGGTATGGTATCACAGCCTGGAGAGGAAGATCAAGGAGGATTGGAGGGAATTGGCAGAGGCCTTCTTGAGACAGTATGTTACAGATCTGGAGATCGACTTGTCACTCCGAGACTTAGAAAATACCAAGCAGAAGCCAACTTAGAAAATACAGCTCTTGAAAATGTAGACTCGGCCCTCAGAGAATGACCAGATAAAGATGATTATCAAGGGCACTAAGCCCTCAATTTATGGAAAGCTGAGGAGAATGACCTCCATGATTACTGATTTTCGACAGTTGAGGGAGACTGTCATGGATATTGAAGAAGAAGAAACTAAGAACAGAAAGTTCTATAGCCTGAATAGGAGGCCCATTGGGGGAACATCAGGTACCAAGCCTGTTGCTGTTGAGATTGCTGCTATCCGGAACTGGCGTTTCTCCAACCTGGGTAGGCCCTTGTCTAATGTATTGGAGAAATTAAAGAGACAGGGACTTCTGAAACCCCTAGAGACCAAACCACTTCCACACCCACCACCACCGCATATCAACCTGAACCAGTATTTCCATTTTCATCAACAGAAGTGCCATAACACTGACAATTGTGCACGCCTCCGCCATGAAATCCAGGACCTTATAGACTCCCAAAAAATACCCGACCCTGAAAAAGAATAGCCTAACACACACAAAAACCCCCTGCCGAATTACCACTCTGTCCCACCACCAACCTATATGATAAACTCTGGCCTACCCGAAAGCCTTGTCCTCAAATCCTTTGACCACCAAGCCTTCTGTCTGGGAATTTGGGATAGCAACAACGAGGATGAAACAGAACATGGGAAGAATTTCTGGGAAGATATTTCCAGTAGTGATGAAGAGGTGGTAAAAAGAATGACACACAGTGGGCGTTTCTACAGTGATACGGATGAGAAGGATAAAGAAGTGTTGACAGAAGGGAGAGAAGTGGCAGAAAATTGGGACAATACTGACGGGGATACAGTCCTACGCCAGTTGAAGAAGACACGGGCACAGGTCAGCATCTGGGAATTGTTGTGTTCATCACAGGAGCATGGGCGTGCTATGGTTGAAGCCTTAAGCAAAATAATAGTACCAGAGGGTGCTAATCCTGCAATGTTTGTAGGGTCAGTACAAGAGGAAACCTTACAGGCAATAACTTTTTCTGAGGAAGAACTCCCGGTAGAGGGAAGAAATCACAACAAGCCACTATTTATCAGGGCTGAAGTAAGGGGCAAGAAGACATCTTGTGTAATGATAGATGACGACTCATCTATCAATGTTTGCCCATTGAAGATTTTGGCAAGGTTGGGAATGAAGGAAACGGATCTGGATCCCTCCAATATGACTATCAAAGCTTATGATGATAGCAAGCGAGAAGTTGAGGGTACCTTTGCCGCAGTAGTTAAGGTTGGCCCGATTAAGGATGAGGTTGAGTTCACAGTGCTGGATATCTCGGCCACTTTTGCTTTGTTATTGGGAAGGCTGTGGTTCCACAAGCTTGGGGGCGTGCCCTCCACTCTGCATCAAGTTATTAAGTTTCCATATGGGGGAGAGATTATCACCATCCGAGATGAGGTAGACAGTGCTGTGGCCGCTTTGGAAATACAACCTTTCATAAGGTTCCAAGTGTCGGCAACTTTTGAGGAGTGGGTGGATCCTAAGGTGGCTAGGATCATGGAGAAGATGAAGTTCGAGCCGGGTAAAGGTTCAACATTGCCAAACTTTAAGGGGCAGACTACCCGGAGAGGGTTGGGATATATGTCTGATGAGGATAAGCCGAAAGCCAAGAAGAAAAGGGTTGAAGCTGATGGAATGCTTTGTGAAGGAAATGAGATATCATGGAGATCCTGAACCGGTAGAATTCAATGGGATTCTGGGGCCTGGGTTTGAGATCTTTCAGGAGGTGATAACTGAGAAGTCACTGGCATCAGAAATTACGAAGAAGGAAGAAGAGAAATGGGAAGAATAGCTGATGAAGTTGGAGAGCCTGACCCTCGATGAAAATGAGGAAGACCCAGCTGTGGGAGATAAAGCATCTGTGGAGGATGAAGATGTTTATCTCTCTGATTTATTTGAATGTATTCATGCACCTGCTGGCAATAAAGACAATCATTTTGCTTACTCGTTTCAGTCTCTCCCTTTCAATTTGCACGACTTGAGTATATTTGATATCAGCTCCATAAAAACAAATGCATTTAACCTTGGTACACCTGAGAGCCCCATGGAAATTCTAATTGCAAGTGAGGTTACCTCTGAGGATCGGGAAAAATTAGAAGAAATATTAGCCAAATATGCCAAAGTGTTTGCTTGGTCCTATGAGGACATGCCTAGAGTAGACAGAAGCATCGTCTGGCATACAATACCAACTTATCCAAATATGAAGCCAGTGAAACAGAAACTTCGACGGATAAGACCTGAGTGGGCCGAGAAAGTCAGAGAGGAAGTCAAGAAATAGATAGATGTGGGGTTCCTGGAAGTAGTGAAGTATCCTGAGTGGTTGGCAAATATTATGCCGGTGTCGAAGAAAGACGGGAAGGTCAGAATGTGTGTGGATTGCAGAGATCTTAACAAGGCTTGCCCGAAAGATGATTTTCCTCTACCTCATATAGATGTGCTAGTTTACAGTGCGGCTTTATCTGCCATGTATTCATTTGCAGATGGGTTTTCAGGATACAATCAGGTTCTCATGGCTGAAAAAGACAAGCACAAGACTGCCTTTGTCACCGAGTATGGCACATATTGTTACAAGGTAATGCCGTTTAGGCTCAAGAAAGCAGGAGCTACTTATCAACGGATGGCCACTACACTATTCCATGACTTGATGCAAAAAGAGATTGAAGTATATGTGGATGATATGATGGTGAAATCATAGACAATAGTTGGGCATATAGAAGCACTGGAGAAGTTCCTTCAGAGAGTTGACAAATACAACTTGCGGCTAAATCCCAAGAAATGTGTGTTTGGGGTAACATCAGGAAAGTTATTGGGACATACAGTGGGAATGAGAGGAATAGAGGTAGACTCTGAGAAGATCAAAGCAATAACAGAGATGCCAGCACCGAAGACTGAGAAGGAAGTCAGAGCATTCTTCGGGAAAATTCAGTATATCAGTCGGTTCATCACCAAGTTGACATCAGTATGTGAGCGTATCTTCAAACTGCTGAGAAAAGACCAACCAGTGAAATAGAATGAGCAATGTCAAGCAGCCTTCGACAAGATCAGAGAATACTTGGTAAAGCCTCCTGTATTGAAACCTCTGAGACCGGGCAGACCCTTGATATTGTATTTGGCCATAGAATCAGAAGCATTGGGGGCAATGATGGTACAGGAAGATGAGACAGGGGTAGAGCATGCATTCTACTATCTCAGTAAGAAGATGCTTCCGTACGAAGCCCACTATCAAAAGGTAGAGAAGATCTGTTTGGCAGTGGTATGTGTGTCCAGAAAACTGCGGTATTACTTCCAATCTTACAAGATCCAGGTGGTGGCTAAAGAAAATCCCTTGAAGTATCTACATTCAGTGCCTTCGCTAGTGGGGAAGTTGGGAAGATGGTTAGTTTTGCTGACAGAGTTTGACATTGAGTATCTCACCTCCAAAGTAATCAAAGGGCGAGCCGTAGCAGAGTTCTTGGCATTGCAACCTATTGAAGGGGATCAGTACAATTTTGAATTCCCAGATGAAGAGATCCAAGCAATAACAGTTCAAGGATGGAAGATGTATTTCGACGGCGTAGTGAATTGCAAAGGAGCCGGAATTAAGATCGTGATAGTGACCCATGAGGGAGAAACCTTGCCTATGGCCAAGAGGTTGACGTTCGGAGTAACTAACAACATGGCTGAGTATGAAGCATGTGCTTTTGGATTGACTACATTAATAGCCTTGAAGGCTGAGAGCGTGGAGGTCTACGGAGATTCGATGTTGGTAGTCCGACAGATGCAGGGAGAATGGGAATTGAAGGAAGAACGGTTGAAACCTTACCTTTTTCACCTCAGAAAGTTGGCACAGGCTATCCCCAATTGTAAGTTTCAGTACTTGCGGCGATAAGAGAATCAGATAGCAGACGCATTAGCTACACTTGCAGCGACTTGGGAAAATCCAGAGAAGTTAGTGATGAAACCACTATTACTGACAACAGCAAGCAGACCCGTTTATAAGATAGAAAGAGTTCTGGAAGTGGAGGTCGACGATGAAAAACCTTGGTACCATGATATTCAGAAATACCCGGAACTCAGAGAACTCCCAGAAGAAGCCAATAGAAAAGACAGGATAGTTATTCAGAAGTTAGCTTCTCAGTATGTGGTTTTGAAAGGAGAATTGTATAAGAGACAGGCAAATGGCATTCAGCTGAAGTGTTTGAGAAAAGAAGAAGCTCAGAAGACAATGGAAGAAGTACATGCCGGGGTATGTGGACCGCACATGAATGGGTTGAACTTGTCTCGCAAGATTGTAAGACAGGGCTTCTACTGGTTGACCATGGAGACAGACTGTGCAAAGCTGGTAAAACATTTTCATGAGTGTCAAGCACAAGGTAACTTGAATCATCTGCCGCACACAGAGTTGCACGGGCTGGCAGTGGACTACTTCTCAAAATGGGTGGAAGCCGAGTCATTTCGCAACGTTACAGCAAAACAAATGGCAAAGTTCATAGTTCGGAACATCATATGACGGTATGGGATGCTGCATCATGTAGTGACAGACAACAGAGTTCAGTTTCAAGGAGAAACGAAGGCGATGCTACAGAGATACGGGATTAGACATCATAAGTCATCACCTTACAGACCGCAGGCAAATGGGGTCATCGAGGCAGCCAATAAGACAGTAAAGAAGATATTAGCCAATATGACAGAGAACTGCAAAGATTGGGCTAACAAACTACCGTACGCCCTTTGGGGGTACAGAACATCTGTGAGAACTGTAACGGGAGCCACGCCTTACTCTTTGGTCTACGAAATGGAAGCAGTGCTGCCAGTGGAAGTTGAGATATAATCCCTACGGGTTCTAGTAGAAGCAGAGTTGCCTGAACAGGAATGGGCCTCACAGTGATTTGAATAGTTAGCACTGCGGGATGAGAAAAGAATGAAGTCCTTACATCATATGCAGATATATCAGAAAAGGCTGGCCCGATAATTCAACAAGAAGGTGCGCCCTACTAAGATCAGAAAGGGTGACTTGGTACGTAAGTAGTCAAGGCCATCGACGACAGATCCGAGAGGAAAGTTTAGACCTAACTGGGAAGGACCCTACATAGTGCAGAAAGTAATGGGAAATGGGGCAGTGAGACTGTCAGATTTGGAAGGGAATGAGTTCACTGAGCCGATCAACGTGGACAGATTGAAGCAATATTTTGCCTGAGAAAGAGAAGACCTGGCAGAAAACCTAACCCAACGGGATAAGGAATTCATGCATGCATGCATACACATAACGTATCTGCATTCTTTTTGTGTTTTGTTTTGTTTTGTATTATGATGAGTGGTAAATCTATGACTATTTCCCACTCATTTAACCAAATATTTTGTATAGTTTCTTGAGTTTTGTGAATATTTTGATGTGTTTTGTGTTATTTTGTAGATAAATAAAGTTTCAGGACATTCTGGAGGTGATTTGGGCCAAAACAGTGAAAATTGGACGAAAATGGCATTTTAGTAAATTCCCGCGTCGCGACGCCAAGACCTTCAGCGTCACGACATCTAACATGCGCCGAGTCCCCAAATCAGAATCTTAGAAAAGTTTGACTTTGCTAAAATGCGCCGTGCCACGTGTCAGCATCACAGCCGATCTGCTAACATGCGTCGTGCAACGTGTCAGCATCCTACGGTGCCGACAGTCATCATCGCCATGTGTGCCACGTGGCATCCTACGTGTCTCCATGTCATCAGCCATGTCAGCAAGTCAACAAGTCAACATTGCCACGTGTCGTGCCACATCATCATCATCCAATCAGGAAGTGCCACGTGTCGCAATCCTACGGTGCCGACCATCTCTTTCCCACGTGTCGCCACGTCACCGCCACATCAGCATCAATCATTGAGTATCTAATCCTTATCTGACACGTGGCAGATAAGAATCTCATCTACCAATCAGAAGCCGTCACGTGTCATAATAATTGAAGCATAACCACCTCGCCACGTGTCACCTTATCAGCTTATCCAGAATCTTCAAACCGGTGAACCAGAGCGTGCCACGTCGACAAAATCTGGCGTAGCGACGCTGAAGGCCCTGGCGTCGCGACGCTGGAAGCCTACCGAGGCCTATAAATTGAGCTCGAGATTTCAGAATTCATTGCACCACTCTCTCTCTTATATTCTATCTAAAGAGAGAGTTTCTCTCTCTACTTTCTTTTAATTTTTAGTTTTTTTTTTGTTTCTTAATTTTGTAATTAATTTTAATTACGTTTTGTAATAATAGTAATTTAAATTTTACTTTTTACAGTTTTTTACTATTTACCATGAGGAGGTAACTTCCCCAGCTAGGGTGAAAGGTAATTCTTTTACAGTTACTATTTAGATTAATCTCCCTTAAAAATAATATATTCACTATTTAAAATATTAAATTAAAAAGGATACGGCTAGATTGGTCGGTTGGTAATTCATTTTAATCTGGTTTAAACCTGACTAATAAAGGATACCGCCAGATTGGTCGATTGGTAATTTTATTTTGGTTCCGCCTTTATGGCTGGTTGGACTTAATTTGACTTAATCAGGTTACCGCCTATATGGCTGGTTGGAAAAAGAATCACAAGTTTATATATTATTTTATAGGAGATATCTAAATTAGTAGTAGTAAAAGTAATTCCTTTTACCTTAGCATTTTATTTTATTGTAATTTACTTTTCAGTATTTACTTTACTGCATTTTTACTTTATGTCTTTTATTTTCAAGCTTTTATTAGCCCTAGTTATGTGTTGTAACTAAATTAGTTATTTGGGGTTGTGATTGTTGGATTTTCTAGGTCCATAGAATCGAATACAAGCCATGAAATATGTGCGAATACGAATCGAGAAAGTCGCGGAATACTTACATCGATCGGTTGAGCGACGCGCGACGAACAAAAAATCAGATTCTGCCTTCTGTTCACTGTCACGGCAGTAGCAAATTCACAGCCCACTGTTTCAGTTTTTGCCTCCAATTTTTGAGCTCCAAGCTTCGTCGAATGGTTCCCGGCTCATGGGTGAGCTTCCCTATCACCTTCGCATTGATGCCGGAGTGTGCTAGCACTCTAGATTTTGCCACAAAATCACACTTGCTTCCCTTTTGTCCCTCCATTTCCACGGCAGTGAACTGCCAAGAAGAGAACAAAAATTGCCCTCCAAGGGCGTGAGAGAGAAAGCATTTTAGTTGCTAAAAAACGTGAGCAAAGAGAAGGAAAAAAAGATTAATAATGTGTGTTGATTTTGGTAATTGATTTTTAAAATCATATACCAAACTTTTGCTTTTAAAAAGTCAAACAAATAAAAGCTATCAACCACCACATCAAGTCACATCTATTAACTCAATCAATCATATCAATCAATCAATCCAATCAATCCAATCAATTGTCACATCACTCAAAGTGACATGATTTGACGCTTGATGTGACGCTAGATGCGACTAGCGATTTGACGCTTGATTTGACTTGGGTGCCGCACTTGAATTCGAAATACGAATGCGCTCGCAAATAATCTCGGGCTCGGGTTTGCTAATTCCAAATTAACGAATTTTCCGTTGCGTCGTAATTAAATGATTACGCCTAGCGAAGTCACTATTCATGTCGCTAACGAATTAATTCTAAATTAATTCGTTCACCCGAATTAAAATCTAATTTTAATTCCGCGTCGAAATCCAATTTCGTTTAATATATCAAATATATTAATATTACGATTAATTCCAAATTAACCGTTATCTCTCTTTTACTAATATTTTATCCCAGATAAAATATATCCGTTATTAATCACAGATTAATTTTCTCTCTCATCATAAATTAATCCCAGATTAATATAAAGTGCGAGTCATACGTCATCGGTGAATCTTTGGGAAGCGACCCATGAGATCCCCGGATATGTTGGCAGTAAATTCGGTCGTCGGACTATCCGAACACGTAAGTACCTCGTACTACGTTTATACCAATTTACAAGACAAGGTTGGCTTCTAGCAAAGCGCCATGCCTTCCCAATTCTCTGAAAATATCCTTACAGGAATAAAGGATCTGTATCAGGCGTAATATACCGTAGTATTGCGTATTTCTGTCCAGTATCGGATGATCACATGCAAGGCCTGGGGCTGGTACAGTGTCTGCCCCGTACGAAGCATATATCGGATTACGAGCAACTAGTCTCTTTAATATCGGATAATCATGACCAAGTCATATTATTACGACGGTTGCAACCTTATATAGAGAACCAGTTCTGTATCCCTGCGCGATCATCAACTCCATATGACTGGAGTGACACTTCCGTCTTGACATCACACCCAACACACTACGATTCTCAATATACCCAGCATTGGCGTACACTGAACCGGTTAAAGCCCTGGATGACCTCAACCAAAGTATATTGATTGTCGTATGTATTAGCGGTGCAAGTCTCAGGTTAAGACCAAATACACCTACCCTGATTTCGGACTTCCATAGACACATAGTCATACTACCAATGGAACTCCGTGGGGGTCTTATCCAGAGCGAAGCTGTTTCCCGTACCATCGGTAAAACACAACCTCCTATTACACTTGCGTGAGTATCCTATACCCAAATATATGAGAACTATTATGTTGTGCCCTCACAACGCGCACAAGTGTAATACTAGTCTTTTACGCATTCATCGATGTCCAATCTCGATAATGCTCTGACTAGGGATATTTAGTGATTTATCCTTCGTGGATTGATACTGTCTCATATCATTCTCAATCCGGGAACAAATCACAGGGACCTCTCATCATTTATACATCTAGGTGATCTAATCACAAATGATAAGAGTGCAATCTCCTTTGTCACATAGCTATTTTGTACAACAACACCGTGATCAGTACAAATAGTGACGCAATGGGTCATAATTGTCCAACAATCTCCCACTTGGCCTATAGCCAGTCACTAGAGTGCTTGACACCCGAACTATGTACGGTTGGCTCAATTGGTGATGAAAGACTTTCGTCAGCGGATTTACATGATTATCGTCTGATGCGATTTATTCGATCATCACATCGCCACGATGTATGATCCGAACGAATCAGTTGAATATCGCAGTATATATCTGGATCGTCGATGAGACCGTTAATTCTTTAGCCTGTGCTCAAGCCTAGCTTAGCTGCTAACAGAAATACATCTAATCTAATTAGATTTGTTTATCGACCCAGAAGGCTTCTTTTGCCGCTTCAGCTGCAGCAATAACCCGCATTTGTTGTTTATCGGTTTAGGAAACTTACTACAGTGATCCCAGTCACTTCAAGTTCTCATTCTCCACAGATTAAGACAGCATCCTTAGATCTCTCAGATACTAACGGATGTTCTTAACATCAATCCAGTGACTATCACTCGGATTGGCCTGTTTGTGAATCCATATGCTGAAAGCGTATGAGACACCAGGTCACGTACATTTTTCAATGTACGAGTTCTCATAGAGTTTTAACAACTTAATCTATCTCAGTAGATCTTTATTCCTTGAATAAAGGTTGTTTCTCCCAAGAATTCCACGGAGAATTTTCTCGAAAGCCAAGCTTTCACCGATTGTAATTATGGGAATATAATTTCCAAGAAATGACGTATTATTATCATTATTTATTTAGGACAGCCATTGTCAGTGCGCTCCCACTAACCCTCTTATATACACAAGAATCATTTTCATTTTGAATTAAATCATAAACTATTATGATTACATCAAAACGATAATTCCAAGAACATATGCTTGCTTCAATCCAAACATGGATCGAATAACCCGCAAACCTTGTTTGCTAGTTTTAGTACGAAAAAATCGACAGGATGTTGTAAACATCCTCCAAAAGGTTTCCTTTTCAGGAAAGCGATTTTCACGTAAAGCTGACATGTTTCATAAATGAAATATGTAGCTTTAGCAAGCGTTCTCCAAATGGATTTATCGTGGCAACAGGTAAAAGGTCAAATCGTAATCAACACAATGTTGATAACGATACCTTTTCGCTAAAAGCCTAGCTTTATACGTTGGTATGTTGTCATCCATGTATGTCTTCCTTAAAGACTTATACAGTACCAGTAGGCACAATGCCTTGCGGTACATCAACTAGTATCCACACTTGTTGATATACATGGAATCCATTTAGGACTCATGACACTTTGTCATGATAGGGAGTCGATACCTTGTATCACTTCCTCATACGTAGTCAGTTGGTATACCTCAATAAGATAGACATCTTTATGAGGTGAGATCAGAAACCCATACCCCAGGTTGTTTTCTGACTCTCTCCGACATACGCGGTTCTTGTGTATACAAAGATCAATGGCAATAGTTTCATCATTGATGAACTATTTGTGTTCCATTAGGAATTGGTGCCATGAATAATATTACTCTGATTTTCATCGAATTTTACTATCCTCCCACTTACCACTGCATATCGGTATTCCATTTAGGAAACAATCTAATTGTTCTATTGTGAGATGTATAAGTATCTAAATAAGTTACAATTGGCACTTATCCAATTTTGGTTTTAGTTTGGTATCATCCAAACATATGCCAAGCATACCCAAATTTTCAGGAATGTGAAACCCGGTTTCTTTCATGTTCATATCTAATATGATATATGTCAAATAGATATTAATGGAACCTTATTCTAAATAAGTTCTGCACTGATTATGCTTATCCGTTGAAGGAAATGGTAGCTTAGAGCGACTCATGATTATCCTCATTATGTCCAACAAAATTCGGTCACTCAGTTCGGACACACCGTCAAACTGCCGTGTTCCGTGAGGAGTCCTCTTTTGAAAGAATACTTTACTCTTTCAAATATACGAGAAACTTATTGCTTAAGTATTTTCCATTACGGTCTTACCGTGACGGTATAATACTATAGCCGATCTGTTTGTCTATTTCGTGTCGAAACTTTAAAAGTTTCCGATTTGTGTTCCTAAAGAAACACATAACCATTACGCGATGCCACATCCGTATAGGTCACGAAATATTCATATCCACATCTAGCCTAGCTAGACATGGGCCCATTTGCTTCACTATGAACTAGGGCTAACAGATAGGTGGCTTTTACACTTTTACCAAGTAAATGTGTTTCATGCACTTTGCCTAATAAACTAGATTCGTAGACTTTATTTGATAAGAATCAAATCAGTCCGCATACCCATTCTTTAAAATGGCGGATATACGAGTCTAGTTTAATTGTGTCCCAGACTACAATGCCACAATTAAGTTTCATCTGATCAAATTAGTTGAGCTATTTATTTGTCATATATATATTCGAGATTTATTTATATTCAAAATATAAATTATGTTATTCACATCTAATGTTTTTATCTCAATATCATCTTTATATAATAAAACACTTTAGTGTTCTAAAATATAAAGGTTCACCCGCAGCGGATCAAACACTGATATAGAGATAATGTTCCTAGTCAAACTAGTTACATTATAACAGTTTCCAAATTTAGGTACACACCCGAAGGTAGTTCCTAAACTTAGGTATCTACGGTTAAAACAACGACTTTCATCCCGTTTCCAAATCCCAGATTAATCTCGATTGAAGTCAGTATCCTGTTCAAAACAGATTCTGAACATCAATATATATTTATGTACCACACTAAGTATTTAAAATCTAATTTTAATACTAGTAGTGAACATAATGTTGACAAACATATCTGAAGTCAGAGCCTTGCTCGTCGTCAATTCCTTCATGTCTGCTTTGTCCAAATGGCAGTCACGCTTCCACGATCTCGTTTGCCACAATTTAGGCAGACATTTTGGGATATGTCCTTTATCTTCCTAGAAGATTATAATGATTTTACCATTGCCCTTTTCATATTCCAGAAGCCTTTGGCCAAGCCTCGGGTTTCTAGAATATCTAAGTAAGGTGCGCCTTGCGCTACTTGCCTTATTGCAAACTTTGACTTTGTCTCCTTGAGAATTGTCATTAACTCTCCAAGAGTTATTTATTGAAATATTAGTACTTCTAAAATCTAAATAGATTTATGAAGATCCTTCAATTTCATTATCATACTTTAAGGATCTAATCCTTAGTTCTGATTCAGAAATTAAGGAGTCTACAGCGGTAAGTATAATGGATTAAGCACTAAAGTTATCAGCACATAATTTTCCAAAGATTATGCTCTACTGTTTGCTTAACTCCGGGCTTTAGGCATAATATATTATATTATCAAATAAAATAACTTACTATTTTTCCAGGACCATCCTGAAATTATTCCCAATTAGAAAATTAAACCATTTAAACACATTTTCCCTAGGATTATGTTTTAAATGTCAATCTTTCAATTTTATTTCTTGATTTTAATAGTCCAACTATTTGATTAACGATTTCGGTATTATTTATTATAATGATTACAATAGTCCAACTATTTAATTAACTATAATTTAATAGATTAAAATCAATTATATTGATTACTATAATCCAATTATAAAATCAACTATAAATGAATTGTTTGAATATAGTCCAACTATTTATTAAAACAACATTTAAATATTAGTCCAACTAACATTTAATTTATATGACGAATTGATATTTGTTTGAGCGCGTATGGCGAGTAATTGAACGAGTATTGCAAATTCAATTCTTGCCTCCCACTATTTTTCGGCGAGTCTCTAACCCTCTGTCGAGTACTCGGGAAACCGCATTTCCTAGTGGGCTAGGATCCCGTTAAATATCACACAATCTTGACTTTGGCCAACAAATTGTATGATAATTAACTAGGTAGATCTCTATGATCGATTGGATCCAATCCAATTCCTAGATCCGGTAGGGGGACATCCAAGTCCGAAACATATATCTTATATATGCCAATACATCCAATGTATTACCTAACATTTTTCCTCTGAATCAACTAAGCCTTGGCTTTGGCACAACAAACTTAGTGATCCCAGTCAAGCGCGACCCATTGACCATGGAAAGCTTCGTAATCAATGTCGTTGGACAAGAAGTGGTCTTGACTTTGGCCAACAAACCACAACTTGGACAAGACACTGACATGTAACAAAGCCTTCGTGATTCAAACACATCTTCGACAGACAAAGGCCTTGAATTTGGCCAACAAACCAATGTCGTCTTAGATCTTGAGTGAGAATCACTCAATGGAAGGAAAAACGCTTAATATTATTTGAGAGTTTTTCGCGTGCAAATTGGAAACCAATTTATTATCTTTGTTAAGGTCTCATCATCATACACCATTAAACATGCATTCTAAATACATAATAAAGCGCATATGAAAAATAATAATGATATGCGGATGGTTACTTTACACAATTGATCCTAGATCAAAACTCTCCATTTTCTCTCTACCGCTAGCACAAATATCTGCTTCTACCCGTTACACTACACTTCTAAAGAAACCTCATTTACATTGAGGGGAATAGGTGAGAAGAGAATACAAAGAATAGGAGGTGATAAGGCTGGACACGCAGGTCCAATTAATAAATCAAATTTATTACAACAATTTCTAAAATTGCCTCACCCATCTAATATCCATCCGATATACATTATTCATGCATCACAACCATGTATTCACACAAGCATGTTATCAATCAATCTAATCAAATTAATTAATCAGATAATTAGTGATCATCCAATGTTCAAACAACGATTTGTTTTTGCTCGAGTCAAACTCGTTTTTGTGAATAAGTACTTAAAGTACGAATTCTCGAATTAAATTAAACTACACAATTAAATCCAATTCAATTTGTATTTAATTCTAATTCACTATTTAATTCTAAATTAAATAACATACACTGTATTTAACGAACCTTTACGACTTAAATTCCAATTTTAATCGATACGGGTCTCAAAACCCGATTAACGTCCAACGTCAATTTAATTAAAGTCCAATGGGCTTTTAATTAATTTATTAAGGCGTGGACTTTTGGTCAACTCGGGTCAAACCGACAACCAAAGTCCAATCCGGGATTTACCCCATAAGCCTTTAAATTAATTTTGGCCCATTAGGCCCAATTAAATTTTAAAGGTCCATTAAGTCGCATTTGGGCTTTATGGAAGCGGTTTTGGGCCCAATTGGATCCAATCCAATTTGCCTAAACCCAACTTTGTACAACAAAGCCCATTAAGCCCAATTACAACATAACAAGCCCAAATCCAATTTAAGGCCCAATTTAATTAAATACAAAAATTCCAAATTTCATACTTTAATTAACTAAAGTGCATTAACATAATTAATCACCAAAATCATTATTTCCAAAACATAAATTAGGTTAATTAATCATGCTCATCTAAATCAATTAGTGACCAACACAAATTAATCAAAATCAAACCCAATCATGCTTAATGTGTCTCGTCCAAGGGGAATAATTTTGTCCGATTCGAATTCAATCAAATTAATTCTACAATCGATACTAAATTAACATCCCGAATGATTTCCAATACATCCAATGATCAAAAATCAAAAACACCAAGACATTAGGACATCATGTTGCATTCGGCCAAGGTAAGTTTTTGGGGATTTTTGTTCAATTCAAAATTCAATCCAATTAATTTCAAATTAACATTATCCAATGTCATTCCAACTCATCAAATGAATCAAAATGGAAAAATTCCAAGAATTCCAAAACCCTAACCTATTCGGCCAAGGCAACATATTTGGGGAAAAATGTACCAAATCATTTTTCTTGAAATTGATCCAATCCAACTTCAATTAAACATGTTATAAGCATACACAAACATCCAATTAATTCAAATCATGCTCAAAAAACATTTACCCAAATTTTAAGCCCTATTCGTATTTCATGCTTTTACTCACTCTGATACCATTGTTGGATTTTCTAGGTCCATAGAATCGAATACAATCCATGAAATATGTGCGAATACGAATCGAGAAAGTCGCGGAATACTTACATCTATCGGTTGAGCGACGCGCGACGAACAAAAAATCAGATTCTGCCTTCTGTTCACTGTCACGGCAGTAGCAAACTCACAGCCCACTGTTTCAGTTTTTGCCTCCAATTTTTGAGCTCCAAGCTTCGTCGAATGGTTCCCAGCTCATGGGTGAGCTTCCCTATCACATTCGCATTGATCCCGGAGTGTGCTAGCACTAGATTTTGCCACAAAATCACACTTGCTTCCCTTTTGTCCCTCCATTTCCACGGCAGTGAACTGCCAAGAAGAGAACAAAAATTTCCCTCCAAGGGCGTGAGAGAGAAAGCATTTTAGTTGCTAAAAAACGTGAGCAAAGAGAAGGAAAAAAAGATTAATAATGTATGTTGATTTTGGTAATAGATTATTAAAATCATATACCATGCTTTTGCTTTTAAAAAGTCAAACAAATAAAAGCTATCAACCACCACATCAAGTCACATCTATTAACTCAATCAATCACATCAATCAATCAATCCAATCAATTGTCACATCACTCAAAGTGACATGATGTGACGCTAGATGCGACTAGTGATTTGACGCTTGATTTCACTTGCGTGCCGCACTCGAATTCGAAATGCGAATGCGCTCGCAAATAATCTCGGGCTCAGGTTTGCTAATTCCAAATTAACGAATTTTCTGTTGCGTCGTAATTAAATGATTACACCTAGCGAAGTCACTATTCACGTAGCTAACGAATTAATTCTAAATTAATTCGTTCGCCCGAATTAAAATCTAATTTTAATTCCGCGTCGAAATCCAATTTCGTTTAATATATCAAATATATTAATATTATGAATAATTCCAAATTAACCGTTATCTCTCTTTTAATAATATTTTATCCCAGATAAAATATATCCGTAATTAATCCCAGATTAATTTTCTCTCTTATCATAAATTGATCCCATATCAATATAAAGTGTGAGTCATACGTCATCGGTGAATATTCGGGAAGCGACCCATGAGATCCCCGGATATGTTGGCAGTAAATTCGGTCGTCGGACTATCCGAACACGTAAGTACCTCGTACTACGTTTATACCGATTTACAAGACAAGGTTGGCTTCTAGCAAAGCGCCATGCCTTCCCAATTCTCCGAAAATATCCTTACAGGAATAAAGGATCTGTATCAGGCGTAATATACCGCAGTATTGCGTATTTCTGTCCAGTATCGGATGATCACATGCAAGGCCTGGGGCTGGTACAGTGTCTGCCCCGTACGAAGCATATATCGGATTACGAGCAACTAGTCTCTTTAATATCGGATAATCATGACCAAGTCATATTATTCCAACGGTTGCAACCTTATATAGAGAACCAGTTCTGTATCCCTGTGCGATCATCAACTCCATATGACTGGAGTGACACTTCCGTCTTGACATCACACCAAACACACTACGATTCTCAATATACCCAGCATTAGCGTACACAAAACCGATTAAAGCCCTGGACGACCTCAACCAAAGTATATTGATTGTCGTATGTATTAGCGGTGCAAGTCTCAGGTTAAGACCAAATACACCTACCCTGATTTCGGACTTCCATAGACACATAGTCATACTACCAATGGAACTCCGATGGGGTCTTATCCAGAGCGAAGCTGTTTCCCATACCATCGGTAAAACACAACCTCCTATTACACTTGCGTGAGTATCCTATACCCAAATATATGAGAACTATTATGTTGTGCCCTCACAACGCGCACAAGTGTAATACTAGTCTTTTACGCATTCATCGATGTCCAATCTCGATAATGCTCTGACTAGGGATATTTAGTGATTTATGCTTCGTGGATTGATACTGTCTCATATCATTCTCAATCCAGGAACAAATCACAGGGACCTCTCATCATTTATACATCTAGGTGATCTAATCACAAATGATAAAAGTGCAATCTCCTTTGTCACATAGTTAATTTGTACAACAACACCGTGATCTGTACAAATAGTGACGCTATGGGTCATAATTGTCCAACAGTGATGACTTTTAATATCACCGTTTTATAAGGGGTTAGATTATAGCTTGGGTATTATAAAGATTTATTTATTGAGTCTTAATCTTAATGCTTTTTCATTAACTGGCCATTAATAAAATTGATCTGGTAAATCTAAAATGAACTAGACATAGGGATTTTAGGTTTCAGCCTTAGACTCAATAGCCCACGATCTTCCTTGAGGATAGATACCCCTTTAATAGATTTCCTTACAGGATAGGAATATACTTGTCGGGTGGGGGTAGCCATAATTGGAACTTAATCTTAATGAATCCAGGTAATTTGGTTGACATAGACATATGGTTCAATTGGGTTAAACTGGGTATTTGTGTCTGACCATCGACAGAGGCTCACACATAATTTAGTGTTCCATGTTAATAAATCAATATATTACCCAACTTTAAGATAACCACTTCATCTTTAAAATGATATTGGAAGAAATCACATCCCTATATAGTTTTTAATAGTGAACTTTCTTAAAACCTATTTTCGACAATCTTATTTACTTGCTTTTAAATTTAGAATCATCACCATTTCAAATCAATCAATCAATCTTTTAGATATTAGTAATCATTTGACCTCATATAATTAATAGTTTAGATATTAAGTCCTCGTGGGATCGATATTTTTATACTACTTGAACGATACGTGCGCTTGCGTTATACGTGTGTGTTTACGCCGGTCAAGTTTTTGGCGCCGTTGCCGGGGACTTATTTATCTTTCACTATTAGTTTTGGGGTTAGATACGTTACTTGTATCTAATTTCTTTTTACTTATTGTTTTTGTTTTCTTGTGTTTCAGGTTCTCAGAAACTACATGAGACAAACAAAAAGCTTTGAACTCCGACCGCTTGACCCAGAAATTGAAAGAACCATCAGACAGTTGAGAAGGGAAAGGCAAGAAGGTCAAGAAGCTTTAGTCAACATGGAACCTGAACCTTTGAACGTTGCACCACCAATTCCCATTCGAGACAGAACCATTCCGGTGGTTGACAGACTCATTTCTTGTATTGTACTTCCTCCCTTACCAGCAAATGTGTGTGACATCAAAACATGCATTCAGATGATTCAGCACTCAGTTCAGTTCGGGGGGAATGCAACTGAAGATCCTAATGCCCACATCAGTAACTTCCTGGAAGTTTGCGGCACTTTTAACTACAATAGAGAATCAGAAAAAGCAATGAGACTGCGAGTTTTTCCATACTCCTTAAAGGACAGAGCTAAAGCTTGGCTACATTCACTACCAGCAGGTTCTATCACAACTTGGAACACTCTAGCCACCAAATTTCTTGCAAAGTACTTTCCACCAGCCAGAACCGGAAAGCTGAGGAATGACATCACATCCTTTGTACAACAAGATTCAGAATCCATCTGCGAAGCTTGGGAAAGGTACAAAGATTTGCTCCGGAGATGTCCTCACCATGAGATTCCAAAATGGCTTCAAGTCCAAACATTCTATAATGGGCTTTCTGGAATAATGAGAACCACAATCGATGCTGTTGCTGGAGGAGCTTTAATGGCAAAATGAGAAGATCAAGCCTGGGACCTAATCGAAGAAATGGCCAACAACAATTCCTTGTGGCCAATAGAAAGGAGCATGATCCAAAGAATTGCAGGAATTTATGAAAGTGGAGCCAATACAGCAGTCAACGCCAAGCTAGATCAGATATGCAAATTTATGGAGACTCTTACCACTGGATCCACAAGTTCACCATTTGGAGGAGCACTAGAGTCGAACCAACTTGAAGAAACGGTGAATTTTGTCAACAATTTCAATAGACAAGGGAACAATCCTTATTCCAACACTTACAACCCAGGGTGGAGGAATCATCCCAATTTTTCATGGAGCAACAATTCAGGCCAATAGTAGAACTATCCACCACCTGAATTCCAGCAACAGAACAAAAGCCAGGAGCAGACAAATGAACCAGGAATAACAAAAGTGTTGACCCACTTGAAAAAGATAGAAGCAAAACACGACTCTCAAGCAGCAAGATATGATGCTATGTTTCAATCCCAAGCAGCATTAATTCAAAGTCAATCTGCTTCTATTAAAGCACTGGAGAATCAAATGGGACAACTGGCAAATGCTCAAAGTTACAGACGGCCAGGTACCCTTCCTAGCAACACAGAGCCAAATCCAAGAAACATGGGGAAGGAGCAATGTCATGCCATCATGTTAAAAAGCGGTACTGAAATCAACAAAGATGTTGGAGCCAAAACAACTGCTGAGGAAGTTCCAAAAGAAACAAAGCAACAAATGGAGGAAAATGAAGCAAAGGAAAAAGAACAGATCATTCCACCTTCACATTTTCCTCAACGTCTTCAGAAGAACAAATTGGACAAGAAGTTTTGTAGGTTCGTGGAGATCTTCAAAAAGCTGCATATCAACATTCCATTTGCAGAAGCGTTGGAACAAATGCCCACCTATACCAAATTCATGAAAGATATTCTTTCACTTAAACGGAGATTGGGAGATTACGAGACAGTAGCATTAACAGAAGAATGCAGTGCCATCATTCAGAGGAAACTTCCCCCAAAGTTGAAAGATCCCGGCAGTTTCATTGTTCCTTGCGTCATAGGAGAACATAACTTTGGTAAGGCTTTGTGTGATTTAGGTGTGAGTGTTAACTTGATGCCTTTTTTCTATTTTCAGGAAATTACAGATTGGAGAAACAATGCCAACTTCAGTCTCACTGCAACTTGCTGATAGAACGCTCGTATTTTCGAGAGGTGTAGTTGAGGATGTGCTGGTCAAGGTTGACAAATTCATTTTCCCAGCAGATTTTATTGTCCTTGATATGGAGGAAGACGCAGACGTGCCAATCATCCTTGGGAGACCATTCTTGGCTACAAGTTTAACCATTATTGATGTACAAAAAGGAGAATTAACCATGAGGGTACATGACCAAGAAGTAACATTCAATATTTTCAAGGCCATGAATTTCCCAGATGATGAAAAGAATGAGGAATGTTTCAAACTTGATGTGATACACAGTACCATTCAGAACTCTGATGAAAGACAAAGTTCTACTGACAAACTTAAAACATGTCAATTGCCTGTGGAGCCTAAAGATAAAGCGTCTTTTGTACTGAAGAAGCCAATTCTTACACTACAAGCAACATAAGAGAAAAAGTTCCACCAGCTCAACGAATTGGAGGAATTTCACAGTCAGCCTTTTGAGGATGCCAAATTGTACAAAGAAAAGGGCAAGAAAAGACATGATGAGAAGTTAGTGCGCATACAACTGGAACCAGGGCAGAAGGTACTGTTAAACAAATCAAGGGTGAAATTCTTCCCATGGAAGCCAAAATCACGGTGGTCAGGTCCATTTGTGGTCACCAAAGTTTTACCAAATAGAGCCGTTGAGATACATGATCCTGACGCTAACAAAACTTTCAAGGTTAAAAACAAGCGTGTCAAACAATACTGGGGAGAATCATTTGAGCGACAAAAAGAATGTGTTACACTTTCAGATCCAGCTTAACGTTCGAGAAGTCAAGTCTGGCTGACTGTTGGACAAAATGACCCATAGCGTCACTATTTGCACAGATCATTGTGTTGTTGTAGCAAATTAACTATGTGATAAGGAAATTGCACTCTCATCATTTGTGATTAGATCACCATAGATATATAAATGAAGAGATGTCCCTATGATTAGTTCCTGGACTGAGAATGATATGAGACAGTATCAGTCCCCGAAGGTTTAATCATTAAATATCCCTAGCCGGAGTATTATCGAGACTAGACATCGATAATGCGGAATAGGCTAGTATTGCACTTGTGTGCGTTGTGAGGGCACAACGGCATAGTTCTCATATATATAAGTATCAGATACTTATGCAAGTGCGATAGGAGGTCGTGTTTCACCGATGGTACGGGAAACAGCTTCGCTCTGGATAGACCCCTCGGAATCTCATTGGTATTATGACTATGTGTCTATGGGAGGCCGAAATCAAGGTAGGTGTGTATAGTCTTAACCTGAGACTTACATCGCTAATACTTGCGATAATCGGTAGACTTTGGTCTTGGTGGTACAGGGCTTTAACCGGTTCTGCGTACACCACTTCTGGGTTTATCAGAGAGTCGTAGTGTATTGGGTGTGATGTCAAGACGGAAGTATCACTTCAGTCATAGTGGAGATGATGTCACGCAGGATACGGTACTAGTGCTCTTGAGTGATGCGCATCCAATCATGATATTATGACCAGGTCATGAATATCTGATTATAGAGACTAGTTACCAGACATCCGACATGTGCTTCGGACGGGGCAGACACTTATCCAGCCCCAGCCCTAGCACGTGACTATCCGATACTGGGCCGATATACACAATACTACGGTATACTACGCTTGATACAGATCTATATATTCCTGTAAGAATATTTCTGGAGAATTGGATAGGCATGGCGCTTTGCTAGAAGCCAACCTTGTCTTGTAAATCGGTATAAACGTAGTACGAGGTACTTACGTGTTCGGATAGTCCGACGACCGTATTTACTACCAACATATCCGGGGATCTCATGGGTCGCTTCTTGAAGATTCAGCGATGACGTATGACTCGCACTTTAATTAATCTGGGATTAATTGGAAGAGAGAGAAAATTAATCTGGGATTAATTCGATGAGAGAGAAAATTAATCTGGGATTAATTACGGAGATATTTTATCTGGGATAAAATATCGTTTAAAGAGAGAGAACGATTAATTTGGAATTAATCGGTAAAATAATATATTCGATATATTATACGAAATTAGATTTCGACGCGGAATTGAAATTGGATTTTAATTCGGGCGAACGAATTAATTTATAATTAATTCATTAGCGACGTGAATAGTGAATTCGATAGGCGTAATCACTTAATTACGACGCGACGGAAAATTCGTTAATTTGGAATTAGCGAACCCGAGCCCGAGAGTGATTGTGAGCGCATTCGCATTTCGAATTCGAACGCGGCACACAAGTCACATCAAGCGTCAAATCGCTAGTCGCATCAATTGTCAAATCACTTGTCACTTTGAGTGATGTGACATGACATGTTGTCACTTTAATAAATTGACTTGATGTGAATAGTGATAGTTGATTGAAAAGCACTTTTGCTTTTTGACTTTTGCTTTTTTGAAAAGTAAAAGGAATTTACTATTAGAAATAAAAGTTGTAAATGGTTTTAATTAATTTTGGAAATTAAATATAAACCTTATTTACACTTTTTCACTCTCTCTCCCCTTTTTTACGTTTTTGTTGAAACCTTTTTCCCTCTCTTTTTTCTTCTTCTCTTCCTCACGGCTTGGAGCCAAATTTCTTCTCTCATTTTTGGTGATGGCCGAATCTATGAGAAGCAAGGAAGAAGATGATGTGCTAGCACACCTTGAGTGATACATAGGTGATAGGGAAGTGTCTTCATGAGGTTGGATTTATTTTTGGAGCTTGAAGCTTTGAGCTTCCATGGAGTCATCAATGGCCGATCATGGAGGAGACCACCACCACCAAAACCGAGCAGTCCATAGCAAGGAGAAGCCTTGGGCGAGCTTATGGAGGGAGCTTGAAGGCTTGTATTCTTCATTTCATCAAAACCCATCAATGTGTGTATGAATTCCGCCTTACTCCTTGATGTATTCATGTGTTTTCTTGCTTGATTTCATGATTCTTGGGACCTATATTAGAAACCAACAATGGTATCAGAGCTATTATCAAGCATGAAAAAGTTAGGGTTAAAATTGGGGATAATCAATTGAAGCATGATTTGGTAAATTGGATGATTAAGTATGCTTGTATGTTGATGAATTGAAGTTGTGCATGATCAATTTCATGAAATTGGATTGGATTCAATTTTCCCCAAATTTTGGGCATGACAAATTGGGTAAAATCAATTGAAGCATGATTTGATTAAATTGATTGATTAAGTATGCTTAAATGTTGTTGAATTAATGATTGATTGGATCAATTTGATGAAATTATGTTTGGAACAAATTTCCCCAATTTTTTGTGTTGGCATAAAGTGACAAATTGGGTAAACTTTATTTTGAGCATATTTTGTGAAATTGGATGAATGAGAATGCTTAAAGTATGTTTAATTTAAGATTGATTAGATCAATTTGTTGAAATTGTGTTTGGAACAAATTTCCCCAAATTGCTTATGATGGCCAAAATTAAAGAACCCTAAATTTCTTGGTAATTTTGTTTGTTTGATCATTGGATGACTTAAAACAATTGGGTAATGTTGTTTTGAAGTTCAATTGGATTGAATTTTGATTTGTAACAATTTTTCCCTTTTAAAGTGGCTTGGCCGAATTCAATTGAATATGAAATTCATTGTGTTTTTTGTATTTTGATTCATTGGATGAATTTAATTGATTTGGGAAAGATGATTGTGGATTCAATTGGATTGAAACCGAATAGGATTGAAAAACCCCTAATTACCGAGAACAAAAGCATGTAAATTGGGTTTGATTTTAATAAATTGTGTTGGACACTATTTATTGTTAAAGTGCATGATTAATTAGGCTAATTGATGTTTTAGAAATGTTAATTGGATAATTAATTGTGTATTACACTTAGGTTAATTAATTATGGAATTTGGAATTTTATAAGTTAATTAATTGGGCTTATTTTGGAAATTGGGCCTTAAGGTTGTAATTGGGCTTTTGGGCTTGGTTGTACCAAGTTAGGTTTAGGCCAATTTGGTTGGATCCAATTGGGCCCAAAACCGCATCCATAAAGTCCAATTATGACTTAATGGACCCTAATTATTTAATTGGGCCTAATGGGCCAAAATTAATTTAAAGGCTTATGGGGTAACTCCCGGATTGGACTTTGGTTATCGGTTTGACCCGAGTTGACCAAAAGTCCACACCTTAAGAAATTAATTAAAAGCCCATTGGACTTTAATTAAATAAACGTTGGACGTTAATCGGACTTAGAGACCCGTAATGATTGAATTTGGAATTCAAGTCGTAAAGGTTCGTTAATAAAGTGTAATATTCAATTTGGAATTGAATAGTGAATTAGAATTAAATGCGCATTAAATTGGATTTAATTATGTAGTTTAATTTAATTCGAGAATTTGTACTTTGAGTACTTATTCGCAAAACGAGTTTGACTCGAGCAAAAATCAAATCGTTGTTTGAACATTGGATGATCACTAATTATCAGATTAATTAATTGGATTAGATTGATTGATAACATGCTTGTATGAATACATGGTTGCGATGCATGAATAATGTATATCGGATGGATATTAGTCGGGTGGGGCAATTTTGGAAATTGTTGTAATAAATTTGATTTATTAAATTGGACCTGCGTGTCCAGCCTTATCACCTCTATACTCTTTGTATTCTCTTCTCACCCATTCCCCTCAATGTAAATGAGGTTTCTTTAGAAGTGTAGTGTAACGGGTAGAAGTAAATACATGTGCTAGCTTTGGAGAGAGAAAATGAGAGATTTGATCTAGGATCAATGTAAAGTATCCATCCGCATATCATTATTATTTATTTCATATGCGCTTTATTATGTGTTTAGAATGCATGTTTAAGGGTGTATGAAGATGAGACTTAACAAAGATAATAAATTGGTAGCCAATTGCACGCGAAAAACCCTCGCTTAATATCAAGTGTCTTTCCTTCCATTGAGTGATTCTTACTCAAGATCCGAGATTGGCATTGGGTTGTTGGCCAAAGTCAAGCCCTTTGTCCGTCGAAGATGTGTTTGAATCACGAAGGCTTTGTTCCATATCGGTGTCTTGTCCAAGTTGTGGTTTGTTGGCCAAAGTCAAGACCACTTCTTGTCCATCGACATTGATTACGAAGCTTTCCATGGTCAATGGGTCACACTTGACTGGGATCACTAAGTTTGTTGTGCCAAAGCCAAGGCTTAGTTGATTCAGAGGAAAAAGGTTAGGTAATACATTGGATGTATTGGCATATATAAGATATATGTTTTGGATTTGGATATCCGCCTACTGGATCTAGGAATTGGATGGGATCCAATTGATCTTCGAGATCTACCTAGTTAATTATCATACAATTTGTTGGCCAAAGTCAAGATTGTGTGATATTTAACGGGATCCTAGCCCACTAGGAAACATGGTTTCCCGAGTACTCGACAGAGGGTTAGAGGCTCGCCGAAAAATAGTGGGAGGCAAGAATTGAATTTGCAATACTCGTTCAATTACTCTCCATACGCGCTCATTTAAATTATTTCGTCGTTAGATTAAATGTTAGTTGGACTAATATTTAAATTGTTGTTTTAATAAACAGTTGGACTGTATTATATTTGATTATATATAATTAGATTATATTAATCAATATATTTGAATTAATTAATTTCAGTTTACAGTTGAATTTATAGTTGGACTATAGTAATCAATGTAATTGAGGTTAATTAATTTAGATTATATTTGATTATATAGTTGGACTATTATAATCATTATAATAAATAGTACCACAAATCGTTGATTAAATAGTTGGACTATTAGAATCAAGATATAAAAATGAAAGATTAGTGTTTAAGACATAATCCTGGGTGAAAATGTATTTAAACGACTTTAATTTTCAATTGGGAATAAATTTCAGGATGGTCCTGGAAAATAATAAGTTATTTTATTTGATAAAATAACGTATTATGCCTAAGCCCGGAGTTAAGCAAATAGTAGAGCATAATCTTTGGAAGATCATGTAATGATAACTTAAGTGCTTAATTCATTATGTTTGTCATAAATATGTTCACAACTAGTATTAAAATTAGATTTTAGATACTTAGTGTGGTACATAAAATATATATATTGATGTTCAGAATCTGTTTTGAACAGGATACTGACTTCAATTGAGATTTATCTGCGAATTGAAAACGGGACGAAAGTCGCTGTTTTAACCGTAGATACCTGAATTTAGGAACTACCTTTGGGTTAGTACTTAAATTTAGAAACTGTTATAATGTAGCTAGTTTGACTAGAAACATTATCTCGATATCGCGTATAACCCGCTGCGGGTGTACCTTTATATTCTAGAACACTAAAGTGTTTTATTATATAAAGATGATATTGAGATAAACACATTAGATGTGAATAACAGAATTTATATTTTGAATATAAATAATATCTCAATTATATAACATGATAAATAAATAGCTCAAATTGATTTGATCAGTTAAGAAACTTAATTGTGGCATAGTTGTCAGGGACACTACTAAACAAGAATCGTATATCTGCACTTTTGAAGAGCGGGTACTAGGACTGATTTGATTCTGTTCAAATAAAGTCTACTAATCTAGTTTATTGGGCAAAGTGCCTAAAACACTATTTACTTGGTAAAAGTGTAAATGCCACCGATCTGTTAGCCCTACTTCATAGTGAAGTAAGTGGGCCCATGTCTAGCTAGGCTAGATATGGATATGAATATTTCGTGACCTTTACGGATGTGGCATCGCGTATGGTTATGTGTTTCTTTTGAAGAACACAAATCGGAAACTTTCACAGTTTCGACACGAAATAGACAAACAGATCGGCTAGAGTATTGAACCGTCACGGTAAGACCGTAATGAAAACTACTTAAGCAATAAGTTTCTAGTATACATGAAAGAGTATAGTATTCTTTCAAATGAGGACTCCTCTCGGAACACGTCAGTTTGACGGTGTGTCCGAATGGATTAATTGAATTTTGTTAGACATGATAAGGTTAATCACGAGTCGCTCTGAGCTACCATTTCCTTCAACGGATAAGCTTTAAACAGTGCAAGAACTTATTTTGAATAAGGTTCCATAATAATCTGTATGACAGATATCATATTAGATATGAACGGGAAAGAAACCGGGTTTCTCATTCCTGATAATTTGGGTATGCTAGGCATATGTTTGGATGATACCAAACTAAAACCCAAATAGGATAAGTGCCAAATGTAGGTCATCCTAGGGATACCATAAGTATTGTACTTATACACCTCACAAGAGAACAATTAGATTGTTGCTCACCATACGTTTTTCCTGATAGGAATACCGATATGCAGTGGTAAGTGGGAGGATAGTATAACTCGATGGAAATCGGAGTAATGCTGTTCAAGGCACCGAATCTTAATGGAACACAAATAGTTCATCAAGGATGAGACTATTACCATTAATCTTCGAATACACAAGAACCGCGTAAGTCGGACAGAGTCAGAAAACAACCTGGGGTATGGGTTTCTGATCTAACCTTATAAAGATGTGAATCTTATTGAGGAATACCAACTGACTACGTATGAGGAAGTGATACAAGATATCAACTCCCCAATTATGGCAAAGTGCCATATAATCCGAAATGGATTCCATGTATATCAACCAGTTTGGATACTAGTTGATGTACCACAAGGCATTGTGCCTAATGGTACTTAAAAGTCTTCTAGGAAGACATACATGGATGGCAACATACCAACGTATAAAGCAAGGCTTTAACGGAAAGGTATCGTTATCAACATTGTGTTGATTACGATTCAACCTTTTACCTGTTGCCACGGTAAATCCATTTGGATAATGCTTGTTATTCGATCCATGATTGGATTGAAGCAAGCATTAGGTTCTTGGAATTATCGTTTTGATATAATCATAATGGTATATGATTTAATTCAAAACGATAATGATTCTTGTGTAAATAAGAGGGTTAGTGGGAGCGCACTGACAGTGGCTGTCCTATAAAATAATGATAATACGTCATTTCTTGGAAATGATATTCCCATAAAATAAATATCGGCGAAAGCTTGGCTTTCGCAATACTCTCCTAGAAACCGTACATTGAAAAATGTACGAGACCTGGTGTATCATACGCTTTGAGCATATGGATTCACAAACAGGCCAATCCGAGTGATAGTCACTGGATTGATGTTAAGAACATCCGTTAGTATCTTAGAGAACTAAGGATGATGTCTTAGTCTATGGAGAAGGAGAACTTGAAGTGACAGGGGTCACTGTAGCAAGTTTCCTATAACCGATAAAGACGACTAAAAGTCGCAAACGGTACTATATAGTTTGAATAACGGTACAGTGAGCTGGAAATCTTCCAAGTAAGATACTGTTACCGAATAAACAACAAATGCGGGTTGTTGCTGCAGCTGAAGCAGTAATAGAAGTCATTTGGGTCGATACAAATCTAATTAGATTAGATATAGTTCTGTTAGCAGCTGAGCTAGGCGTCAGCACAGGCTAAAGAATTAATGGTCTCATCAACGATCCAGATACATACTTAGATACTCATCTGATTCATTCGGATCATATATCGTGGCGATGTGATGATCGAATAAATCGCATCAAGATGATAATCATGCAAATCCGCTGACGAAAGCATTTCTCAGCAGTTTGAGCCAACCGTACATAGTTCGGGTGTAGGACACTTGAGTGACTGGCTATGTGCCAAGTGGGAGATTGTTGGACAAAATGACCCATAGCGTCACTATTTACACAGATCATTGTGTTGTTGTAGCAAATTAACTATGTGACAAGGAAATTGCACTCTCATCATTTGTGATTAGATCACCATAGATATATAAATGAAGAGAGGTCCCTATGATTAGTTCCTGGACTGAGAATGATATGAGACAGTATCAGTCCCCGAAGGTTTAATCATTAAATATCCCTAGCCGGAGTATTATCGAGACTGGACATCGATAATGCGGAATAGGCTAGTATTGCACTTGTGTGCGTTGTGAGGGCACAACGGCATAGTTCTCATATATATAAGTATCAGATACTTATGCAAGTGCGATAGGAGGTCGTGTTTCACCGATGGTACGGGAAACAGCTTCGCTCTGGATAGACCCCTCGGAATCCCATTGGTATTATGACTATGTGTCATGGGAGGCCGAAATCAAGGTAGGTGTGTATAGTCTTAACCTGAGACTTATATCGCTAATACTTGCGATAATCGGTAGACTTTGGTCTTGGTGGTACAGGGCTTTAACCGGTTCTACGTACACCACTTCTGGGTTTATCAGAGAGTCGTAGTGTATTGGGTGTGTGATGTCAAGACGGAAGTATCACTTCAGTCATAGTGGAGATGATGTCACGCAGGATACGGTACTAGTGCTCTTGAGTGATGCGCATCCAATCATGATATTATGACCAGGTCATGAATATCTGATTATAGAGACTAGTTACCAGACATCCGACATGTGCTTCGGACGGGGCAGGCACTTATCCAGCCCCAGCCCTAACACGTGACTATCCGATACTGGGCCGATATACACAATACTACGGTATACTACACTTGATACAGATCTATATATTCCTGTAAGAATATTTCTGGAGAATTGGATAGGCATGGCGCTTTGCTAGAAGCCAACCTTGTCTTGTAAATCGGTATAAACGTAGTACGAGGTACTTACGTGTTCGGATAGTCCGACGACCGTATTTACTACCAACATATCCGGGATCTCATGGGTCGCTTCTTGAAGATTCAGCGATGACGTATGACTCGCACTTTAATAAATCTGGGATTAATTGGAAGAGAGAGAAAATTAATCTGCGATTAATTCGATGAGAGAGAAAATTAATCTGGGATTAATTACGGAGATATTTTATCTGGGATAAAATATCGTTTAAAGAGAGAGAACGATTAATTTGGAATTAATCGGTAAAATAATATATTCGATATATTATACGAAATTAAATTTCGACGCGGAATTGAAATTGGATTTTAATTCGGGCGAACGAATTAATTTATAATTAATTCGTTAGCGACGTGAATAGTGAATTCGCTAGGCGTAATCACTTTATTACGACGCGACGGAAAATTCGTTAATTTGGAATTAGCGAACCCGAGCCCGAGAGTGATTGCGAGCGTATTCGCATTTCGAATTCGAACGCGGCACGCAAGTCACATCAAGCGTCAAATCGCTAGTCGCATCAATTGTCAAATCACTTGTCACTTTGAGTGATGTGACATGACATGTTGTCACTTTAATAAATTGACTTGATGTGAATAGTGATAGTTGATTGAAAAGCACTTTTGCTTTTTGACTTTTGCTTTTTTGAAAAGTAAAAGGAATTGATTATTAGAAATAAAAGTGGTAAATGGTTTTAATTAATTTTGGAAATTAAATATAAACCTTATTTACACTTTTTCACTTTCTCTCCCCTTTTTTACGTTTTTGTTGAAACCTTTTTCCCTCTCTTTTTTCTTCTTCTCTTCCTCACGGCTTGGAGCCAAATTTCTTCTCTCATTTTTGGTGATGGCCGAATCTATGAGAAGAAAGGAAGAAGATGATGTGCTAGCACACCTTGAGTGATACATAGGTGATAGGGAAGTGTCTTCATGAGCTTGGATTTATTTTTGGAGCTTGAAGCTTTAAGCTGCCATGGAGTCATCAATGGCCGATCATGGAGGAGACCACCACCACCAAAACTGAGCAGTCCATAGCAAGGAGAAGCCTTGGGCGAGCTTATGGAGGGAGCTTGAAGGCTTGTATTCTTCATTTCATCAAAACCCATCAATGTGAGTATGAATTCTGCCTTACTCCTTGATGTATTCATGTGTTTTCTTGCTTGATTTCATGATTCTTGGGACCTATATTAGAAACCAACACTGACGACTTTAAACTTAGCGCTAGCATGGTGGCAACCCATGCAATTTGTGTATATATTGTGATTTGGTGTGTTTTATTTTTGTGTGTTTATTTTTGTAAGTTTAGTCATTTCAAGATGGAAGATGCTCTCGCAAATCTTCACAATCAACTAATATGAACCACGAGTTGACCCTATCATTTCAAAAATAAATTGGTCCGAGGACGATCGTGGTAAGAGGCGTCAGATTAATCTGGATCTTAACCTTTAATATCCTGTAGATTTCAGCTAACCAGGTACGACCTTCTTAACTCTCCTTTTATTGTTTAAGACATTGGGGACAATGTCTCATTTAGGTTTGGGGGAGGAAATTAGTTGATTAGTACCTTGTTTTTAGTTTGTCTGTTGTTTTTATTTTTAGTCCAAAATTTTTCGAAAATTAAAAAAAAAAAATTTGAAAAATTTTCAATAATTACAACAATATTTTGTGTTTTTATTTTGACTAAAAATGTGGAATTAGTGAAAGATAGCTGAGTAAGGAGTTTCCACTCCTGAGACGTATCTCAAACCTATTTCAAAACAAGTTAATTTTTGTTTATTTCATTTTGAATTATTTAATTTGTGAATTCTCCTTAAAACAGACTAAAATGGATCTTCATATGCTCAGTTGACAGATATTATCAACATAAATAGTAACATACGGACATGAGCTGTAATTGAAAAGTTTGTAATATTCAGTGCTCTAGTTTAATTGGAGGAAACATCTCAAAAAGCAATGGAGTAAAAAAAAAAAAAAAAAAAAAAAACATCTGGGATCTGAGTTATTAAGTCTGTAAGGGTGTTTTAACACCTAGTGCCCTAAAGCCAACTGGTTTGGGAGTCACTGGCCCAAAGCTCGTTACATGGATCGAAGATGTTGGAAAAAATATATATATATGAAGTCTGAGTAATTAAGTCCGTAGGGGTGTCTTAACACCTGGTGCCCTAAAGCCAACTGGTTTGGGAGTCACCGACCCAACACTCGTAACATAGATGGAAGATATTGTATATAAATAAAAAAAATCAAAGAAAAAATTAGAAAAATGAGAAAAAAAATTATTCCATTGCTCCAAAAAGGTGTGAATTCTGATAAAACTTTAGGACAAAAATATTACTCTCTTATCAACTGCACTTATGACTGTTGTGGGCAAAAATGAGTTGTTTAATATTATGTTGGCTATGTATATGAAGAATGGTAAATATAATCGGAGAATTTACTTATTCAGTAATTTAGAATAAAACAAAACAACTAGTAACTTGGAATAGAAGTTTCACCTGATTAGTCACTAACATCTTTATTCTCTTTTCGCTTGTCTTTTTGCTTTTGTGTGCATTAGTTTTTCTACCTTTTTACTTTTGTAAAATGTTTGTGGGTATCATTGCTGTAAACCCTCACGAGACTACAACTCGTCCACTAGGGATACCTATGGGTTTAAAGGCTTGTTGCATACGCTTAATGCAACCGTGATCCCTACGAAAGTGGCTTAGTTAATTTATTTATATTATTTTATGTTTTGCTCGAGGACTAGCAAAATGTTAGGTTTGGGGGTGTGATGAGTGGTAAATCTATCACTATTTCCCACTCATTTAACCAAATATTTTGTATAGTTTCTTGAGTTTTGTGAATATTTTGATGTGTTTTGTGTTATTTTGTAGATAAATAAATTTTCAGGACATTCTGGAGGTGATTTGGGCCAAAACAGTGAAAATTGGACGAAAATGGCATTTTAGTAAATTCTCGCGTCGCGACGTCTAACATGCGCCGAACAGTGCTAACGTGCGCCGGGTCCACAAATCAGAATCTTAGAAAAGTTTGACTTTGCTAAAATGCGCCGTGCCACGTGTCACCATCACAGCCGATCTGCTAACATACGCCGTGCCACGTGTCAGCATCCTACGGTACCGACAGTCATCATCGCCATGTGTGCCACGTGGCATCCTACGTGTCTCCATGTCATCAGCCATGTCAGCAAGTCAACAAGTCAACATTGCCACATGTCGTGCCACATCATCATCATCCAATCAGGAAGTGCCACGTGTTGTAATCCTACGGTACCGACCGTCTCTTTCCCACGTGTCGCCACGTCATAGCCATGTCACCGCCACGTCAGCATCAATCATTGACTATATAATCCTTATCCTACACGTGGCGGATAAGAATCTCATCGACCAATCAGAAGCCGCCACGTGTCACAATAATTGAAGCCTAACCACCTCGCCACGTGTCACCTTATCAGCTTATCCAGAATCTTCAAACCGGCGAACCAGAGCATGCCACGTCGACAAAATCTGGCGTAGCGACGCTGAAGGCCATGGCGTCGCGACGCTGGAAGCCTACCGAGACCTATAAATTGAGCTCGAGATTTCAGAATTCATTGCACCACTCTCTCTCTTATATTCTATCTAAAGAGAGAGTTTCTCTCTCTACTTTCTTTTAATTTTTAGTTTTTTTTAGTTTTTTAGTTTTGTAATTAATTTTAATTACGTTTTGTAATAATAGTAATTTAACTTTTACTTTTTACTTTTTACAGTTTTTACTATTTACCATGAAGAGGTAACTTCCCCAGCTAGGGTGAAAGGTAATTCTTTTACTGTTACTATTTAGATTAATCTCCCTTAAAAATAATATATTCACTATTTAAAATATTGACTTAAAAAGGATACCGCCAGATTGGTCGGTTGGTAATTTAATTTTGGTTCCGCCTTTATGGCTGGTTGGATTTAATTTGACTTAATCAGGTTACCGCCTATATGGCTGGTTGGAAAAAGAATCACAAGTTTATATATTATTTTATGGGAGATATCTAAATTAGTAGTAGTAAAAGTAATTCCTTTTACCTTAGCATTTTATTTTATTGTAATTTACTTTTCAGTATTTACTTTACCGCATTTTTACTTTATGTCTTTTATTTTCAAGCTTTTATTAGCCCTAGTTATGTGTTGTAACTAAATTAGTTATCTGGGGTTGTGATGACTTTTAATATCACCGTTTTATAAGGGGTTGGATTATAGCTTGGGTAATATAAAGATTTATTTATTGAGTCTTAATCTTAATGCTTTTTCATTAACTGGCCATTAATAAAATTGATCTGGTAAATCTAAATGAACTAGACATAGGGATTTTAGATTTCAGCCTTAGACTCAATAGCCCACGATCTTCCTTGAGGATAGATAACCCTTTAATAGATTTCCTTACAGGATAGGAATATACCTGTCGGGCGGGGGTAGCCATAATTGGAACTTAATCTTAATGAATCCAGGTAATTTGGTTGACATAGACATATGGTTCAATTGGGTTAAACTGGGTATTTGTGTCTGACCATCGACAGAGGCTCACACATAATTTAGTGTTCCATGTTAATAAATCAATATATTACCCAACTTTAAGATAACCATTTCATCTTTAAAATGATATTGGAAGAAATCACAACCCTAGATAGTTTTTAATAGTGAACTTTCTTAAAACCTATTTTCGACAATTTTATTTACTTGCTTTTAAATTTAGAATCATCACCATTTCAAATCAATCAATCAATCTTTTAGATATTAGTAATCATTTGACCTCATATAATTAATAGTTTAGATATTAAGTCCTCGTGGGATCGATATTTTTATACTACTTGAATGATACGTGCGCTTGCGTTATACGTGTGTGTTTACGCCGGTCATATTCACAGGTTTCAAAGAAGAAAAGAAGAAAGCGGCAAATGCAAGCCAACCAGAAGCAACAACACATCAGTATCAGTCTGTGAGCTGAGGAACACATCAGTATCAGTTTGGGGATGAGTCTCAGGGTCGAGGCCCACAACAGCATCAGTTTTGGGGATGAGTCCCAGGGTCGAGGCCCACATCAGCATCAGTTTTGGGGATGAGTCCCGGGGGCGAGGCCCACATCATCATCAGTTTTGGGGATGAGTCCCAAGGTCGTGACCCACATCATCAGTAGTTTTGGGGATGCGTCCCAAGGTTGTGACCCACATCATCGGCAGTTTTAGGGATGCGTCCCACAGTTGAGGCCCACATCACATCAGCATCAGTATCAGTTTTGGAGATGAGTCTCAGGGTTGAGGCCCACATCCACATCAGCATCAGTATCAGCAGTTTTGGGGATGCGTCCGAGGGTCGTGACCCACATCATCAGCAGTTTGGGGATGCGTCCCAGGGTCGTGACCCACATTATCAGCAATTTTAGGGATGAGTCCCAGGGTCGTGACCCACATCATCAGAAGTTTTGGGGATGCGTCCCAAGGTCATGACCCACATTGTCAACGTTATCGGGATGCGTCCAGGGTCGAGGCCCCCGTTGTCGGTTGCAATTATCGGGATGCATCCCGGGGTCGTTGGCCCCCTGCATCATCAATTTTGGGAATGCGTCCCAGGGTCGTGACCCATATTGTCAGTAGTATTAGGATGCGTCCCATATTCGAAGCCCCCGTTGTCGGTTACAGTTACCGGGATGCGTCCCAGGGTCGTTGGCCCCCTGCATCATCAGTTTTGGGGATGAGTCCCAGGGTCGTCACCCATATTGTCATTGGTATTGGGATACGTCCCAGGGTCGTGACCCCCGTTGTCAGTTGCAGTTATTGGGATGCGTCCCAGGATCAAGGTCCACTGCGTCATCAACTCATCTCGAAGTAGTAGGCAAGTCAGGTGGCAGCTGGCGAGCCAGGTAAGTAAAAATGCATTGCACAACTTTGATAGGATTGTCATTGTCACACACTGCACAAGTCCCATCAAATTGGGGGCGACTGTAGGCACTATAATTTTGCATATAAGTCCCGATGATAAGTCTCTTAAGGAGGCATTACTCTTTAGGATTGTCATTGTCACACACTGCACAAGTCCCATTATAAAAAGAAGCCTAAACCAACCTTTCACACCCTAACTCATCCTTACAAAAACACAAAAGAAATAAACCGAAGATACACGCCCAAAGAAAAAAAAAACAGAAAATAATTTTCTCTTCTACTATACTCCACCATCACGGAAACATTCACGAAATAACCCATCCATTGCCGCATCACACAGCCCTCCATTCACCGAAAACACATACCCAATTAATAGCTTAAACCACCGAAAATCACAGCCCAAAACAGTCCATGTAGTGACGCAAAATAGCAGCCCCAATACCCTCTTAAGAATCTCATCGACCAGTCCCTTAATATATTGAAAATAGTGACTAGAAAATGCAGCAAAAACAGCAGCAAAACGAAGTAAAAACAGCAGCAAAACGGAGGAAACGACAGCTCAAAATAGCGAAGCAACGAAATGAAAGCAGTAGACCAGTGAACCGAAGGAGTTGCGGAGCATCAACCCTTTCGACGGCCGTGTAACGCACTTTCGAGAGACGGGCTAAGAGGTTAGACCTGAGGGCACCCTCTTATTTATTCTCATCTTTGTTGTTGTTTATTAGAATCCCTTCGCATGAGAGTCGTTTGTTGATATATGTTCTGGTCCTTGAATCAATGGAATATGTGTTCTTTCTTGTGGTATATTTAATGGAAACCCAGACGTAAATTCCGTAGCCGAATCTATATGGACGGTATTGCGGTTTGCTCTCGGGATACAATGCCACGTACCACTTGAGGAATTCACACATTTCGTTTCATCTAACCTTGTATTCGAGCGTGATTGGGTTGCTAGCATGTTATTTATTTTTTAAGCATGATTTATTATGCTATTACTTTCGGAATGTTACTCATTTATGCATGATGATATAGTGCGCATGGGCAAATCAAGTTGGATTAAAGGTCCTTCATTTTGAGGGATAAAAAGCCCAAGGGCTACCTTTTCCACGACGTTTTGCCACGCCGGACGGAGTATGTTTGATTGAATGTGAGATATGTTTAATCGAGCATACGAGGTCCTATATTATTGTTGTCTTTATTTTATATGCATTGTAATATAATACGCAGGGGCTAACTAGGGTGGATTAAAGGTCCTCTATTTGAGGGAAATGCCTGAAGGCTACCTTTACCACGATGTTTTGCCGTGCCTTTTATTATGTCATTTGCTATTTGCATATCATTGCTTTATTTACGAATGCATTGGATTCTTGTGCGCATGGGCTAACTAGGGTGGATTAAAGGTCCTCTATTCGAGGGAAATGCCTAAAGGCTACATTTTCCACGATGTTTTGCCGCACCGGATGAGGTGCACCCGATTGAATGTGAAATGTGTTCCATCGGGCACACAAGGTTCTACATTGTGTATTTGTTTATCCATATATGTGTTTGTGTCATTTCAGATGCCATGTTGGTAATCTCGTTCGAACGCGTTTCCAAATGCTACACGAACGTATGCATTCTGTCTCATCTCATTTGAACGCATTTACGAACGCTACATGAACGTATCCATTCTGTCTTATTTCCGTTTGAACTTGCCTCAGAACACTACTCGAACGCTTGCATTTTGTTTACCGTTCGAACACATTTACGAATTCTACTCGAACACGCATGCATTTTATTGTATCATGCATCAAGTATCATCCTGTTCGAATGCATTTACGAACGCTATACGAACGCGGACATTCTGTTTATCACTCGAACGCGTTACCAAACGCTACTCGAACGCTTGCATACTGTTTACCATTCGAACGCATTTACGAATGCTACACGAACGCGCACACACTGGACAGATTCCTTCATCATGTTTCATGCATGCTTGTTCCCTTAGTCATTCCCTTCCCCATCATATGCTTAGTTAGCTCTCTTCAATATTTATGCCTTTACCGTTATTGTTTGTTTATATTCTCCGCATTTATTCGATATGCTCATGAGATTGCGTGCTCACTTTTATCATCAATGCCTTTATAGTTGTTATTAGTTACATTATTGCACTTTATTGCTTAGTACGTTCATGTATTATATATCTTGCCTTCCTTTCTTTCATCTACGATTATGGGTGTGCAAACTTGCATGTTGCTTAAATTATCTGGTACGTGTTGCATGAGATTTGGTTGTACTATTGCATAAATCATTTCATTACAAGTGGCATAAGTAAGGGACCATTCCGAACCCAATTGTTTGAGGTCTTCCCTTGCGAGGGGTGAGTGCGGCCTTAAATCATTCTCCCGGTTCACACCGGGTGGCGACTCCATTTTTAGTTCTCCGGTTTAGTTCCCTCGTGGGCTATTCCGTACTCCCAACCGGGCCGTGAGCCTGGAACAGCGTCACCGATTTCTGTGTCCTACACAAACATCTCATTATTACTATAATAATGATAATGTTGTTAGGATATATAACACTAGAAATTAATTTGTACGCTCCCTCTAACCCTTCAAACATATATGTATTTTCTATACTTTGAAAAGATCAGACAATCTGATTATATCAAAAACAGAGAACACAGATTTCTAGAAGACTTATTCGAGTCTACAATAGGCTCTATAAGCTAGCACACTAAATTGCAATCTCAGCAGAACACAAACTCTAGGGCCATTCCAGAATGAACTCTTCAAACAAAGAAATCACAACTGATCTCTTATCTGAATAAGTCATTGAAAAACGCCACTTTGCATTCTTTAGCCAAAAATGTACAGTTTAATATCAACATTAACCAATATATCGTTAATTGTTCAATTAGTGTGACTAGAGATAATTTTTCTCAGAATCTACAATAGATTGCTGAGTTTAACTTTTCTCACTGTCATACTAAAAAGGTCAAACCTTTGATAAGCTCACACTGTTTTCGCTGCGCAAACAATTAGCACATATCATGAACAAATTCATAATGAAAGCTTAATCAAGTTAAAAACTTGATCGTAGTAATCTATGAACAATCTTAGATCTATGGTTCAATGGTGAACTTCCAGAATCGATATTAAATATCGCTTCCATTGTAAGTTATAGGATAGTTTTCTTCGATAAGAAAACAACAGAATCATTAAGTATCAAATACTCGTAAATGATTATGTTATCCTATTGGACTTGTACGGAAGATGTATAAGGGTTGTTTTATCTTATTAATTACGTAGTTCCAATTATAGTTTTTCATTCTCACAATTGACTTCAATAAGTCAAGTCTTTTTCTACAATTATTAACATCAGATGTTACACACCAAGTAATAAAATAATTTTATTACTTAGGATCGTAGAGAAGATATTCTATCAAATATAATACTATTGTAGGCATTGCATTTTTGCATATCAGCCCAATGATGAGCCTCGAATGGAGGCACTACTTTTTAGTTGCGGAAGTTGCGGAAAGCGATCGTCGGAAGGGAAAAGTCAAAAATGACATTTGTGGATTTTATTCGCTCGTTTTGCTTCGGGTTCGTCGTCGCCTTTTCCTTTTCAAAATCATCCTTCGCTCGGAACCATTTCCTCGCTCTTTCTCACACGTATTATCTCTCTCTAACTTTCCATGCTTGTGACCCTTCAACTTCCATGCAAATTAAAATTCACCAACCAATTAAATTAATTTGAATTAAATTAAATCATTAAAAATTACCACCAATTAAATAATAACTTTAACATAAATAACGGATAACTAAAACACAAAATAAAATACACCATTCGCACATTCCATACACACACATAAATTAACAACTTAATTAAACCAGATTAATTTCCCCACTTTGTCCCCATATTCGGCCATCACCATGCATCCCACTCTCCATTTCCTTTTTATTTTATTTTCAAAACAATAATATGCCCCACGTGCCATTATCAAGACAAACCCATTCCAACCCATGCCTTACCCCCATTATTCAAAAAACCCACTCACCAACTTGTATTAACCCATATTCCCCTGCACCCTCCATACAAGCACCCATACTACACCTCATCACAGCCCATACATCCTAAGACCACAATTGTCCATGCTGCACGTGAATTCTCTGGACTGCCTCCATCACCTGGACGAACACCCCTCACGGCTGGAGGATCATCATTCTCTCATCATTAACTTGCATCCTCACCATCACCATCTTGGATGACCTTCATCACCCTTCACGTAGCAATCCACACAGCCCTCCTCCATAACCTGAACAAGCCTAATCATCACAGCTCACTGCCCCTTTAACGTGAACCAGCCTTCACTCTCGCCTTCAACACACTCGGCACTCAAACCCTTCACCACACATCCCTTCACGCCAACAGCAAACGGACCCCTGATCACCATCTTTGATCACCTTCATCACCTTCTCGGCATAACCCACTGCAGACACAGCTCACGCCAAACTGCCCTCCACACCACACGGCCACAAGAACCCTTCAGCCACTTCACGCCCACTGAACACAGCCCACAAACCCTAGCAATTAACGCCATAACCTTTGCAAGCCACTGCCTCCGAAGCATCGTCCAGCAAAACTCCTTCACTGCCCAGCCTCAGCAGCTCACGCCATCACACCAGCCACTTGGCCCCTCTCCCCACACAGCAGCTCGGCAGCAACTGTCATCACATCAGTGTGAACAAGCAAAAAACCAAAGAGTATAGCCATGCAGCCCTAGACGTGAGCTATGAACCTGCCTGGACGTGAGACATATAACCAGAACTGACCATTAACCATCATCTCGCATGAATCAACCAAGAACCCTTATCAAACTCTCGACTAGGACACCATCTTCATCACTGCCGAACAGCCACTGCACCTCACAAAGAAACACACTGCATCCACGTAACCCTCAGCCGAGCCATCACACTCACGCACCTGCAGCTCACAGCCCCCTAACCTTCTTCTTCCTTACACACCATGTAGCCCCACTGACGAGAGTCACTCAAAGATGAGCAACAGAACTCACGTAACCCCCATGCGCATTCAACAGCCCATATATAAACCCTAAACAACCAACACCCTTTCCTGCTGGTCATCACCTCTCTCAACACTCGGCAGCATCCTTGATCCATTCATAAATAGTAATACCCCTAACAGTCAGCCCTTACTGACCAGCAAACCCTAGACACGTCATGTCAGCCCTCACTCTCTCAGCACACACGCATAACCCTCACTGTCCTCACCCAAACCAAGCCACTTACTCACGTCAAATACACACTGCAACACGTTCACATTCACTGAATACATGCCTACGAACAAGCCTTCCACTTGGTTCCACGTACAAACAATAGCCCATGCGTCCACATAGAGACTGCCATAACACGTGCACAGGCTGTGAACTGCCGCTTGTAACCAAATGAAACCAACACTAAAACAGTCCATTGACCAAACAAAACCGTGACCAAAATAACCCAAGAATAATCCAAGAGAGAGAAAGAATTTGAGTTGAAACAGAGAGAAAACAGCGAGTGAAAATAGAGGAAAAACAAGAAAAATGATGAGTGAAAATAACGAGTGAAACGGCGAGAACGGCGAGTCAAAACAGTGAGAAAACGGAAAAAATGGTAAACTGTAACCGCGGGTGAAAACAGTGAAAATGGTGAACCCGACAAAACAGCGGAAACAACGGATCAGTGAGAATAGTGGGATGATAACCCTCCGGTACCGTGGAACGCACTCCCGGACAGTGACTAAAGGTAAGACCTGAGGGCACCTATCTTTTTATCATCATTTATTTCTTAGTTAATTTGTTATTTTTATTCGCATGAAATAATGAATTAGAAAGCATGTGTTTAGCTTGAATAGTAGTTTGGCATGTGTTTGGAATTTATTCGCATGAAATAATGACTTAGTATGTGATGTGATTTCGGATGAATGGAATATGTGTTCTTGCTTGTGGTATATCGGATGGAAACCCGGACGTAAATTCCGTAGCCGATTCCGAATGGACGGTAGTGCGGTCTGCACTCGGGATACAATGCCACGTACCACTTAGATACACATATCTCGTCTCATCCGAATTTGTATTTGAGCATGATTAGACCATTAGAACGTTGTTTTACTTTAAGCATGATTTAGTTTAGTTTGTTGTTTATTGTTAAAGCATATTTAGGTTGTCATTTATGCATGTTATTAGTTATGATGCGTTGGGTAATGATTTATACATGTTAATGTAATGATTCAATGTACTCGTCGTGCTATATTGCGTGGAATTATTTAGATGAAAGCATGTTAGATCTAAGTACCTTTGAGCATGCATGCTAAGTAGACTTGGTTAATATTACACAAATCACAAACATTACAAGTGACATAAAGTAAGAGACCATTCCGAACCCAACGGTTTGAGGTCTTCTCCTGCGAGGAGTGAGTGCGGCCTTAAATCTTTGTCCCGGTTCACACCGGGTGGCGACTCCATGTTATTTCATACTTCTCAGCTAGGCCGCGAGCCTAGGACGGCGTCGCCCAGCTCCTGTTGTCTACAACTATATTCTATAAAATAGAATAAATGATAAACTTTTACTTATACTCCCGAGGTGTAAGTAATTTCCATTATATAACTATTATATAAAAGAAATATTCAAGTCTAAAACTTTTCAAGATTCGAATTTTCTACCTTTACATATCAATATGCAATTGTAGAAAATAATGGAATGTTAATTAAAGAGATGGATTAGTGTTACTGGAGCATAACCCCAAGAGTATTGAAAACTAATTCGGTAACACTCAATATAAATGAATCAAATCATATAAGATTCAATTACTCCCACTACTCAATTCCATCAAGATGGAATCGTGGAAGCATAATATTGAAAAAGAATCATATTCACTGAATAGCCTTAGAACTAATTGCTTTAAATTCATATGTTTGATCGTATCAAATATCTTTAAACAATTCAAAGACTTGTTATGAATTTTTACGATCAAGTTTTCAAAATTTCAGATTGAATATATTTGAGCAAGTCAAAAATGTTCAATCTATGTTTCATCATAACAGATTGAAAGTTATTGATCATTTCAAGACGTTCAATATGTGTTCTTTCATAAACACGTAACTAAGTTATGAAAATTCATAAACTAAGTTACGAAGTAAATAAAACTACCTTAAGCAATTAAAATTCATTAAAACTACATACATCTAATGTATCAGTTTAATGAATCTGGTGGTCCAATGACAAATCATTGGTTAAACGAGATTTTAATCACCTTTCTGAATACAATATTCATTAAATGGATAAGGATGTGTGGTGTGATCTTGTATCAAACCATCCTTTACCATACGGAATAAGCATCTAATGCTTAAGTGATTAAACTCATAAAGCATCGTTCTAAATTATTTATTTTACCGAATAAATTTTCTTAATATTTATCTCTACGTCAATGACACTACTAGTTATATTTAAAATATATAACAATTTTTTATAAAGAACAAGTAACTATCCAATATTCGCTAGTTCCGATATCAAATATCAAAACAATCGTTAACTAATATTTTTAAATAACTAGATGGGAGATCTGGTATCCAATACCTATAGTTGTAGTATTGTGAAAATCGATATTTTCTATACACAACTATACGCATCTCCTTTCTTTAGCTTTACTATTTGCATTCAACTATTCACAACAATTTCAAATAATTGATTAGGAAATTGTGTCAGACACATTGCCTCTATAGGTCATTAAAGCTAAGAAACGTCATTACTAGATAAACAAATACCTAATGGGGCTTTCTTAATACCAGTCAAGAATCTCGAGACATGAACTAATTCAAGTCAATTCTTACTGCATAAGAAACTATTCTCTCTAAAGTATTATATCCTAAAAGGGATATCTATCTAGATTATCTATCATGACTTAGAAACTAAGTCATTAACCATCTTGATTTTTGAAGAAAATCGGAACAATAGTTCCCAATGGTTTAGACCAATCTAAAAATATCCTAGTCTAGTAGTATCTAGAACCTATTCTAGAATAACTGCAACCAAGAGTCAAGTCAGATAACATATCAAAATATGTGTGAAGTGAATTAAAAGTTTAATTTATCTAATATAGATTAAGGAAAACAAACAAGCGGCTATTTCCATAATAATACACACTGCCTAAGTTAAGGAATTTTTAAACTTAGCAGTGCCTCCCACTATTTTACGTAATACCGTAATCCCCAATGGAAAAACGAGAATTCAATAATTAAATCGAATTCCATAATGGGAAGATGACCCCATGAATATATTTCGACTCACAGCAGAGGCACGGTCTCGCATACGTATATTCACAGGTAGACAACTCATTGTCAATCACTCACTAGTGACTCCTGGGTTTCCAGTCCTGGTCGTTTCTCGTTGTCGCTGCTAAGGCAGGCCCACAAGGAGACGTACCAAGGTTAAACTCGTCAATGATAAACTCAAGTTACTTGCGTAACCCTGACAGCTAGGGCACGTTCAGGATTCTGCTTTCGCTTGAATTTATCTAGTATCTAATATACATCCGGCATAAATAAATCTCTATCGGCTACACCCTCACAGCAGAGGCACGGTCTCGGATGTAGTCACGGAAAAATATTTATAAACCGTATTGACAAGACGGACCAAGAAACAAGTATTCCAAATACCAGTTACTTTAAAACCTTATTCAGCGGGGATATTCCTTAAAGCGTCATGCACTTAAAATTTAATCAAATAAAATGAAAGCATGCATGTATCAAGTAAAGAAAAGAACAAATACTAGATTTTAAAGGGCTAATCATATCGGGGTGTCCAAAATCAGACTTGCTCTGATACCATTTTGATGGGGTTTTAAGGGGGAATATCGGTAACGCAGCGGAATAGTGGAAAATCAAAATTTTCCGATTTCAAAAATTCTTCTCGGATCAATCAAATAAACTTATTTATTTAATTATCCAATTATCAAATTCTGAAAAATTACACAAGAGATCAAATTTCTGGGTAATTACCGAATTGCCCCAAAAGTTTGTAAATTGATCATTTTAGTCCAAAAGTTGTCAAATACAATTTTGGATGATTCTAAATCATTTCTAAAATATTTTTCAACACATCTAATGCATAAAAATCAGATTTCACACAAATCCCCAATTTTTGAGCAATTGTTTTGAGCACCGTAAAATTTCCAATTAATTGCAATTTGGTCCCTTTTGTTCAAAACTTGCCAAGATCAAATCCAATTAACCTAAAATTTTACATCAATCATATTCATACCATAATACATCACATATATGAAAAGCCCCAAATTTGGAGTGGGTTATGAACCCTAATTTTTCAATTTCATCAAATTGTCCAATTTCACCAAATTTACAAAATCCAACACTTTAATCCATTCAATACTTCACCAATCTAGCCTCACCACTTTGAAACAACTCTAGAACAATTCTAGGTCACCAAGGAGTGGCTTACCAACTCTAGAATGGTAACTTGTTTTTCTAAAAATCAAAAGTGAAGCTTTGAAACCATTTCAAGCTTACTTACATGCATCAATCTTCCATTCAAGATCACAACCATAGAAACACAAACTATAAGAGTATAGATAACATCAAAGCATCATAAAATGAAGCTAAGCATGTTAGAAACATAATTCATGTTGAAGACTTTGAAGAAAAACTTACAAAAACATGATTTTTCCAAGCTTTCTTCTTTAGGCCTTCAAACTTTTCTCTCATCTTCTTTTATGTTTTATTTGGTATCTAATGAACTTGTTAAACCCTAAAAATGAAACAAAACAATATATACTCCCCAAAATTTTGCCTTGGCCGAAAATGGTGAGAAGAAATAAATAAATATCTAGATATTTTGTTTTTGTTTCAATTAAAGCTTTAACAACTTGTATAACTTTATCATTAAACCATGAATTTATTAAATTCAAAAAAGGCAACCAAAAGAATTTCCATAATTATCACAACTTTAAGATATTTATATTTCAAATAATTTAATCATTTAACAATTAATTAATTAATTAAATACAAATATATTAAATATATGTATTATATTTACATTAAATATCAAATACATAAATATTTATGATATTAGTCAAATATCTCAATTTGACAATTAATTAATATGTATTTCATAAAAAAGGAGATATGGGACAAAGCTAACTCGGGAGTGGAGTTCCTGCAGAGAGCGCAGCGGTCCAGGCAGTCGTCAGTCCTTTCAGTCTTTCCTTCCCTTCGGTCAGTCAGTCCTTCCCCTTGCCCATTAACAAACTCTTCCCAGCCATAACCTCAAGTTTTCGCCTCACTCAACCGGCCTATCCGTCATTGGACACCCAAGACGAAGTCTAACATTAAATGCAAATACACAAAAATTAGGAAATGACTATTAGTTCCCTACACATGTATTTTTCGTTTAACCTTTAAACGACTTACAAATAATCAATATTATTTATAAATGTTGCCCTAGTGCTCTACGAGTATATTTCATTAGTGAGACTCTCTAGATTCAGGTATATCCGTCACAAAATCCAATTTCGTGTCCATAATTTACCCACCCGTAAATTATGACGACCACGAATAAACTAGTTTAATCATACAGGTCGAGGTCATTGCATACGTATAATTCCTCCGTCACAAGTATCCGAATAATGTAGGTTTCTAATTAAGTCCCAAGATCATCAAACAAGCATGAAAAATGTGTGAAAACAAATCGAAGAAGTTGCGGAATACTCACATCGATCGGTTGAGACGATTTGATGAAGAACAAAACCAAAATTCTGCCTCCAAGGTGCTCCCACTGCATGCAGTCCACTGCTCACGTTTTTCAGTTTTGCTTCATGAATTTGAGCTCCGAATCTTCGTCAAACGATTCCCGGCTCGTGGGTGAGTTTCCCTAACACCTTTGTATGACTCTTGGAGTGCTAGCTCTAAGTGATTTTGCCACAAAATCTTGTCTATTTCTTCTCCAAAGCTCACGTTTTTGAGCTGATCCAGAAGCCAAAAACTGCACACAATGGGCGTGAGTAGTGAGAAGAAAAGAGAGAGGAAATGAGAGAGATAAGTTGTGTAATTGTTGTTGAAAAAGTGTAATAAATTTCCTTATATATTTTCCAAAATATATTAAAGGATATACACATTTTTGTCTCTCAAAAAGTCAAACAATTAACTTTCCAACAACTATCACTATTGCAACAACTTCTATCACTCAAAGTGACAAGTTGCCTTTTAAATCAATCAATCACATCAATCAATCAAATGTCACATCACTCAAAGTGACATGTGATTTGACGCTTGATGCGACTAATGATTTGACGCTTGATGTGACTTGCGTGCCGCACTCGAATTCGAAATGCGAATGCGCTCGCAATCACTCTCGGGCCCGGGTTCGCTAATTCTGAATTAACGAATTTTTCATCGCGATGTAATTAAATATTTACGCCTAGCGAAATCACTATTCACGTCGCTAACGAATTAATTCTAAATTAACTCGTTCGCCCGAATTAAAATCTAATTTTAATTCTGCGTCGAAATCTAATTTCGATTAATATATCGAATATATTAATTTACCCGATTAATTCCAAATTAATCGTTTTCTCTCTTTAGACGATATCTTATCCCAGATAAAATATATCCGTTATTAATCACAGATTAATTTTCTCTCTCATCATCAAATTAATCCCAGATTAATATAAAGTGCGAGTCATACGTCATCGGTGAATCTTTGGGAAGCGACCCATGAGATCCCCGGATATGTTGGCAGTAAATATGGTCGTCGGACTATCCGAACACGTAAGTACCTCGTACTACGTTTATACCGATTTATAAGATAAGGTTGGCCTCTAGCAAAGCGTCATGCCTACCCAATTCTCCGGAAATATCCTTACAGGAATGAAGGATCTATATCAGGCGTAGTATACATCGTATATTGTATTTCGATCCAGTATCAGATGGTCACGTGCTAGGCCTGGGGCTGGAATTGTGTCTGCCCCGTACGAAGCACATGTCGGATGTCTGGTAACTAGTCTCTATAATCGCATATACATGACCTAGTCATAATATCCCAAAGGCTGCGCAGCACTTAAGAGCACTAATACCGTATCCTACGTGACATCATCTCCACTATGACTGGAGTGATACTTCCATCTTGACATCACACCCAATACTCTATGATTCTCAATATACACAGCATTGGCGTACACAGAACCGGTTAAAGCCATGGACGACCTCAACTATAGTATATCGATTGTCGCAAGTATTAGCGGTGCAAGTCTCAGGTTAAGACCAAATACACCTACCCTGATGTCGGACTCCCATAGACACACAGTCATACTACCAATGGGATTCCGATGGGGTCCATCCAGAGCGAAGCTGTTTCCCGTACCATCAGTGAAACACAACCTCCTACTACACTTGCATGAGTATCCTATACCCAAATATATGAGAACTATGCCGTTGTGCTCTCACAAACGCGCACAAGTGTAATACTTGTCTTTTACGTATTTATCGATGTCCAATCTCGATAATACTCTGACTAGGGATATTTAATGATTTATCCTTCGTGGACTGATACTGTCTCATATCATTCTCTATCCATGAACAAATCATAGGGACCTCTTATCATTTATACATCTAGGGTGATCTAATCACAAATGATAAGAGTGCAATCTCCTTTGTCACATAGTTAATTTGTACAACAACACCATGATCTGTACAAATAGTGACACTATGGGTCATAACTGTCCAACAATCTCCCACTTGGCCTATAACCAGTCACTCGAGTGCCTAACACCCGAACTATGTACGGTTGGCTCAAATTATTGAGAAAAGGTTTTCGTCAGTGGATTTACATGATTATCATCTGACGCGATTTATACGATCATCACATCGCCACGATGTATGATCCGAATGAATCAAAGGAATATCGAAGTATATATCTGGATCGTTGATGAGACCATTAATTCTTTAGCCTGTGCTGACGCCTAGCTTAGCCGCTAACAGAATTATATTTATTCTAATTAGATTTATTATCGACCCAAATGGCTTCTATTGCTGCCTCAGCTGCAGTAATAATCCGCATTTGTTGTTTATTCGGCAACAGTGTCTTGCTTGGAAGATTTCCAGCTCACTGTTCCGTTATTCAAACTTTATAGTACCGTTGTATTTATCAGTTTGGAAACTTGCAGCAGTGATCCCAGTCACTTCAAGTTCTCATTCTCCATTCATTAAGATAATATCCTTAGTTCTCTAAGATATTAAGTATGTTCTTAATTTCAATCCAGTGACTATCACATGGATTGGCCTGATTGTGACTCCATATGCTCAAAGCTTATGAGACACCAAGTCGCGTACATTTTTCAATGTACAATTTCTCAGAGAGTGTTAACAACTTTAAATCTATCCCAGTAGATCTTTATTCCTAGAATAAAGGTTGTTACTCCCAAGAATTCTACGGAGAATTTCTATGAAAGCCAAGCTTTCACCGATTGTTTTATGGGAATATCATTTCCAAGAAATGACATATATTTTCATTATTTTATACAAGACAGCCACTGTCAGTGTGCTCCCACTAACCCTCTTATATACACAAGAATTATTTTCATTTTGAATTAAATCATACACCATTATGATTTCATCAAAATGTTAGTTCCAAGAACCTAATGCTTGCTTCAATCCAAACATGGATCGAATAACCTGCAAACCTTGTTTGCTGGTTTTAGTACGAAAAAATCGTCAGGATGTTATAAACATCCTCCAAAAGGTTTCCGTTTAAGGAAAGTGATTTTGATCTTTAAATGACACATTTCATAAATGAAATGTACGGCTTTAGCAAGCATTATCCAAATGGATTTACCGTGGCAACAGGTAAAAGGTTAAACCGTAATCAACACAATGTTGATAATGATACCTTTCGGCTACAAGCCTAGCTTTGTACGTTGGTATATTGCCTTCCATGTATGTCTTCCTTGAAGACTTATACAGTACCAATAGGCACAATGCCTTACGGTACAACAACTAGTATCCAATCATAGTTGTTATACGTGGAATCCATTTCGGACTCATGACACTTTGTCATAAAAGGAGGGAGTCGATACCTTGTATCACTTCCTAAAATGTAGTCGGTTTGTCTTCCTCAATAAGATTGACATCTTTATGAGGTGACATCAGAAACCCATACCCCAGGTTGTTTTCTGATTCTCTCTGATCTACGCGGTTCTTGTGTATTTGAAGATTACTGATATAGTTTCATCCTTGATTAACTATTTGTGTTCCATTAAGGACTTCATGCCTTGAAAAGTATCACTCTGATTTTCATCGAGTTTTACTATCCTCCCACTGACCACTGCATATCGGTATTCCTCTAAGGAAAATCGCATGGCGAGCAACAATCACATTGTTCTCATGTGAGATGTATAAGTACTATACTTATGGTTTCCCCTAGGATAACCTATATTTGGCACTTATCCTATTTGGGTTTTAGTTTGGTATCATCCAAACATATGCCTTGCATTCCCAAATCTTCAGGAGTGTGAAACCCTGTTTCTTTCCCATTCATATCCAATATGAATTCTGTCAAACAGATTTTTATGGAACCTTATTCTAAATAAGTTTTGCACTGTTAATGCATATCCGTTGAAGGAAAATGGTAGCTCAGAGCGACTCATGATAAACCTTATTATGTCCAACAAAATCTGGTTTCTCCGTTCGGACACACTATCAATTGACGTGTTCCGGGAGGAGTCCTCATTTTGAAAGAATACTATACCCTTTCAAGTATTAAGAAACTCATTGCTTAAGTATTTTCCATGACGGTCTCACCGTGACGGTATAATACTTTAGCCGATCTGTTTGTCTACTTCGTGTCGAAACTTTAAAAGTTTCTGATTTGTGTTCTTCAAAAGAAACACATAACCATAACGTGATGCCACATCCTTTAAGGTCACGAAACATTCATATCCACTTCTAGCCTAGCTAGATATGGGCCCACTCAATTCACCATGAATTAGCGCTAACAGATCGGTGGCACTTTCACTATTTCCAAGTAAATAGTGTTTTTGGTACTTTACCTAATAAACTAGATTCGTAGACTTTATTTGATTTGTCAAATTAGTCCTAGTACCCACTCTTCAAAAGTGTGGATATACGAGTCTTGTTTAATTGTGTCCCAAACAACAATGCCACAAACAAGTTTATTCTGATCAAATCAGTATGAGCTATTAGTTTGTCATATCATATGTTCGAGATTTTATTTATATTCAAAATATAAATACTGTTTATTCACATCTAATGTGTTTATCTCAATGTCATCTTTATTTAATGAAACACTTTAGTGTTCTAGAATATAAAGGTTTATCCGCAACGGATTAAACACTGATATAGAGATAATGTTCCTAGTCAAACTAGTTACATTATAACAGTTCCCTAATATAGGTACACACCCGAAGGTTAGTTCATAAACTTAGGTATCTACGGTCGAAACCGCGACTTTCGTCCCGTTTCCGATTCCCAGATGAATCTGAGCTTGAAGTCAGTATCCTACTCACAGCAGATTCTGAACATCAATACATATATTTTATGTACCATACTAAGTATTTAAAATCCAATTTTAATACTTGTAATAGACATAATTTTGACAAATATATTTAAAGTCAGAGCCTTGCCCTTTCTTTAATTCCTTCATGTCTACCATGTCTAAACGGTAGTCACTTTGGGATATGTCTTTTATCTTCCCAGAAGATTATAATGATTTTGTTTTTACCCTTTTCTACATTTCAGAAGCCTTTGGCCAAGCCTTTGGTTTCTAAAATATCGAAGTAAGGTGCGCCTTGCGCTACTTGCCTAATTGTAAAGTTTGACTTTATCTCCTCGAGAATAGTCATTAATTCTCCAAGAATTATTAATTGCAATTTTAATACTACCTAAATCTAAACATATATTTATAACAAGTATATCGAATTAAGCACTAAAGTCATCATCACATAAATCTTCCAAAGATTATGCTCTACTATTTGCTTAATTCTTGGCTTAGGCATAATAGGTTATTTTATCATATAAAGTAACTTATTATTTATTTCCAGGACCATCCTGAAATTTAATTCCCAATTTGAAAATTAAACCATTTAAATATTTTAATCCAAGATTATATTTAAATGTCCAATCTTTCATTGTTTCTTGATTTTAATAGTCCAACTATTTAATCAATTATTTCAGGTACTATTTATTATAATGGTTACAATAGTCCAACTATTTAATCAACTATAATTTTAATTCAATTATATTGATTACTATAATCTAATTATAAAATCAACTATTTTATTGAATTTGTTTGAATATAGTCCAATTATATTAATTAAAACAACATTAAATATTAGTCCAACTAATACTTTTAATTTATTTGACGAGTGATATTTGTTTGAGCGCGTATGGCGAGTAATTGAACGAATATTGCAAATTCAATTCTTGCCTCCCACTATTTTTCGGCGAGCCTCTAACCCTCTGTCGAGTACTCGGGAAACCGCGTTTCTTAGTGGGCTAGGATCCCATTAAATATCACACAATCTTGACTTTGGCGAACAAATTGTATGATAATTAACTAGGTAGATCTCTAAGATCAATTGGATCCAATCCAATTCCTAGATCCAGTAGGTGGACATCCAAGCCCGAAACATATATCCAATATATGCCTATATATCCAATATATACCCTAACCTGTTTCCTCTGAATCAACTAAGCCACAACAAACTTAGTGATCCCAGTCAAGCACGACCCATTGACCATGGAAAGCTTCGTAATCAATGTCCATGGACAAGAAGTGGTCTTGACTTTGGCCAACAAACCACAACTTGGACATGACACCAATATGAAACAAAACTCTCGTGATTCAAACACATCTTCGACGGACAAAGGGCTTGACTTTGGCCAACAACCCAATGCCAGTCTCGGATCTTGAGTAAGAATCACTCAATGGAAGGAAAAACGCTTGATATTAATTGAGGGTTTTTCGCGTGCAAACTGGGTACCAATTTCTTATCTTTATTAAGGTCTCATCATCATACACCCTTAAACATGCATTCTAAACACATAATAAAGCGCATATGAAAATAAATAATAATGATATGCGGATGGATACTTAACACATTGATCCTAGATCAAATCTCTCCCTTTCTCTCTCAAGCTAGCACTTGTATTACTTCTACCCGTTACACTACACTTCTAAAGAAACCTCATTTACATTGAGGGGAATAGGTGAGAAGAGAATACAAAGAGAATAGAGGTGATAAGGCTGGACACGCAGGTCCAATTTAATAAATTGAATTTATTACAACAATTTCCAAAATTGCCCCCACCCGACTAATATCCATCCGATATACATTATTCATTCATCACAACCATGTATTCACACAAACATGTTATCAATCAATCTAATCAAATTAATTAATCTGATAATTAGTGATCATCCAATGTTCAAACACCGATTTGATTTTGCGCGAGTCAAACTCGTTTTGCGAATAAGTACTCAAAGTACGAATTCTCAAATTAAATTAAACTGCAACATTAAATCCAATTTAATATGTATTTAATACTAATTCACTATTCAATTCCAAATTAAATATCACACTTTATTTATAAACCTTTTACGACTTAAATTCCAAATTTAATCGCTACGGGTCTCAAAGTCCGATTAACGTCCAACGTCAATTCAATTCAAGTCCAATGGGCTTTCAATTAATTTCTTTAAGGCATGGGCTTCGGCAACCAAAGCCCAATCAAGGAGTTACCCCATAAGCCTAGAAATCAATTTCGGCCCATTAGGCCCAATTAAACTTTAAAGGTTCATTAAGTTGCATTTGGGCTTTATGGAAGCGGTTTTGGGCCCAATTGGATCCAATCCAATTTGCCTAAACCCAACTTTGAACAACAAAGCCCAATAAGGCCATTTACAACTTTAAAAGCCCAAATCCAATTTCAAGGCCCAAATAATTAAATTACCAAATTCCAAATTTCCAATTTAATTACCTAAAGTGTATATCATGATTAATCACCCAAATCAATATTTCCAAAAACATCAAATTAGTCCAATTAATCATGCTAAACATCATCATCACATGTCCAACATATTTTGATGAAAATCAAACCCATTACCCATGCTAAAGTGTCTCGGCCAAGGGATGCATTTTTTTCCAAATCAAATCCAATCCAATTGAATCAAATACAACATTAAATCAACATCCCTAAATGATTTCAAACACATCCAATGTCCTAAAAATCAAAATTCCAAGACACAATAAGGGCTATACCATTCGGCCAACATTAAGGAATTGGGGATTTTGTTCAATTCAAAATTCAATCCAATCAAATCTTAAGTTAACATCATCCTACATGATTCTAACTCATCCAATGAATCAAAATCAAAAAATCCAAGATTATAAAAATTCCTATCACATTCGCCCAAGGCATAAAATTTGGGGAAATTTGATCCAATCATCATTTCATTAAATTGATCCAATCAATCCTTAATTCAATAACATTTAAGCATACTCATTCATCCAATTTCATAAAATCATGCTCAAATTCATTTTACCCAATTTTAGCCCTAAAAGTTTCATGCTTGAACCTAGGCTCTGATACCATTGTAGGTTTCTAATTAGGTCCCAAGATCATCAAACAAGCATGAAAAATGTGTGAAAACAAATCGAAGAAGTTTCGGAATACTCACATCGATCGGTTGAGACGATTTGATGAAGAACAAAACCAAAATTCTGCCTCCAAGGTGCTCCCACTGCATGCAGTCCACTGCTCACCTTTTTCAGTATTGCTTCATGAATTTGAGCTCCGAATCTTCGTCAAACGATTCCCGGCTCATGGGTGAGTTTCCCTAACACCTTCGTATGACTCTTGGAGTGCTAGCTCTAAGTGATTTTGCCACAAAATCTTGTCTATTTCTTCTCCAAAGCTCACGTTTTTGAGCTGATCCAGAAGCCAAAAACTGCCCACAATAGGCTTGAGTAGTGAGAAGAAAAGAGAGAGGAAATGAGAGTGATAAGTTGTGTAATTGTTGTTGAAAAAGTGTAATAAATTTCCTTATATATTTTCCAAAATATATTAAAGGATATACACATTTTTGTCTCTCAAAAAGTCAAACAATTAACTTTCCAACAACTATCACTATTGCAACAACTTCTATCACTCAAAGTGACAAGTTGCCTTTTAAATCAATCAATCACATCAATCAATCAAATGTCACATCACTCAAAGTGACATGTGATTTGACGCTTGATGCGACTAATGATTTGACGCTTGATGTGACTTGCGTGCCGCACTCGAATTCGAAATGCGAATGCGCTCGCAATCACTCTCGGGCCCGGGTTCGCTAATTCCGAATTAATGAATTTTTCGTCGCGACGTAATTAAATGATTACGCCTAGCGAAATCACTATTCACGTCGCTAACGAATTAATTCTAAATTAACTCGTTCGCCCGAATTAAAATCTAATTTTAATTCTGCGTCGAAATCCAATTTCGATTAATATATCGAATATATTAATTTACCCGATTAATTCCAAATTAATCGTTTTCTCTCTTTAGACGATATCTTATCCCAGATAAAATATCTCCGTAAGTAATCCCAGATTAATTTTTCTCTCTCTTGAATTAATCCCAGATTAATTAAAGTGCGAGTGATACATCATCGGTGAATCATTGGGAAGCGACCCATGAGATCCCCGGATATGTTGGCAGTAATACGGTCGTCAGACTATCTGAACACGTAAGTACCTCATACTACGTTTATACCGATTTACAAGACAAGGTTGGCCTCTAGCAAAGCGCCATGCCTACCCAATTCTCCTGAAATATCCTTACAGGAATGAAGGATCTATATCAGGCGTAGTATATATCGTATATTGTATTTCGATCCAGTATCAGATGGTCACATGCTAGGCCTGGGGTTGGAATTGTGTCTGCCCCGTACGAAGCACATGTCGGATGTCTGGTAACTAGTCTCTATAATCGGATATACATGACATAGTCATAATATCCCAATGGCTGCGCAGCACTTAAGAGCACTAATACCGTATCCTACTGATGAGTGGTATTTATATCACTATTTCCCACTCATTTAACCTAATGTTTTGTATTGTTTCTCGAGATTTATGAACGTTTTGATGTGTTTTATTGTTATTTTGCAGATAAATAAAGTTTGGATAGCACTGGAGGCAATTTGGGGCAAAACCGGACAAAAATGCGTCAACAGGGATATTTTCGTCTTTTTCGCGTCGCGCCGCCCAGACATTCCGCGTCGCGACTCCCACCGTGAGCCGAATTTGCTAACATGCGCCTGGTCAACGGTCAACAATTTGAGAAGTTTTGACTTTGCTAAAATGTGCCGTGCCACGTGTCACCATCACAGCCGATCTGCTAAAATGCGCCGTGCCACGTGTCATCATCATATGCTGCCGACACTCAGAGTTGACACGTGTCGCCTCGTCATCAGCCACATCATCGGTCAACAAGTCAACCTTGTCACGTGTCATGCCACATCATCGTCCACGTCAGCAGGTCAACCGAGTCAACATGCCACGTCAGCCTCAGCCAATCAGAACTTGACACGTGTCGCCACGTGTCGCAATCCTATTGTGCCGACAAGTGAACAGTCAGCCGCCACGCCACGTCATGCCACGTCATCGCCACGTCGTCGCCGCGTCAGCATGACGTCATCAATGACGTCATCACAATCATTGAGTCTTAGCCGCCTTGACACGTGTCGCGTGAACAGTCAGCCGCCTTGCTACGTGTCGTCTCCTCAGCGTGCCACGTCGACGAATCCAGAGTCGCGACGCTGAGATACTTGGCGTCGCGACGCTGGAAAAGTGAAAAATCTGCCTATAAATTCAGCGCGAAATTTCAGAATTTTACACACCTTTCTCTCTCTTGATTTCTCTCTCTAGAGAGAGTTTCTCTCTCTAGAATTTTTATTTTTTTAGTTTTTATTTTTTAGTTTTGTAATTTATTTTAATTACTTGTTGTAATAATAGTTATTTAATTTTTACTTTTTACTTTTTACAGTTTTTACTATTCACCATATTAAAGTAACTTTTTCAGCTAGGGTGAAAGGTAATTCCTCTACTATTGCTATTTAGATTAATCTCCCTTAAAAATAATATATTAACTATTTAAAATATTGACTTAATAAGGGATACCGCTATATTGGTCGGTTGGTAATTTAATTTTAATCTGGTTTAAACCTGACTAATCACGGATACCGCCAGACTGGTCGGTTGGTAAATTTACTTTTGGTTCCGCCTTAATGGCCGGTTGGACTTAATTTGACTTAATCAGGATACCGCCAGAATGGTCGGTTGGTAATATTATCACAAGTTTATATATTATTTTATGGGAGATATCTAAATTAGTAGTAGTAAAAGTAATTCCTTTTATCTTAGCATTTTATTTTATTGTAATTTATTTTTCAGCTTTTTACTTTATGTCTTTTACTTTTATGTATTTACTAGTCCTAGTTATGTGTTAGTTTTCTGAGGTTGTGATGACTTTTAATATCACCGGTTTATAAGGGGTTAAATTATAATTTGGGTAATATAAAGATTTATTTATTGAGTCTTAGCTTAATGCTTCTTGTTGTCTGATCACCAATAAGATTGATATGGTAAATCTAAAATGAACTAGACATAGGGATTTTAGGTTTCAGCCTTAGACTTAATAACCCACGATCTTCCTTGAGGATAGATAACCTTTAATAGATTTCCTTACAGGATAGGAATATACCTGTCGGGCGGGGGTAGCCATAATTGGAACTTAAACTTAATGAATCCAGATAATTTGGTTGACATAGGAATATGGTTCAATTGGGTTAAACTGGGTATTTGTGTCTGACCATCGACAGAGGCTTACACATAATTTAGTGTTCCAGGTTAATAAATCAATATATTACCAACTTTAAGATAACCACTTCATCTTTAAAATGATATTAAAAGAAATCACAACCCTAGATCTTTGTGTCTTTTGTTATTTTCCTTAGTATTTTCTTTTGTCTTTTTATTTATTTATTTATTTTGTAAAACCACTTTCAACCAATCAAACAATCATTCTATTCTCTCTTTAATTAGATATTTGTAAATAAATAGATTCAATAATTAATAACAACAGTAGGAATTAAGTCCTCGTGGGATCGATATTTTTATACTACTTGAACGATACGTGCGCTTGCGTTATACGTGTGTGTTTACGCCGGTCACCTACGTGACATCATCTCCACTATGACTGGAGTGATACTTCCGTCTTGACATCACACTCAATACTCTATGATTCTCAATATACACAGCATTGGCGTACACAGAACCGGTTAAAGCCCTAGACGACCTCAACTATAGTATATCGATTGTCGCAAGTATTAGCGGTACAAGTCTCAGGTTAAGACCAAATACACCTACCCTGATGTCGGACTCCCATAGACACACAGTCATACTACCAATGGGATTCCGAGGGGGTCTATCCAGAGCGAAACTGTTTCCCGTACCATCGGTGAAACACAACCTCCTACTACACTTGCATGAGTATCCTATACCCAAATATATGAGAACTATGCCGTTGTGCTCTCACAAATGCGCACAAGTGTAATACTAGTCTTTTATGTATTTATCGATGTCCAATCTCAATAATACTCTGACTAGGGATATTTAATGATTTATCCTTCGTGGACTGATACCGTCTCATATCATTCTCCATCCAGGAACAAATCATAGGGACTTTTTATCATTTATACATCTAGGGTGATCTAATCACAAATCATAAGAGTGCAATCTCCTTTGTCACATAGTTAATTTGTACAACAACACCATGATCTGTACAAATAGTGACGCTATGGGTCATAACTGTCCAACAAATAATCCGAGAGATATAGATGTAAACGTCAAATCTCTATAGGTATTATCCCATTGACGTATCTTTTAGCAATCTATAAATAACATTCGGAACTCACTTCCGAAGTATACTATGGCCATAGATTTAACCGATTGCTAATCACATATGGACTAACTATGCTCTGTACACAGAACTGACGGATCCTATCTTGACACACACAGGATATCCTGAGGATCGGTCTACACCCAACGAACAGGCGGAGGTCTGATCTAAATAGATCGGTGACGTGACTGCCATCTAAGTGTGGATGATGTCTCATACATCCACAATGGTATCTCAAGTCGAAGGACCACTATGCTACTCAACCCGAGAAGATTCTTATTCACGTTGGTATACCATCCATTAAGAATCTTCGTTCAGTTTTTATCTATTATAAACACCTACACGTCTATACGAGTCTCCCTAGATTATGGTTCATTGAGATAAACCATCGGACCAAGTCTCGATATACGACATGTACTGGTCTCAAAGGATTTGACTAACCGACCCATGTTAGTGAATCTTGACCAGGAACTATATTTGATAATATACATTTTGCAGTGACACTTCCCAATGTCAATTACAAACTACCTTTGTAACTGTGTACTGCATTATATATTATCGGGCATTTGTCTAATATATACAAATCACTAAACCATATTTAGTTTCAATCTAATCGTAATCAGATTGAAAACGTATATAAAAACAAGAGGTGCAACCATAAATAAGTAATATTATGGAAAAGAGGATGTTCGTATTCATGAATCAGACAAAAATACAGTCTGGATTGGCGCTCTGAGCACCAACCCCAACAGTATGCACTTCAACTGAATCATCTGATTTGTTCGATCATACATCGTGGCGATCTGATGACCGAATAAAACGCATCAGATGATGACATTGCAAATCCGCTGACGAAAGCTATTTCTCAGCAGAATTTTGAGCGACTCGTACATAGTTCAGGTGTAGAACACTTGAGTGATTGGCTATAGGCCAAGTGGGAGATTGTTGGACAATTATGACCTATAGCATCACTATTTGTACAGAACATTGTGTCGTTGTACAAATTAACTATATGATAAAGGAAATTGCTCTTTTATCATTTTTAATTAGATTATCGGGATATATAAATGATAAAAGTCCATATGATTAGTTTCGGATTAATAAGATATGAGACATATTATTCCACTAAGGTTTAATCATTAAATATCCCTAGTCGTAGTATTATCGAGATTGGACATCGGTAATGCGGAATAGGCTAGTATTACACTTGTGCGTGTTATGGAAGCGTAACATCATAGTTCTCATATATTTTGGTATTGGATACTCATGCAAGTGTAATAGGAGGTTGTGTTTACCGATGGTACGAAAACAGCTTCGCTTTGGATAGACCCCTCGGAATTCCATTGGTAGTATGACTATGTGTCTACGGGAATCCGAATCAGGTTAGGTGTATTTGGTCTTAACCTGAAACTTGCATCGCTAATACTTGCGACAATCAATATACTTTGGTTTTGGTCTTCCAGGGCTTTAACAGGTTCTGTGTACGCCTCTTCTGGGTATATTGAGAATCGTAGTGTATTGGATGTGATGTCAAGATGGAAGTATCACTTCAGTCATATGGAGATGATGATCACGTAGGATACATAACTGGTACCCCTGTATGCTGCAGCTATCGGGATAATATGACAAGGTCATGATTATCCGATTATAGAGACTAGTTACCAGAGATCTGATATGTGCTTCGTACGAGGCAGACACAATTCCAGCCCCAGGCCTAGCATGTGACATTCGATACTGGATCTTAATACGTAATACTACGTATACTACGCCTGACAAAGATTACATATTCGTTTACAGAATATTTCTTGAGAATTGAGTAGGCACGGTGCTTTGCTAGAAGCCAACCATGTCTTGTAAATCGGTAAGGATGTGGTACTGGGTACGCACGTATTCAGATAGTCCGATAACTGTATTTACTGCTAACATATCTAGGGATCTCTTGGGTCGCATCCCGAAGATTCACCGATGATGTTTGACTCGAACAAAATTAATCTGGGATTAATTATGAGAGAGAAAATTAATATGGGATTAATTACGGCAATGAATTAATCTGGGATTAATTAAAAGAGATAGAATTAATCTAGGATTAATTAAAAGAGATAGAATTAATCTAGGATTAATTGCGTTGAGAATTTATCTGGGAATAAATTCGTCAAAGAGAGAGAACGTGATTAATTTGGAATTATTCGGTAAAGTAAATTTAATAGTTAAATTAGATTTTACTGTTTAATTTATTTAATTGGGCTAAAATAATATATTAGATATATTAATTGAAATTAGATTTCAATGCAGAATTAAAGTTGGATTTTAATTCAAGCAAACGAATTAATTTGGAATTAATTCGCGAGCGATTTCCGTAATAATTTTGCTAGGCATTATTATTTATTTAAATTGGATTTAATTATGTCACGACGGAAAATTCGTTTAATCGAATTAATCGAACCCGAGCCCGAAGTGTGTTGAGAAAGCCACTTGAATTTTGAATTAAAGTGGGTCCCACCAACTTACATCACATGTCTATCAAGTGTCAACTTGAGTGATGGAAGTGGTTGGAGGCATTAAATGCCATTGATTTTTCATATATAAGGTGAACAAAAAAGTTAAAATAAGAAAGGCTCACTGACTTCATTCCTTTATTAATCTGGGTCGCTTCCCGAAGATTCACCGATAATGTATGACTCGCACTTTATTAATATGGGATTAATTAGATGAGAGAGAAAATTAATCTGGGATTAATTACGGATATATTTTATTTGGGATAAAATATTAATTAAAGAGAGAGAACGATTAATTTGGAATTAATCGATAAAATAATATATTCGATATATTATACGAAATTGGATTTCGACGCGGAATTAAAATTAGATTTTAATTCGGGCGAACGAGTTAATTTAGAATTAATTCGTTAGCGATGTGAATAGTAATTTTGCTAGGCAAAGTTATTTAATTAAATTAGATTTAATTACGTCGCAACGGGAAATTCGTTAATTTGGAATTAGCGAACCCGAGCCCGGGAGTGTTTGCGGGCGCACTCGCATTGCGAATTAAAGTGCGGCCCACAAGTCACATCAAGCGTCACATCATTAGTCATTCTTGTGATATATGTCACATCACTTTGAGTGATGAGATGCTTGTCACTATTCATGATTGATGTAAGTGGTTGGAAAGTTTAAAAGGGCTTTTGATGGCTTGATTGACATATACCATTTTTTTAATATTTGGTATTTGACTTTTCAATTTGTGTATTAGATACACAAAACCAAAAACATATTGAACTCTCTCTCTCCCCTCACAAGAATCGGCCAAAGGCCATTTTCTTCTTTATCTCTCTCCCTTGGCCCAATGGCCAACTTCTTTCTCTCTCATTTGGCTTGGCCGAATGGATCAAGAACAAAGAACAGATTTTGTGGCAAAATCTCCATGGTGTTAGCACACAAAGGGTCATCCTAAGGTGATAGGGAACTAATTTCATGAGCATGGAATCAACATTTGAGGCTTGGAGCTTGAAGACTTCCATGGAGGACAAATGGATGACATGGCCGAATGCATCAACCTTGGAGGAAAAATTTTTTGTTCTTTTATGCATCCAATCCAATCAATATAAGTATGATTCCGCCATACTTCTTGATGTAATCACATGATTTTCATTGCTTGATTTGATCCTTGGGACCTTAGAGAAACCCAACAATGGTATCTTGAGCCTAATTGATCATGAAAATAATTTATGGTTAAAATTGGGTAAAATCAATTTGAGCATGATTTGATGAAATTGTTTGATTGAGTATGCTCAAATGTTGTTTAATTGAAGTTAAATATGATCAATTTCATGAAAATTGATTTGGAACAATTTTTCCCAAATTGGGTTGGCTTAGCCGAATACTATTGATACCCTAATCTCATGGTAATTTTTGTTTTTTGATTCATTGGATGAGTTTGAAAGACTTTGGGAATGTTAATTTAAATTCAATTGGATTGAAATTGGAATTGGACAAAAATCCCTACCATTGCCGTGAGTTAAGAAGCATGAAATGGGTTTGATTTTTGATTCAAATGTGTTGGACATGTGTTGATGATAATGAGCATGATTAATTATGTAAATTGATGTTTTGGAAATGTTAATTTAGTTAATTAATTATGGCATACACTTTAGGTTAATTTAATTATGAATTTAGGAATTTTGGAATTAAATTAATTGGGCTTATTTTGGAATTGGGCCTTAAAAGTTGTAATTGGGCTTAATGGGCTTGGTTGTACCAAGATTGGGTTTAGGCTAAATTGGTTGGATCCAATTGGGCCCAAAACCATTTCCATAAAGTCCAATTATGACTTAAATGGACCTTTAATATTAATTGGGCCTAAATTGGTTTCTTGGCAAATAAGGGTAATTCCTTAAATGGGCTTTGGTATTTGGGTTTGACCCATATTGACCAAAATTCTATGCCTTAGAAATTAATTAAAAGCCCATTGGACTTTAAATTAAATTAACATTAGATGTTAATCGGGCTTTGAGACCCGTAACGATTAGATTTGGAATCTAAGTCGTAAAGGTACATTAAAAAGTGTAATATTTAATTTGGAATTAAATAAATGAATTAATATTAAATACAAATTAAATTGGATTTAATGTTATAATTTAATTTAATTCAAGAATTCGTACTTTGAGTACTTATTCGTAAAATGAGTCGGACTCGCGCAAAATCAAATCGTTGTTTGAACATTGGATGGTCATTAATATTCAGATTAATTAATTGGATTAGATTGATTGATAACATGCTTGTGTGAATACATGGTTGCGATGTATGAATAATGTATATCAGATGGATATTAGATGGGTGAGGACAATTTTGGAAATTGTTGTAATAAATTTAGAATTTATTAATTGGACCTGCGTGTCCAGCCTATTACCTCCTTACTCTTTGTATTTCTCTTCTCACCTACTCCCCTCAATGTAAATGAGGTTTCTTTAGAAGTGTTATGTAAATGGGTAGAAGTAATACTTGTGCTAGCGGGAGAAAGGAAATGGAGAGATTTGTTCTAGGAACAATGTGTTAAGTATCCATCCGCATATCATTATTATATTTATTTATATGCGTCTTATTATATGTTTAGAATGCATGTTTAAGGGTGTATGATGATGAGACCTTAACAAAGATAATAAATTAGTTGCCAATTGCACCCGAAAAACCCTCAACATCATATTAAGCGTTTTTCCTTCCATTGAGTGATTCTTACTCAAGATCCAAGACTGGCATTGGTTTTTTGTCCAAAGTCAAGACCTTTGTCCGTCGAGGATGTGTTTGAATCATGAAGGCTTTGTTCCATATTGGTGTCTTGTCCAAGTTGTGATTTGTTGGCCAAAGTCAAGATCACTTCTTGTCCATCGACATTGATTACGAAACTTTCCAAGGTCAATGGGTTCCGCTTAACTGGGATCACTGAGTTTTGTTGTGCCAAAGCCAAGGCTTAGTTGATTCAGAGGAAAAAGGTTAGGGAATATACTGGATATATTGGCATATATAAGATATATGTTTCGGACTTGGATGTCCACCTACTGGATCTAGGAATTGGATGGGATCCAATTGATCTTAGAGATCTACCTAGTTAATTATCATACAATTTATTGGCCAAAGTCAAGATTGTGTGTTATTTAACAGGATCCTAACCCAATAGGAAACAAGGTTTCCCGAGTACTCCACAGAGGGTTAGAGGCTCGTCGAAAAATAGTGGGAGGCAAGTATTAAATTTGCAATATTCGTTTAGTTACTTGCCATACGCGTTCATTTCAAATATTTCGTCAATAAATTAATATATTAGTTGGACTAATAATTAATAGTTGTTTTAATTGAACAGTTGGACTGTATTCAAACAATTTCAATTAATAGGTGATTTTATAATTGGATTATAGTAATCAATATAATTGAATTTAATCAATTAAATTATAGTTGATTATATAGTTGGACAATAGTAATCATTATAATAAATGGTGCCTAAAATCGTTGATCAAATAGTTGGACTATTAGAATCAAGATAATTGAAAGATTAGTGTTTAAAACATAATCATTGGTGAAAATATATTTAAACGACTTTAATTTTCAAATTGGGAATATACCTTCAGGATAGTCCTGGAAACTAAGAAGTTAGTTTATTTGATAAAATAACATCTTAAGCCTAAGCCCAGAGTTAAGCAAATAGTAGAACATGATATTTGGAGTATCCATGTGATGATAACTTTAGTGCTTAATCCATTACGCTTTCCAAAAAGACTCATTAATTTCTTAATCAGAACTAAGGATTAGATCCTTATAGTATGATAATGAAATTGAAGGATCTTCGTAGATCTATTCTTAGATCTTAGAAGTACTAATTGCAATAGAAAACTCTAGGAGAGTTAATGGCTATTCTCAAGGAGACAAAGCCAAAGTTTGCAATAAGGCAAGAAGTGCATGGCGCATCTTACTTCGACATTCCGGAAGGCCAAGGCTTGGCCAAAGGCTTCTGGGGTGTGAAAATGGGCAAAGGTAAAGTCATTATAATCTTCTGGGAAGATAAATGACATATCCCAAAATATCTTCCTAAACTGTGGCAAACGGGGTCACTAGATGTGTGACTGCTGTATGGACAAGGCAGACATGAAGGAAGTGAAGACGGTGCAAGGCTCCGACTTCAAATATATTTGTCATAAATATGTTCACTACTAGTATTAAAATAGGATTTTAGATACTGAGTGTGGTACATAAATATGTACTGTTGTGCAGAATCTACTGTAAGCAGGATACTGACTTCAGATAAGATTAATCTATGAATCGGAAATGGGACGACTGTCACTATTTTAATCGTAGAAACCTATGTTTAGGAACTACCCTTCGGGTTTGTACTTAAATTAGGAAACTGTTAGAATGTAACTAGTTTGACTAGGACCATTATCTCTATATCAGAGTATAATCCGTTGCAGATATACCATTATATTCTAGAACACAAAAGTGTTTTATTTTATAAAGATGATATTGAGATAAACACATTAGATGTGAATAACAGTATTTATATTTTGAATATAAATAAATCTCAAACATATGACATGACAAACAAATAGCTCAAACTAAATTAATCAGTTGAGACTTATTTGTGGCATTGTTGTCTAGGACACAATTAACAAGACTCGTATATCCACACTTTTGAATAATGGGTACTAGGACAAATTTGATTCTATTCAAATAATGTCTATGAATCTAGTTTATTAGGCAAAGTTCCTAAAACACCTTTAATTGGTAAAAGTGCAAGTGCCACCGATCTGTTAGCCCTCGTTCATAGTGACGTAAGTGGGCCCATACCTAGCTAGGCTAGAAGTGGATATGAATGTTTCATGACCTTTACGGATGTGGCATCGCGTTATGGTTATGTGTTTCTTTTAAAATATGAATCGGAAACTTTGATAAAATCAAAGAGTTTCGACACGAAGTAGACAAACAGATCGGCTAAAGTATAAAACCATCATGGTTAGACCATGATGAAAATACTTAAGCAATAAGTTTCTCAAATAATTGAAAGAGTATAGCATTCTTTCAATGAGGACTCCTCCTGGAACACGTCAGTTTGACGTTGTGTCCGAACAGAGAAATCGAATTTTGTTGGACATGATAAGGTTAATCATGAGTCGCTCTGAGCTACAATTTCCTTCAAGGGATAAGCATAAAAAGTGCAAAACTTATTTTGAATAAGGTTTCATACAAATCTGTTTGACAGACTTCATATTAGATATGAACAGGAAAGAAACCGGGTTTTCTAATTCCTGAACATTAGGGAATGCTAGGCATATGTTTGGATGATACCAAACTAAAACCAAAAATGGATAAGTGCCTAATTGTAGGTTATCCTAAGGAAACCTAAGTATAGTACTTATACAACTCACAAGATAACAATTTAATTGTTGCTCGTTATGCGGTTTTCCTAAGAGGAATACCTATATGTAGTGGTAAGTGGGAGGAAAGTAAAACTCGATGAAAATCAGAGTAATACTGTTCAAGGCACCTAGTCCTCAATGGAACACAAATAGTTCATCAAGGATGATACTATACCAATAATCTTCGAATACACAAGAACCGCGTAACTCGGAGAGAGTCAGAAAATAACCTGGGAGGTACGGGTTTCTGATCTCACCTCATAAAGATGTCAATCTTATTGAGGAATACGAACTGACTACGTATGAGGAAGTGATACAAGGTATCGACTCCCTATTATGGCAAAGTGCCATGAAGTCCGAAATGGATTCCATGTAAACCAATCGAGTTTGGACACTAGTTGGTATACCGGAAGGCATTGTGCCTATTGGTACTATATAAGTCTTCAAGGAAGACATACATGGAGTCAACATACCTACGTATAAAGCTAGGCTTGTAGCGAAAAGGTATCGTTATCAACATTGTGTCGATTACGATGAAACCTTTTACATGTTGCCATTGGTAAATCCATTTGGATAATGCTTGCTAATGCTGCATGTTTCATTCATGAAATATGGCAGCTGAATGCCAAAACCGCTTTCCTTAACGGAAACCTTTTGGAGGATGTTTACAACATCCTGACGGTTTTGTCGTACCAAAATGAGCAGACAAGGTTTGCAAGTTATTCGATCCATGGATGGATTGAAGCAAACATAGCGTTCTTGGAACTATCATTTCGATGTAATCATAATAGTGTATGATTTAATTCAAAACGATAATGATTCTTGTGTATATAAGGAGGTTAGTGGGAGCAGCACTGACAATGAATGTCCTAAATAAATGATGACATATCATTTCTTGGAAATGATATTCCCATAAAATAAAATTGGTGAAAGCTTGGCTTTCATGAAAATTCTCCGTAGAATTCTTGGGAGAAACAACTTTTATTCTAGGAATAAAGATCTATTGGGATAGATCTAAAATTTGTTGGCACTCTCTAAGAACTCGTACATTGAAATAAATGTACGCGACCTGGTGTCTCATATGCTTTGAGCATATGGAGTCACAATCAGGCCAATCCAAGTGATAGTCACTGGATTGATGTTAAGAACATCATTGAGTATCTTAGAGGAATTAAGGATGCCTTCTTATACTATGGAGAAGGAGAACTTAGAGTGACTGGGTTCACTGGTATAAGATTCCTAACCGATAAGAACGACTATAAGTCGTAACAACGGTACTATAAGGTTTGAATAACGGAACAGTGAGCTGGAAATCTTCCAAGCAAGATATTGTTACCGAATAACAATAAAAGTGGATTATTGCTGCAGCTGAGGCAGCAATAGAAGCCTTCTGGATTGATTAATAATCTAATTAGATTAGATATAGTTCTGTTAGCAGCTGAGCTAGGCTACAACGCAGGCTAAAGAATTAATGGTCTCATCAATGATCCATATAAATACTTCATATTCATCTGATTCGTTCGGATCATACATCGTGACGATGTGATGATCGAATAAATCGCATCAGATAATAATCATTCAAATCCGCTGACGAAAGCCTTTCCTCAGCAGAAGTATGAGCGAACCGTACATAGTTCGGATGTAGGACACTTGAGTGATTGGCTATAGGCCAAGTGGGAGATATTTGGACAGTTATGACCCATAGCATCACTATTTGTACAGATCATGGTGTTGTTGTACAAATTAACTATGTGACAAAGGAAATTGCTCTTCTATCATTTGTAATTAGATTACCAAGATGTATAAATGATAGAAGGTCCATATGATTAGTTCCGGATTGATAAGATATGAGACATTATCAATCAATGAAGGTTTAATCATTAAATATCCATAGTCGTAGTATTATCGAGATTGGACATCGATAATGCGGAATAGACTAGTATTACACTTGTGCGCGTTGTGGGAGCATAACAGCATAGTTCTCATATATTTGGGTATAGGATACTCATGCAAATGTAGCAGGAGGTTGTGTTTTACCGATGGTACAGAAAACAGCTTCGCTCTTGATAGAACCCTCGGAATTCCATTGGTAGTATGACTATGTGTCTATGGAAGTTCGAATCAGGGTAGGTGTATTTGGTCTTAACTTGAGACTTGCACCGCTAATACTTGCGACAATCAATATACTTTGGTTTTGGTCGTCCAGGGCTTTAACAGGTTCTGTGTATGCCTCTTCTAGGTATAATGAGAATCGTAGTGTATTGGGTGTGATGTCGAGATGGAAGTATCACTCCAGTCATAGTGGAGATGATGATCACGTAGGATACGGAACTGGTGCTCTTATGTACTGCAGTCATCGGGATAATATGACTAGGTCATGATTATTCGATTATAGAGACTAGTTACCAGAGATCCGATATGTGCTTCGTATGGGGCAGACACATTTCCAGCCTCAGGCCATGCACGTGACATCCGATGCTGGATCGAAATACGTAATACTACGTATACTACGCCTGATATAGATCACATATTCCAGTAAGGATATTTCTGGAGAATTGGGTAGGCATGATGATTTACTAAAAGCCAACCATGTCTTGTAAATCGGTAAAAATGTAGTACTAGGTACTTACGTGTTCGGATAGTCCGACGACCGGATTTACTGCCAACATATCCAGGGATCAAGTGGGTCGCTTCACGAAGATTCACCGATGACGTATGACTCGCACTTTATTAATCTTGGATTAATTAGATGAGAGAGAAAATTAATCTGGGATTAATTACGGAGATATTTTATCTGGGGTAAAATATTAATTAAAGAGAGAGAACGATTAATTTGGAATTAATTGATAAAATAATATATTCGATATTCTATACGAAATTGGATTTCGACGCGGAATTAAAATTAGATTTTAATTCGGGCGAACGAGATAATTTAGAATTAATTCATTAGCGACGTGAATAGTAATTTTGCTAGGCAAAATTATTTAATTAAATTAGATTTAATTACGTCGCAACGGAAAATTCGTTAATTTGGAATTAGCGAACCCGAGCCCGGGAGTGTTTGCGGGCGCACTCGCACTACAAATTAAAGTGCGGCCCACAAGTCACATCAAGCGTCACATCATTATTCATTCATGTGATATAAGTCACATCACTTTGAGTGATGAGATTCTTATCACTATTCATGATTGATGTAAGTGGTTGGAAAGTTTAAAAGGGCTTTTGATGGCTTGATTGACATATACCATTATTTTAATATTTGGTATTTGACTTTTCAATTTGTGTATTAGATACACAAAACCAAAAACACATTGAACTCTCTCTCTCCCCTCACGGGAATCGGCCAAGGGCCATTTTATTCTTTATCTCTCTCCCTTGGCCGAATGGCCAACTTCTTTTTCTCTCATTTGGCTTGGCCGAATGGATCAAGAACAAAGAAGAGATTTTGTGGCAAAATCACCATGGTTTTAGCACACAAAGGGTCATCCTAAGGTGATAGGGAACTAATTTCATGAGCATGGAATCAACATTTGAGTCTTGGAGCTTGAAGACTTCCATGGAGGACAAATGGATGACATGGCTGAATGCATCAACCTTGGAGGAAAATGTTTTTGTTCTTTGATGCATCCAATCCGATCAATGTAAGTATGATTCTGCCATACTTCTTGATTTATTCACATGATTTTCATTGCTTGATTTGATCCTTGGTGTTGGATAATATGACCCATAGCGTCACTATTTGCACAGATCATTGTGTTGTTGTAGCAAATTAACTATGTAATAAGGAAATTGCACTCTCATCATTTGTGATTAGATCACCATAGATATATAAATGAAGAGAGGTCCCTATGATTAGTTCCTGGATTGAGATGATATGAGACAGTATCAGTCCACGAAGGATTAATCATTAAATATCCCTAGCCGTTGTATTATCGAGACTGGACATCGATAATGCGGAATAGGCTAGTATTGCACTTGTGTGCGTTGTGAGGGCACAACGACATAGTTCTCATATATATAAGTATTGGATACTTATGCAAGTGCGATAGGAGGTCATGTTTCACCGATGGTACGGAAAACAGCTTCGCTCTGGATAGACCCCGCGGAATCCCATTGGTAGTATGTCTGCGTGTCTATGGGAGGCCGCATCAGGGTAGGTGTATATGATCTTAACCTGAGACTTGCATCGCTAGTACTTGCGACAATCGGTAAACTTTGGTTTTGGTGGTTGGGGGACCTAAACTGGTTCTGTGTTCACCTCTTCTGGGTTTATCAGGAATCGTAGTGTACTGGGTGTGATGTCAAGATGGAAGTGTCACTTCAGACATATGGAGTTGATGATCGCGCAGGATACAGAACTAGTGCTCTATAAAAGGTTGCAACCGTCGGGACAATATGACTAGGTCAGGATTGCCCGATTCACAGAGACTAGTTGCTTGATGTCCGATATATGTTTCGTACGGGGCAGACACATTTCCAGCCCCAGGCCTAACATGTGATCGTCCGATACTGGATCGATATACGCAATACAATACAATTGTATCTACGCTTGATACAGATCTTTGATATTCTTAAAGGATATGTCCGGAGAATTGGGTAGACTTGGTGCTTTGCTAGGAGTCGACCTTGTCTCGTAAATCGGTAGAACGTAGTACTTGGTACGTACGTGATTCGGATACTCCGACGACCGTATTTACTGCCAACTTATCCGGAGATCTCATGGGTCGCTTCCCGATAATCCACCGATGACGCACAACTTGCACTCTTGAATAATCTGGGATTATATAGAAGAGAGAGAAAATTAATCTAGGATTAATAACGGAGATATTTTATCTAGGATAAAATATCGTCTAGAGAGAGATAACAATTAATTCGGAATTAATCGATAAATTAATATATTCGATATATTAAACGAAATTAGATTTTGACGCGGAATTAAAATTATATTTTAATTCGGGCGAACGAATTAATTTAGAATTAATTCGTTAGCGATCTGAATAGTAATTTCACTAGGCGAAATTAATTAATTCTCGTCGCGACGGAAATGCGTTAATTCGGAATTAGCGAAACCGAGCCCGAAAGTGTTTGCGGACACATTCGTATTTTGAAACGAGTGGTATCCGCAAATCACATCGCGATATCTCATCACTTGACACGAATAGATGATGGATGTATCTAGTCACCTTTATGGGATGATACATTGTCTCTATTCTCAATGTGTGATGATGATGAATTTTTGGAGGGCAATGCTTTTCACGGTTTTTGAAGAGTCTTTTATCTAAAAAATTCATTTTGGTATAATTGACATCATTGCTTTTCTCTTTCTTGCTCACGTTTTTGAAACAAAAAGCAAGAAGTAAAATAAAAATGATAGACAACACATTTCTCTCTAACTCTCTCATCTCTCTCACACCAAAAACAGTGGCTTTTCTTCACTGGTTTTGAACCAGTTTGGGCGTGAATAATAGGGAAGCAAGAGTGGATTTTCATGGTGAAAATTCAAGTGCTAGCACACTTACAAGTCTTGCGAAGGTGGTAGGTAGGTTCGACCATGAGCCGGGATCCATCCGACGAATCTAGGAACTCATTTTCGCAGCTCAAATACTGAAGACAGAAGACAGTGGACTGCATGCAGTGGGTGTCCATGGCAGTGCGTTTTTTGGCTTCAATGGTCTTCAAATCAACTCAACCAACCAATGTAAGTATTCCGCTATCTTCTTTGGTGTATTCATGCACGATTTTCATGTCTTGTTTGATCTTGGGACCTTAATAAAAACCAACAATGGCATCAAGAGCTTAGGTTCAAGCATGAAATTTGTAGGGCTTAAAATTTGGGTAAATGTGATTTGAGCATGATTTGAATAAATTGATTGTTTGAGTATGCTTATAACATGTTTAATTTCATTTTGGTTGGACTAATTTGATGAAAAATGATTTGGAATTATTTTCCCCAAAATATATACCTTGGCCGAATAGGAATTGGAATTTTGGATCTTGGATTTTTTGATTTTTGATTCATTTGATGAGTTAGAATCATTTAGGTTGATGTTAATTTGAATCGAATTGGATTGGATTTGGAATTGAACAAAAACCCCAAAATCTTTATGTTGGCCGAATAGGTATATTGCCCTAATGTCTTGGTAATTTTGATTTTGTGACATTGGATGTGTATGAAATCATTTAGGATGGTGATTTGATGTCGATTGTAGGTTCGATTGGATCGAAACCGAATCGGACACAAAATCCCTCCTTGGCCGAGAGCTTTAAAGCATGTAAATGGGTTTGATTTTTCATTTTATGTGTTTGACATGTGATAATGAATTACGCATGATTAATTGGACTAATTTAGTGTTTTGGAAATGTTGATTTAGTTGATTAATCATATAATGCACTTTTGGTAATTAAATTGTGAAAATTAGATTTTTTGATTTAATTATTTGGGCCTAATTTTGGAAATTGGAATTTAAAGTTGTAATTGGGCCTATTGGGCTTGATTTATCAAGTTTGGTTTAGGCCAAATGGATTGGATCCAATTGGGCCCAAAACCTTAACCATAAAGCCCAAATGCGACTAATGAACCTTTAAAGTTCAATTGGGCCTAATGGGCCAAGATTGATTTATGGGCTTATGGGGTAAATCCCGGATTGGACTTTGGTTATCGGTTTGACCCGAGTTGACCAAAAGTCCACGCCTTAAAAATCAATTAAAAGCCCATTGGACTTTAATTGAATTGACGTTGGACGTTAATCGGTCTTTGAGACGCGTTACGATTAAATTTGGAATTTAAATCATAAAAGGTTTATTAAATAAAAGTGTAATATTTAATTTAGAATTGAATATTGAATTAGTAATTGAATACATGTTAAATTAGATTTAATGATGTAGTTTAATTTAATTCATGAATTCGTACTTTAAGTACTTATTCACAAAAACGAGTTTGACTCGAACAAAATCGAATCGTTGTTTGAACATTGGATGATCACTTAATTATCAGATTAATTAATTTTATTGATTGATTGATAGCATGCTTATGTGTGTGAATACGTGGTTGTGTTGAATGAATAATGTATATCAGATGGATATTAGTCGGGTGGGCAATTTTAGAAATTGTTGTAATAAATTCGATTTATTAAATTGGACCTGCGTGTCCAGCCTTATCACCTCTATTCTCTTTGTATTCTCTTCTCACCTATTCCCCTCTATGTATATGAGGTTTCTTTAGAAGTGTAGTGTAACGGGTAGAAGTATTACAAGTGCTAGCTTGAGTGAGAAAGGGAGAGATTTGATCTAGGATCAATGTGTAAAGTATCCATCCGCATATCATTATTATTATTTTCATACTCGCTTTATTATGTATTTAGAATGCATGTTTAAGGGGTGTATGATGATGAAACCTTAACAAAGATAATTAAATTGGTAGCCAATTTGCACGCGAAAAACCCTCGTTCTATATTAAGCGATTATCCTTCCATTGAATGATCTTGTTCAAGATCCAATTGGCATTGGTTTGTTGGCCAAAGTCAAGACCTTGTCAATTGGATGTATTTTGAATCATGAGGGTTTTGTTCCACATCGGTGTCTTGTCCAAGTTGTGATTTGTTGGCCAAAGTCAAGATCACTTCTTGTCCAACGACATTGATTACGAAACTTTCCTTGTCAATGGGTCCCGCTTAACTGGAGTCATTAGGTTTGTTGTGCCAAATCCAAGGCCTAGATGATTCGGAGGATATGGTCAGGAAAATGTATTAGATACATTGGCGTATATAATATGTTTAGGACTTGGATGTCCACCTAACCGGATCTAGGAATTGGATTGGATCCAATTGATCTGTGAGATCTACCTAGTTAAATAGCATACAGCTTGTTGGCCAAAGTCAAGGTTGTATGTTATTTAATAGGATCCTAGCCCACTAGGAAACACGGTTTCCCGAGTACTCGACAGAGGGTTAGAGGCTCGACGAAAAATAGTGGGAGGTAAGTATTGAATTTGCAACAATCGTTCAATTACTCGCTAAACACGCTCATTATATTTTACTCGTCGTATTAATCAAAAGTATTAGTTGGACTAATATTTTATGTTGTTTTAAAAATATATATATAGTTGGACTATATACAAACTTATTCAATATATAGTTGATTTTATAATTGGATTATAGTAATCAATATAATTGAATTAAAATGATAGTTGATTTTATAATTGGATTATAGTAATCAATATTAATTATAGTTGATTAAATAATTGGATTATTATAATCATTATAATAAATAGTACCTTATAAAATTGATTAAATAGTTGGACTATTAAAATCAAGAAAAATTGAAAGGTTGAATATTTAAAATATATAATCCTTGGGATTAATGTTTAAATGATTTAATTTTCAATTGGGAATTAATAATAGGTTAATTTATTTGATAAAATAACTCATTATGACTAAGCCCATAATTAAGCAAATAGTAGAGCATAAAATCTTTGGAAGATTTATGTGATGATGACTTTAATGCCTAATTAATATACTTATAATAAATCTATCATTAGATTTAAAAGTATCATATTTTGCAATTGGGCATCTAGCACAAGGTGCACATCGTTTCGATATTCCGAAACCCAAGGCTTGGCCAAAGGTTTGTGAAATATTGAAAAGGATAATTGACATATCCCGAAGTGAATACCATTTGGATATGGAAGACACGGAGGAATTAAAGAAAGGGCGAGGCTCTAACTTTAAAAATATTTGTCAGAGTTATGATCACTACTAGTATTGAAATTGGATTTTAAATACTAAGTGTGGTACATAAAATATATGAATTGATGTTCAAAATCCGCTATGAGCAGGATACTGACTTCAAACCGAGATTTCTCTGCGAATCAGAAACTGGACGAAAGTCGCTGTTTCGACCGTGGATACCTAAGTTTAGGAACTACCCTTTGGGTATGTACTTAAATTAGGAACTGTTATAATGTAACTAGTTTAACTAGAGACATTATCTCTATATCAGTGTTTAATCCGTTGCGGATAAAACCTTTATATATAGAACACTAAGTGTTTTATTATATAAAGATGATACTGAGATAAACACATTAGATGTATATAACAGAATTTATATTTTGAATAAAATAAAAATCTCAAACATATAAAATGACAAATAAATAGCTCAAATTGATTTGATCAATAGAGACTTATTTGTGGCATTGTTGTCTAGGACACAATTAAAGAAGACTCGTATATCCACACTTTTGAAGAGTGGGTACTAGGACTGATTTGACTATTCAAATAAGGTCTGCGAATCTAGTTTGTTAGGTAAAGTACCTAAAATACTATTTACTTTGTAATAGTAAAAGTGCCACCGATCTGTCAGCCCTATTCATGGTGAAGTATGTGGGCCCATATCTAGCTGGGCTAGAAGTGAACATGAATGTTTCGTGACCTTAACGGATGTAGCATCACGTTATGGTTATGTGTTTCTTTTAAAGAACACAAATCGGAAACTTTAGAGTTTCGACACGAAATAGAACAAACAGATCGGCTATAGTATTATGCTGCCACGGTCAGACCGAAATTAAAAGTACTTAAGCAGTAAGTTTCATATTTACATGAAAGAGTATGGTATTCTTTCATATAAGGACTCCTCTCGAGACACGTCTGTTAGACGGTGTGTCCGAACTAAAACCGAATTTTGTTGGACATGATTAGGTTTATCACGAGTCGCTCTGAGCTACTATTTCCTTCAATAGGATATGTATTAACAGTGCAAAACTTATTTAGAATAAGGTTCCATGAAGATCTGTTTGACAGATATCATATAGGATATGAACAGGAAAGAAACAGGGTTTCTCATTCCTGATAATTTGGGTATGCCAGGTATAACGTTTGGATGATACCAAACTAAAAGACCCAAATTGGATAAGTGCCAATATAGGTTATCCTAATGGAAACCTTAAGTATAGTACTTGTAAATCTCACATGAGAACAATGTGATTGTTGCTCACCATGCGGTTTTCCTGAGAGGAATACCGATATGCAGTGGTCAGTGGGAGGATAGTGATACTCGATGAAAATCGGTGTAATACTGTTCAAGGCACGAAGTCCTTAATGGAACACAAACAGTTCATCAATAATGAATCTGTACCATTAATCTTCAAATACACAAGAACTTCGTAGATCGGATAAAGTCAGAAAACAACCTAGGGTATGGGTTTCTGATCTAACCTCATAAAGATGTCAATCTTATGGAGGTGTACCATCCGACTACGTTTTGAGGAAGTGATACGATGTATCGACTCCCTATTATGGCAAAGTGCCATGAGTCCGAAATGGATTCCATGTATAACAACTATTTCGGATACTAGTTGTTGTACCACAAGGCATTGTGCCTATTGGTACATTAAATGTCTTCAAGGAAGACATACATGGATGGCAACATACCTACGTACAAAGCTAGGCTTTTGACGAAAGGTATCGTTATCAACATCGTGTTAATAACGGTTCAACCTTTTGCTTGTTGCCATGGTAAATCCATTTTGAAGATGCTTGTTGATAACTGTATATTTCATTTATGAAATATGTCAGTTACAAATCAAAATCGCTTTCCTGAAAAGGAAACCTTTTGGAGAATGTTTATAACATTCTGACGATTTTGTATAACCGACAAACAAGGTTTGCGGATTATTCAATCCATGTTTGGATTGAAGCAAGCATAAAGTTCTTGGAACTGTCGTTTTGAAATAATCATAATGGTTTATGATTTGACTCAAAACAAAATAATTCTTGTGTATATAAGGAGGTTAGTGGGAGCGCACTGACAGTTAAATTCCCATAAAGCAATTGGTGAAAGCTTGGCTTTCATAGATATTCTTTCATAGAAACTCTCCATAGAATTCTGGGGAGTAACAACCTTTATTCAAGGAATAAAGATCTACTGGGATAGATTTGGAGTTGTTAACACTCTCTAAGAAATTGTACATTTAAAATATACTTGTATTGGTGTCTCATACGCTTCGAGCATATGGAGTCACAATCGGGTCAATCCAAGTGATAGTCACTGGATTGAAATTAAGAACATCTGTTAGTATCTCAGAGAACTAAAGATGCTGTCTTAAACTGTGGAGAATGAGAACTTGAAGTGACTGGGATCACCGCTGCAAGTTTCCAAACAATTAAATACTACGGTACTATAAAGTTTGAATAACGGGACAGTGAGCTGGAAATGTTCTGAGCAAGATAACTGTTGCGAAATAAACAACAAATGCGGATTATTGCTGCAGCTGAGGGAGCAAAAGAAGCCATTTGGATCGAAAATATATCTAACTAGATTAGATATAGTTCTTTTAGCAGCTGAGCTAGGCGTCAGCACAGGCTAAGGAATTAAAGGTCTCATCGACGATCCAGATGTATACTTCCATATCATCTGATTCGTTCGGATCATACATCGTGGCGATGTGATGATCGTATAAATCGCGTCAGACGATAATCGAACAAATCCGCTGACGAAAACCTTCTCTCAGCAATTTGAGCAAACCATACATACTTCGGGTGTTAGACACTCGAGTGACTGGCTATGTGCCAAGTGGGAGATTGTTGGATAATATGACCCATAGCGTCACTATTTGCACAGATCATTGTGTTGTTGTAGCAAATTAACTATGTAATAAGGAAATTGCACTCTCATCATTTGTGATTAGATCACCATAGATATATAAATGAAGAGAGGTCCCTATGATTAGTTCCTGGATTGAGATGATATGAGACAGTATCAGTCCACGAAGGATTAATCATTAAATATCCCTAGCCGTTGTATTATCGAGACTGGACATCGATAATGCGGAATAGGCTAGTATTGCACTTGTGTGCGTTGTGAGGGCACAACGACATGGTTCTCATATATATAAGTATTGGATACTTATGCAAGTGCGATAGGAGGTCGTGTTTCACCGATGGTACGGAAAACAGCTTCGCTCTGGATAGACCCCGCGGAATCCCATTGGTAGTATGTCTGCGTGTCTATGGGAGGCCGCATCAGGGTAGATGTATATGATCTTAACCTGAGACTTGTGTAGGCATTGCATTTTTGCATGTGAAACCCGATGATGAGCCTCATTTGGAGGCACTATCTTTTAAGTCGCGGAAATCGCGGGAAACGGATGTCGGAAGGGAAGAGTCAAGAATTGACGGTTTTGTCGGATTTAGTTCACGCGTTTAGCTTCGGGTTCGCTGTTGGATCTCCGTTTTAAAACTTAACCTTAACCCAAGCCCATTAAATCACATCCAAATAAATAATTAATATATGTCACAAATCAAAATAATTAAAACATTTAAAATATATGTCACAAATTTTAAATTAAATTCACAAACTAATTAAAATAAAATCTTAATTAAACCAAATTCACAAATTAAAATTAATTAACTCACAAATATAAAAACTAAATTGAAATTAAATAATCAATTAATTGAATTAAATGTTAAATCTAAATTACAAACCAATTAAATTAATAAATTAAATTAATTGCAAATTAAATTAAATCAAATAAAATCAAAAATCAAATACCAAGATTAAATAATTCACTTCCAAATTAAAATCAATCAAAATAATTTAATTCCTAATTTAATAAATCAATCACCTAAATTAAAGATATTATCACCTAAAATACACAATTCCATTACCTAAAATAATAAACCTAATACTTGATTTTATTTCCTAATTAAGCCATGCAAACCCTAATACCCATGCAACTATATAAACAAATTAAAATCAACCCCATGGCTAATCACACAGATGGCAGTTCACTTCACAAAAAAAAAAGAAAATAAAAACCCTAACCTCATCCCTCACCTCACTCTCGTTCATGGCAATGACCATTCAGCCAATTAAACACTGACCTTCAAAGCCCACACGCCACATGCCCCTTTTAAGCCATCAACGTCCATTCACTCAACACGTTCAGAACCCTCCACACACCCTTTGATCGCCAAACAGATCACGCCCACTGGCCCTCACCCCTCACGCTGCTTATTAACTCCCACATCGCCAAACAACAAGCCACGCTCAGCCTACCTCAAACACGTACGTCCAGCCATTGTTCACGTAATTGTCCACCTTAACCTCAACCGACACAGCCCTAAGACTCAAAAACACACCACGTACGCGCCCCTGCCTCTTCCCAATCAACCGACACAGCCCTAAGACTCAACAAACACAAACTGCCTAGCCCACTGCTGCCGTATAACACCATCAAAACTGCACCAAATCAGTCCCTAAACACCCAAAACTACCCTAAAACAGTCCCCAAAAAATACCCCAAAACAGTAGCCTAAAACCACACAAAACAGTAGCCTAAATACAACCAAAACAGTAACCAGAAACTGCAGTCCAAAGCAGCAGGAAACGGAGCAAAAACAACAAGCAAAACAGAAAAATGGCGAGTTAAGACGTTAAACAAGTGAACCAGAAAAGTTGCGGAGTGATAGCCCTTCCGACGGTTGTAAACGCGAGTCCGGAAGACGACTTAAAAGGTTAGACCTGAGGGTACCTTTCACACTTGTTTTCTTTTTATTATTTATTCGATTTTTATTGATTCTTTTAATTGTGTTTTAAATTATTTATTGAATATTTTATGCATGTGATGTGTGTTGTGGCCATTGATTAAAACGGAAAATACGTCGTCTCTCGTGGTATATAGGATGGAAACCCAGACGTAAATTCCGTAGCCGATTCCGAATGGACGGTAGTACGGTCTGTACTTGGGATACAACTCCACGTACCACTTGAGTAAACGGCGCATCTTTCACTTTATGTTATTTTGATTATTCGCACTTTATTATTCCCTTTTAATTTCCGCATGTTATTTATTTATGTTATGATGCGATCGAGCGCATGGGCTTAGTGAGTTAGTCCAAAGGTCCCCTCTTTGAGAGACGAAGAGCCTAAAAGGCCACCTTTGTGACACTACTTCGCCGCGCCGGACGAAGTGTGTTTGGGTTGAATGTACGTTCAATCGGGCATATGAAGTCCTACACTTTTATTGTCTTTATTTCATGTATTGTGATGTGACGCGCATGGGCTTAGTGAGTTAGTCCAAAGGTCCCCTCTTTGAGAGACGAAGAGCCTAAAAGGCCACCTTTGTGACACTACTTCGCCGCGCCGGACGAAGTGTGTTTGGGTTGAATGTACGTTCAGTCGGGCATGTGAAGTCCTACATTTTTATTGTCTTTATTTCATGTATTGTGATGTGACGCGCATGGGCTTAGTATGTTGGTCTAAAGTTCCTCTCCTTGAGAGACAAAGAGCCCCAAAAGGCCACCTTTACGGCAGTACTTCGCCGCGCCTCTTTTATTTAGTCATTCGCTTCATAATGTCTTTTTGAAAATTCATGCATCATATTGCATTGCGCATGGGCTTATCAAGTGAGATCAAAGGTCCTCCACTTTGAGGGATGAAAATGCTTAAAAGCTACCTTTGCTACAATGATTTGCCGCGCCCCTTAATCTGTTGTTATGTACGAGAAGTCATATATTCATATGTTCATATATGTGTCATGTTGTTTACTGCATTTTGGAGGTCACTGCTGTAAACCGTTCGAACGCGTTCCGAAACGCTGCACGAACGCATGTTTTCTGTCTGGTCCCGTTCGAACGCGTTATCAAACGCTATACGGACGCGAACCTTCTGTTTATCGTTCGAACGCGTTTGCGAACGCTACACGAACGCGAATACACTGAATTGAGTCATTTTCATCACATGTGCGTCTGTGTCTATATCTATCTTCTTTTGCACCATGTCATAGCATGCTCACTTTAATGCCTAATTGCATCCCTAAGTGTCTTTTTGCATTATGTACTTAGTTGACCCTTTTATTTGTGCATGGACATGTAATGGCTATTTGTTTATGATATGTCTATGAAATCACATGTTCACCATCATTTGATTCGCCTTTATGTGTGCTTGTGTGGTTAGTATGTGCTTGCGTTTCCATGAATACAACATGCCAATGAAATTGCCTGTTTGTTGATTTAATGTACTTCGAAGCATGCAATCTTATATGTGAAATACATGTATATTTAGGCGCATATTTTATTTTATAAATGTGAATTTAGAAGCATGATACCCTTAGAAATAAGTGTTACTTCAGCTTGTTTAAATTATTATATAAATCCTTTCATTACAAGTGACATGAGTAAGGGACCATTCCGAACCCAACGGTTTGAGGTCTTCCCTTGCGAGGGGTGAGTGCGGCCTTAAATCTCATTTTCCCGGTTCACACCGGGTGGCGACTCCATTATTCTCCGGTTTAGTCCCTCGTGGCTACTCCGTACTCCCGACTAGGCCGCGAGCCTAGGACAGCATGCGTCGCCCAGGTTCTGTTGTCCACAGTCTGGCGACTCCACTGGGGATAGAGAATCGGCCCCGAATATTGTCTTGTAATGTTTGGATTTATGTTTTAATTGACCATGTCTATAGTGGATAAAATGAGGGTTTAATCAAAGGCACTTTGAGGCTAGGTAATGGTTTGGTGTCTTCCTTCACTCACTACCTTTCTAGAAGGAAAAGCTGTGAAGGCACCTAGATAGCCATCTACTCGTAGCCTTTTGTGATGGACTAATTTGGAGGACTCGTTGTTTATTCCTGACACCAAGCGATAAGAGCCTAAGAGGCTTGGGTATTTAAGTGAGCCTCGCTCCACCTTCCCTCTGGGGAATCTACAACGGGAAATCCATTTGACAGTCCGTCACACACCATAGCTCATTGGCACGTACCTTAGTGTATAAAAAAGGGTGCGCTCACTTGGTTGCTCGAACCCTTGAGTGGGGAGACCTAGTTGTGGGCCATCCTTCGCCGATGAGAGCCTTTGTCTATACTCTTGCTAACCCACCCATAGACCGGTTTGTATGGTTAAAGTAACAATTATTTCCTTGAGTATGTGCTTGTGGACCATTCTCATTTGGATGCAGTTGGACTATTGTCAGAAATGCGGGCTTGCTGGGCCATTTAAACTGGGGCAAGTTCGCACCGTATGACTATTAGGCCCAAAGCTTCTGAAATGTTGACGGGCCATTATGTAAAAATTGTTATGTTATGTTTGCATTATCTCTCTTTTATGTTTGTGTTTGGGAACATCATCGTTTGGATTCATTTGGACTATTTTTCATAAGATATGGGCTTGTTGGGCCATTTAAACTGGGACAAGAACGTATTTTATGACAATTGGGCCGAAGGCTTCTAAGTGTTGATGAGCCACCTTGTGCTTGTGTTCGGAATGTTACCATTTGGATTTAGTTGGGCTCCTTGCCATAAGACGTGAACTTGTTGGGCCATTTAAACTGGGATGAGTTCACTCCTATGACAATTAGCCCGAAAGCTTCTAAAATGATAACAGGCCGATTTGTGTGAAAATTTTAAATTGATTTAGTATGTTATATATGTTACATGCATCTCACGCACCTCATGCATACATACATCATGCTAACCCTTGTGTTCTAAAAGCCATCATAGACTCCCGTTGGGTTAGGGAAGAGGGAAGACTCACCAAAAGACCGGTAACAGACATGAGTACATCCGATAATGAGGTATCCCGGATAGATCAATTGGAAAATGGTTTGGCCAAGATTACCGAACAGTTGCAAGCCTTGACTGTTGCCATGACAAATATGGCCGTGCCCCGTGCTGGGGGAAACTCTGAGAATGTAAGACGTGAGGAGACTCCGAATGGATTGGGGGATGACATCCCCGCTTTTGATGATGATATGGCTGATTATATCACTGGGAGAAAAGTTGGGTCTCAGGCAGAATTGCAGAAACTTCGTGACCAGATAGAGTCTGTTACCCGTAAGATGAAGGGTAAGGATGAAGACTTACTAGACTATGAGGCGATGACCTTTGAGGAACAGTTGCCTGTTCAGTTCAGAATGCCCGACATGGCCAAGTTTAATGGGAATGGAGACCCGAGAGTCCACCTGCAGCAATATGTCTCAGTCATGAGTTCAGTGGGCCTATCACAGCGCCAATTCCAAAAGATGTTTGGGATGTCACTCGAGGGGGCACCTGTGGTTTCGTATCATAGCCTTGAGAAGAAGGTTAAGGAAGATTGGAGGGAACTAGCTGATGCTTTTCTGAAGCAGTATGTTACAGACTTAGAGATTGACTTGTCACTCCGAGATTTGGAGAACACTAAGCAGAAGCCGGAAGAAAGCTTCAAGGAGTATGTAGATCGCTGGAGAAGCCAGCTTTTGAAAATGCAGACTCGGCCCTCAGAGAAGGACCAAATCAAAATGATCATCAAGGGTACTAAGCCCTCTATTTATAGTAAGCTGAGGAGGATGACTTCGATGATTTCTGATTTTCGACAGCTGAGGGAAACTGTCATGGATATAGAAGAAGAAGAAGCTGAGAACAGAAAGATCTATGGCCAGAATATGAGGACTTTTGGGGGGCATTCTGAGGCCAAGCCCGCTGCGGCCGAAGTCGCTGCCATCAGAAACAGGCAATTCTCCAACCTTGGTAGACCTTTGTCGGAGGTATTTGAAAAGTTACAGGGACAAGGAATCTTGAAACCCTTAGAAGGCAAGTCACTTCCGCACCCCCCACCACCACACATAAATGTGAACCTTTATTGTCACTTCCACCAGCTACATGGCCATGACACCGACAACTGCACCCGCCTCAGGCATGAAATTCAAGATCTCATAGATTCCCATAAAATACCCAACCCATGAAAAGAAACCCTCAACCACCAAGCTTCTTACATGGATGACAGTGAAGAACCATAGGCCGAGGAAGAAGGCAGTGCTGCGGATGATGGAGATGTTCCTCCTAGTCTATTTGATCCAGTTTTTTTAAAAAGACATTGATTTTGTTACTTGTTCGAACTCTTTTCCTCAACAATAATAAAGATGTTCATTTCGCTGAAACTCTTCTGGAATATGAGTATATTTGAGAAAAGTATTCAACCTTGGTACTATGGAATCCAGTGATGGACACAGGGAACCTTCGAAATAAGCAAACAGAAAAGATAAGATGGACATTCAGAAATTGGGAAATAGAGGCAGTGAAAATGTCAGACTTGGAAGGGAATTAGTTCACCGAGCCGATCAATGTAGACAGATTGAAGCAGTAGCTTGCCTGAAGAAAAGAAGACTAAGCAGTCATCAAGAAAATTGACGGAAGACCTAACCCCGACGGGATAAGAACATTCATACATGCATACACGTAACAAATTTTGCATCCTTTCGTGTTTGTTTTGTTTTGAATTCACAGGTTTTGAAGAAAAAAAAAAGAAAAGTGGCAAAGACAAGCCAAACAGAAGCAGTAACAATACAATGTCAGCAGTCTTCAGGAATAAATCACGTGGGTGAGGCCCATATTAGCAGTATCAGTCTGGGGGAGAGGCCCATATCGGTAGCAATTAGGGCCGAGGCCCACTTCATTATCAGCATTGCCGGGTATGGCATTCTGGGGCCAAGGCCCACTTCAGTATCAGTATTGCCGGGTATGGCATTCTGGGGGCGAGGCCCGCATCACATCAGATCAGTTCCGCCGAGAATGGCACTCCGAGAATGGAGATATAGTCCGGGAATGGACAGCTCGAGAATGAGCACGCCGAGAATGGCACTCCGAGAATGGAGATATAGTCCGGGAATGGACAGCTCGAGAATGAGCACGCCGAGAATGGCACTCCGAGAATGGAGATATAGTCCGGGAATGGACAGCTCGAGAATGAGCACGCCGAGAATGGTACTCTGATAATGGAAGTACAGTTCAGGAATGAACAAGCCGGGAATGACACTCCAAGAATGGAAGCACAGCTCGAGAATGAGCACGCCGAGAATGGCACTCCGATAATGGAAATACAGCTCGAGAATGAGCACGCCGAGAATGGCACTCCAAGAATGGAAGCATAGTTCGAGAATGAACACCTCACAGTAAAGGTTCGGGAATTGACCAACTCACAGTAACAGTTTGGGAATGGACCAACTCACAGTAACGGTTCGGGAATGGACCAACTCACAGTAACGGTTCGAGAATGAACACCTCACAGTAACGGTTCGGGAATGGACCAACTCACAGTAACGGTTTGGGAATGGACCACCTTACAGTAACAGTTCGGGAATGGACATCTCACGGTAACGGTTCGGGAATGGACCAACTCACAGTAATGGTTCGGGAATGGACCACCTTACAGTAACAGTTCAGGAATGGACATCTCACGGTAACAGTTCAGGAATGGACCAACTCACAGTAACGGTTCGGGAATGGACCAACTCACAGTAACGGTTCGAGAATGGACCACCTTACAGTAACGGTTCGGGAATGGACCACATCACAACACGGTTCGGGAATGAACCAGGGGTCGCAGCACCTCACCACCCAAATCAACTCAAACACGTGGAAAGTCAAGTGGCAGTTGGCTAGCCAGGTAAGTGAAAATGCATTGCATAGACTTTGATAGGATTGTCACTGTCACACACTGCACAAGTCCCATCAAAGTGGGGGCGACTGTAGGCATTGCATTTTTGCATGTGAAACCCGATGATGAGCCTCATTTGGAGGCACTATCTTTTAAGTCGCGGAAATCGCGGGAAATGGATGTCGGAAGGGAAGAGTCAAGAATTGACGGTTTTGTCGGATTTAGTTCACGTGTTTAGCTTCGGGTTCGCTGTTGGATCTCCGTTTTAAAACTTAACCTTAGCCCAAGCCCATTAAATCACATCCAAAGAAATAATTAATATATGTCACAAATCAAAATAATTAAAACATTTAAAATATATGTCACAAATTTTAAATTAAATTCACAAACTAATTAAAATAAAATCTTAATTAAACCAAATTGACAAATTAAAATTAATTAACTCACAAATATAAAAACTAAATTAAATTAAATAATCAATTAATTGAATTAAATGTTAAATCTAAATTACAAACCAATTAAATTAATAAATTAAATTAATTGCAATTAAAATTAAATCAAATAAAATCAAAAATCAAATACCAAGATTAAATAATTCACTTCCAAATTAAAATCAATCAAAATAATTTAATTCCTAATTTAATAAATCAATCACCCAAATTAAAGATATTATCACCTAAAATACACAATTCCATTACCTAAAATAATAAACCTAATACTTGATTTTATTTCCTAATTAAGCCATGCAAACCCTAATACCCATGCAACTATATAAACAAATTAAAATCAACCCCATGGCTAATCACACAGACGGCAGTTCACTTCACAAAAACAAAAGAAAATAAAAACCCTAACCTCATCCCTCACCTCACTCTCGTTCATGGCAATGACCATTCAGCCAATTAAACACTGACCTTCAAAACCCACACGCCACATGCCCCTTTTAAGCCATCAACGTCCATTCACTCAACACGTTCAGAACCCTCCACACACCCTTTGATCGCCAAACAGATCACGCCCACTGGCCCTCACCCCTCACGCTGCTTATTAACTCCCACATCGCCAAACAACAAGCCACGCTCAGCCTACCTCAAACACGTACGTCCAGCCATTGTTCACGCAATTGTCCACCTTAACCTCAACCGACACAGCCCTAAGACTCAAAAACACACCACGTACGCGCCCCTGCCTCTTCCCAATCAACCGACACAGCCCTAAGACTCAACAAACACAAACTGCCTAGCCCACTGCTGCCGTATAACACCATCAAAACTGCACCAAATCAGTCCCTAAACACCCAAAACTACCCTAAAACAGTCCCCAAAAAATACCCCAAAACAGTAGCCTAAAACCACACAAAACAGTAGCCTAAATACAACCAAAACAGTAACCAGAAACTGCAGTCCAAAGCAGCAGGAAACGGAGCAAAAACAGCAAGAAAAACAGAAAAATGGCGAGTTAAGACGTTAAACAAGTGAACCAGAAAAGTTGCGGAGTGATAGCCCTTCCGACGGTTGTAAATGCGAGTCCGGAAGACGACTTAAAAGGTTAGACCTGAGGGTACCTTTCACACTTGTTTTCTTTTTATTATTTATTCGATTTTTATTGATTCTTTTAATTGTGTTTTAAATTATTTATTGAATATTGTTTGCATGTGATGTGTGTTGTGGCCATTGATTAAAACGGAAAATACGTCGTCTCTCGTGGTATATAGGATGGAAACCCAGACGTAAATTCCGTAGCCGATTCCGAATGGACGGTAGTACGGTCTGTACTTGGGATACAACTCCACGTACCACTTGAGTAAACGGCGCATCTTTCGCTTTATGTTATTTTGATTATTCGCACTTTATTATTCCCTTTTAATTTCCGTATGTTATTTATTTATGTTATGATGCGATCGAGCGCATGGGCTTAGTGAGTTAGTCCAAAGGTCCCCTCTTTGAGAGACGAAGAGCCTAAAAGGCCACCTTTGTGACACTACTTCGCCGCGCCGGACGAAGTGTGTTTGGGTTGAATGTACGTTCAATCGGGCATATGAAGTCCTACACTTTTATTGTCTTTATTTCATGTATTGTGATGTGACGCGCATGGGCATAGTGAGTTAGTCCAAAGGTCCCCTCTTTGAGAGACGAAGAGCCTAAAATGCCACCTTTGTGACACTACTTCGTCGCGCCGGACGAAGTGTGTTTGGGTTGAATGTACGTTCAGTCGGGCATGTGAAGTCCTACACTTTTATTGTCTTTATTTCATGTATTGTGATGTGACGCGCATGGGCTTAGTATGTTGGTCTAAAGGTCCTCTCCTTGAGAGACAAAGAGCCCCAAAAGGCCACCTTTACGGCAGTACTTCGCCGCGCCTCTTTTATTTAGTCATTCGCTTCATAATGTCTTTTTGAAAATTCATGCATCATATTGCATTGCGCATGGGCTTATCAAGTGAGATCAAAGGTCATCCACTTTGAGGGATGAAAATGCTTAAAAGCTACCTTTGCTACAATGATTTGTCGCGCCCCTTAATCTGTTGTTATGTACGAGAAGTCATATATTCATATGTTCATATATGTGTCATGTTGTTTACTGCATTTTGGAGGTCACTGCTGTAAACCGTTCGAACGCGTTCCGAAACGCTGCACGAATGCATGTTTTCTGTCTGGTCCCGTTTGAACGCGTTATCAAACGCTATACGGACGCGAACCTTTTGTTTATCGTTCGAACGCGTTTGCGAACGCTACACGAACGCGAATACACTGAATTGAGTCATTTTCATCACATGTGCGTCTGTGTCTATATCTATCTTCTTTTGCACCATGTCATAGCATGCTCACTTTAATGCCTAATTGCATCCCTAAGCGTCTTTTTGCATTATGTACTTAGTTGACCCTTTTATTTGTGCATGGACATGTAATGGCTATTTGTTTATGATATGTCTATGAAATCACATGTTCACCATCATTTGATTCGCCTTTATGTGTGCTTGTGTGGTTAGTATGTGCTTGCGTTTCCATGAATACAACATGCCAATGAAATTGCCTGTTTGTTGATTTAATGTACTTCGAAGCATGCAATCTTATATGTGAAATACATGTATATTTAGGCGCATATTTTATTTTATAAATGTGAATTTAGAAGCATGATACCCTTAGAAATAAGTGTTACTTCAGCTTGTTTAAATTATTATATAAATCCTTTCATTACAAGTGACATGAGTAAGGGACCATTCCGAACCCAATGGTTTGAGGTCTTCCCTTGCGAGGGGTGAATGCGGCCTTAAATCTCATTTTCCCGGTTCACACCGGGTGGCGACTCCATTATTCTCCGGTTTAGTCCCCCGTGGCTACTCCGTACTCCCGACTAGGCCACGAGCCTCGGGAATGAGCACGCCGAGAATGGCACATCGGGAATGGCACTCCAGGAATGGAGATCGGTTCAGGAATGGACCACAGCGGTGACAGTTCGGGAATGGACTTCATCACATCATATCACAGCAACACTCCGAGAATGGAGATCGGTTCGGGAATGGACCACAGCACGGTGGCAGTTCAGGAATGGACTTCACCACACCACAGCACGGTGATGGTTCAAGAATGGACATCATCACACCGACATCAGCATCAGTTCAGCCGAGAATGGCAATCAGAGTTCGAGAATGAACAAGCCAGGAATGGTACTCCGAGAATGGAACACGGTTCGAGAATGGACCACCATCATATCAGTATCAGTTCGGGCGAGGCCCATATCAGTATCAGTTTAGGGCGAGGCCCATATCAGTATCAGTTTGGGCGAGGCCCATATCAGAATCAGTTTGGGGCGAGGCCCATATCAGTATCAGTTTGGGCGAGGCCCATATCAGTATCAGTTTGGGCGAGACCCATATCAGTATCAGTTTGGGGCGAGGCCCATATCACTATCAGTTTGGGCGAGGCCCATATATCAGTTCGAGGGCGAGGTCCCTATTGCCAGCGGTGTTGGGTCGAGGTGCCCAGGGTCGAGGTGCCCCCGTTGTTGGTTGTAGTTCCGGGTCGAGGTGCCCACTACATCATCATATTGAGGGCGAGGTCCCTATTGTCAGCGGTGTTAGGTCGAGGTGCCCAGGGTCGAGGTGCCCCCGTTGTCGGTTGTAGTTCCGGGTCGAGGTGCCCAGGGTCGGGGTGCCCACTACATCATTATCAGTTTGAGGGCGAGGTCCCTATTGTCAGCGGTGTTGGGTCGAGGTGCCCCCGTTGTCGGTTGTAGTTCCGGGTCGAGGTGCCCACTGCATCATCAGTTCGAGGGTGAGGTCTCTATTGTCAGCGGTGTTGGGTCGAGGTGCCCAGGGTCGAGGTGCCCCCGTTGTCGGTTGTAGTTTCGGGTCGAGGTGCCCAGGGTCGAGGTGCCCACTACATCATCAGTTCGAGGGCGAGGTCCCTATTGTCAGCGGTGTTGGGTCGAGGTGCCCAGGGTCGAGGTGCCCCCGTTGTCGATTGTAGTTCCGGGTCGAGGTGCCCAGGGTCGAGGTGCCCACTACATCATTAGTTTGGGGGATGCGTTTCCGGGCCGAGGCCCAGTTTGTCAGCGGTATTGGGATGCATCCCAGGGTCGAGGCCCCCGTTGTCGGTTGCAGTTATTGGGATGCGTCCCAGGATCGAGGTCCACTGCATCATCAGCTCGACAGAGCAGCAGGCAAGTCAGGTGGCAGCTGGCGAGCCAGGTAAGTAAAAATGCATTGCATAACTTTGATAGGATTGTTCAAAGTCACACACTGCACAAGTCCCATCAAAGTGGGGGCGACTGTAGGCACTGCATTTTTGCATATAAGTCCCGATGATGAGTCTCGTATGGAGACACTACCTCTTTGATTGTGAAAGCCGCGGAAAACGGACGTTGGAAGGGTAAAGTTGGAAATTAGCATTTGGTCGGATTTAACTCGCTTGTTTCGTTTCGGGTTCACTTGTTGGACCTCTATTTTAAAACACACCAAACCCATTAAATAATTAAAACATTTAAAATATATGTCACAAATTAAATTAAATTAAAATTAAAACCAATTAAAACCAATTAAATTAAATTAAAATCTAATTAAACTAAATTCCAAAATTAAAATAAATCACTTCTTAATTTTAATTAAATCACCCACCTATATTACATAATGTCTTGCCTTAAATAATTAAATTAAATCAATCCCTAATAATTTGATTTCTTTCCTTTTCAAACCATGCAAACCCTACACCCTCTCACTATATAAACACAACCTAAACATAACCCTAATCTCCCTTAGCCTCCCAACAACTCACGGCTTCATCACATAACAAACAACAAAGAATAACTCTCCAAACCCTAAGCTTCACGGCCTAACCTTCTCTATTCTTTTCCTACGCAAACAGCCAACACAAAAAAGACCTGCGCTGACCACACTGACAAATAGAGAAGAAAACCCTAACAACCCACTCACGGCACAGACGCATATCTATCTCCTCTCTCGAATACACAAGATACACGGCCTGACCATACACCAACAGAAACCCTAAGGGCTTGATCTTCTACCTCTCGTCTCCCTCTCTTACGTTCATCCCCACCGACCAGCCCTTGCCTTTACACCGACCAGCCCTACGCCCCTCCACTTCACACAGCAACCGGCCACGTAGAACCCAAGCTACAAACACAGATCAGTCCCCCTTACACTCACAAACTCACGCCACCTGCCGCTTTACCAAACAACAACTCTCTCAACGCATCAACCAAATCTGTCCGCAATCTCCACACACGTTAATTGCCCTCGCCACATGCCCTGAGCCGAGCAACCCTCAGCCCCTCACACTCAGCAGCTCACGTTGCACCCATATAAGCCCACAACCTCACAAGCACCGACCAAAGATCCTTTAGGAACGCACAGCACCTACACGTCATTTGGCCATTCTCCACAAACCTTCTCCTTTCAACACGTCCCTTAACAAAGCCCAAATCAGCAACCCTTTTCCACTGACCGACAACACAAAGGCCACCCAGCTCCCTCAACCACAAGCCACATTCAGCCTCCACCTAGCCACCTGCCCTCAACCTCACGCAAATCACACGCTCAACCAGCCCTCACTCACACATAATTCACGCAACAAACTCAGCCTGCCTTGACACTCACTCAGCAAACCATCCACGCACCCTTGCTTCACGTCATAAGCCCCCTCCTTCACTCGCATAGACCACAACCTAAGCAAACCCTTCACGCCACTCGTCACAGCCTTCACCTGCCTTATCTCCACTTGCCTCATTCAACAACAAATCACGCACGCCACCTAGCGCCCTTCAGCCACACAAAATTAAACGCACTCAACCAATTCACACCTGCTCCATAACAGCCACACACCATTAAACTGCCAATAAATTCACGCAACAAACACCCAAGCAGCTTCACACCCAAACTGCCTCCTTTCACCTCACAAACTGCCCAAAACAGTCCCCGAATTAACCCAAAAACTGCACCCAAAAACTGCCTGAACTGCACCCTGAAAACTGCCGCAAACTGTCCAGAAAATTGCACTGTTCGACCTCCGAAACTGCCCAATTTTTATTACCGAAACAGCCCACATTTTAACCCTAAAAGCCGCAAAACAGCAAGCCTAATTCGTGACCAGAAACAGCAGTGAAACTGAGTGAAAACAGTGACCCGAACAGCGAAACAGTAAGGAAAAACGTTGGATTAGTGAACCAGAAAAGTTACGGAACATCAACCCTTCCGACGGCCGTGTAACGCGCTTTCGAGAGACGACAAAAGAGGTTAGACCTGAGGGCACCTTTTTTATTTATTACTTTTCATTTATTTTTGTTTATTTTAATATATTATCGCATGAGAGTCGTTTGTTGAGGCATGATGTGAATGTTGGATGAGCGGAACGTGTGTTCCCTTTTGTGGTATATAGGATGGAAACCCGGACGTAAATTCCGTAGCCGATTCCGAATGGACGGTAGTGCGGTCTGCACTCGGGATACAACGCCACGTACCACTTAAGATATACATATCTCGTCTCATCCAAATTTGTATTTGAGCATGTTATAGTTTGTAGGTTATTTATCTATTGTTTAAAGCATGATTTGTCCTAGTTTATTATTTATTGTCAAAGCATGATAGTGTTAGTTTTATGCATTATAGGTTGCTTAGTTTACGTTTATATTCAAATAGTTATTTGTTTATTTCAATTGAATGGTTTGATATGCTCGTTGTGTTACATTGCGTGGAGTTATTTGGATGAAAGTATGTTAGATCTAAGTACCCTTGAGCATGAATGTTGAATAGATTCGGTTAGTTTATTGCACAAATCATATCATCACAAGTGACATAAGTAAGGGACCATTCCGAACCCAACGATTTGAGGTCTTCCCTTGCGAGGGGTGAGTGCGGCCTTAAATCTTTGTCCCGGTTCACACCGGGTGGCGACTCCATGTTATTTCGTACTCCCAACTAGGCCGCGAGCCTAGAACAGCGTCGCCCAGGTCTTGTTGTCTACAACTTGCATCGCTAGTACTTGCGACAATCGGTAAACTTTGGTTTTGGTGGTTGGGGGACCTAAACTGGTTCTGTGTTCACCTCTTCTGGGTTTATCAGGAATCGTAGTGTACTGGGTGTGATGTCAAGATGGAAGTGTCACTTCAGACATATGGAGTTGATGATCGCGCAGGATACAGAACTAGTGCTCTATAAAAGGTTGCAACCGTCGGGACAATATGACTAGGTCAGGATTGCCCGATTCACAGAGACTAGTTGCTTGATGTCCGATATATGTTTCGTACGGGCAGACACATTTCCAGCCCCAGGCCTAACATGTGATCGTCCGATACTGGATCGATATACGCAATACAATACAATTGTATTCTACGCTTGATACAGATCTTTGATATTCTTTAAAGGATATGTCCGGAGAATTGGGTAGACTTGGTGCTTTGCTAGGAGTCGACCTTGTCTCGTAAATCGGTAGAACGTAGTACTTGGTACGTACGTGATTCGGATACTCCGACGACCGTATTTACTGCCAACTTATCCGGAGATCTCATGGGTCGCTTCCCGATAATCCACCGATGACGCACAACTTGCACTCTTGAATAATCTGGGATTATATAGAAGAGAGAGAAAATTAATCTAGGATTAATAACGGAGATATTTTATCTAGGATAAAATATCGTCTAGAGAGAGATAACGATTAATTCGGAATTAATCGATAAATTAATATATTCGATATATTAAACGAAATTAGATTTCGACGCGGAATTAAAATTAGATTTTAATTCGGGCGAACGAATTAATTTAGAATTAATTCGTTAGCGATCTGAATAGTAATTTCACTAGGCGAAATTAATTAATTCTCGTCGCGACGGAAATGCGTTAATTCGGAATTAGCGAAACCGAGCCCGAAAGTGTTTGCGGACACATTCGTATTTTGAAACGAGTGGTATCCGCAAATCACATCGCGATATCTCATCACTTGACACGAATAGATGATGGATGTATCTAGTCACCTTTATGGGATGATACATTGTCTCTATTCTCAATGTGTGATGATGATGAATTTTTGGAGGGAAATGCTTTTCACTGTTTTTGAAGAGTCTTTTATCTAAAAAATTCATTTTGGTATAATTGACATCATTGCTTTTCTCTTTCTTGCTCACGTTTTTGAAACAAAAAGCAAGAAGTAAAATAAAAATGATAGACAACACATTTCTCTCTAACTCTCTCATCTCTCTCACGCCAAAAACAGTGGCTTTTCTTCACTGGTTTTGAACCAGTTTGGGCGTGAATAATAGGGAAGCAAGAGTGGATTTTCATGGTGAAAATTCAAGAGCTAGCACACTTACAAGTCTTGCGAAGGTGGTAGGTAGGTTCGACCATGAGCCGGGATCCATCCGACGAATCTAGGAACTCATTTTCGCAGCTCAAATACTGAAGACAGAAGACAGTGGACTGCATGCAGTGGGTGTCCATGGCAGTGCGTTTTTTGGCTTCAATGGTCTTCAAATCAACTCAACCAACCAATGTAAGTATTCCGCTATCTTCTTTGGTGTATTCATGCACGATTTTCATGTCTTGTTTGATCTTGGGACCTTAATAAAAACCAACACTTGAGACCTTAGAGAAACCCAACATAAGTATCTCTAGTCGTAGTATTATTGAGACTCGACATCGATAATGCGGAATAGGCTAGTATTACACTTGTGCGCGTTATGGAAGCTTAACGGCATAGTTCTCATGTATTTGGGTGTTGGATACTCATGCAAGTGTAATAGGAGGTTATGTTTACCGATGGTACGGAATAAAGCTTCGCTCTAGATAGACTCCTCAGAATCCTATTGGTAGTATGACTATGTGTCTATAGGAATCCGAATCAGGGTAGGTGTATTAGGTCTTAACCTGAGTCTTGCATCGCTAATACTTACGACAATCAGTATACTTTGGTTTTGGTCGTCCGGGGCTTTAACAGGTTCTGTGTACGCCTCTTCTGGGAATACTGAGAATCGTAGTGTATTGGGTGTGATGTCAAGATGGAAGTATCACTTCAGTCATATGGAGATGATGATCATGCATGGATACAGAACTAGTACTCTTAAGTACTATAGTCATCGGGATAATATGACTAGGTCATGATTATCCGATTATAGAGACTAGTTGCCAATGATCCGATATATGCTTCGTACGGGGCAGACACAATTTCAGCCCCAGGCCTAGCATGTGACATCCGATACTGGATCGTAAAACGTAATACATAGTATACTATGCCTGATAAAGATTATAAATTCCTTAAAAGAATATTTCTGGAGAATTGGGTAGGCACGGTACTTTGCTAGAAGCCAACCATGTCTTGTAAATCGGTAAGAACGTGGTACCGGGTACGCACGTGTTCGGATAGTCTGATGACCGTATTTACTTCCAACATATCAGGGATATCTTGGGTTGCTTCCCAAAGATTCACCGATGAGATTTGACTCGAACAGAATTAATCTGGGATTAATTATGAGAGAGAAAAGTAATCTGGGATTAATTACGGTAATAAATTAATCTGGTATTAATTGCATCAAGAATTAATCTGGGATTCATTCGACTAGAAGACAGAACGCGATTAATTTGGAATTAATCTGTAAAATAAATTTAATAGTTAAATTAGATTTTTCTATTTAATTTATTTATTTGGGCTAAAATAATATATCGAATATATTAATTGAAATCGGATTTCAACATGGAATTAAAATTAGATTTTAATTAAAGTGATAGAATTAATTTGGAATTAATTCACGAGCGACTTCCGTAATAATTTTTCTAGGCGTTATTATTTAATTAAATTGGATTTAATTACGTCACAATGGCAAATTCATTTAATTCAGAATTAAATGAACCCGGACCCGAGCGAAGTTGCGTGTTGGATTGTCCGACTTAAATTTGGAATTTAAAGTGGACCCCACCAACTTACATCAATGTGTTTGACTAGTGATGGAATTTGGTAATTGGTTAAGTGAAAGGCTTGGATTGCTTTTAAAACACACAAACTAAATCCTACACACCAACTTTAAATATAAAAGCAAGTCAACTTTGGAAGTATGACTAACTATTCATTCTCTCCCAAAACTCTCTCAATTGCCGAACACAATGGATCTTGGAGGAGAAAATTTTTTCTTTCATTTTGTTCAAAGCTAGCACTTAAAGGAGTCAAGTAAAGGTGATAGGGAAACTCACCCAATAGTTTAAGACCCTATTCAAAGCTTGGAGCTTCATCTTCAACAAAGAAAAAGTTTTGAAACTCATCCAATCAAAGTAAGTAATTTTCGCAACTCTCTTTGATTTATTCACACACAAATCACTCTTAGAGATCCTTGGCATGTTCTAGGAACACTAACAGTATGCATGTATGATGTTGAAAGAAAGCTTATAAGGTGTTAGTAAGCATTCTTTTGGTCATTTGATGATCATATAGTCATTTTAGAGTTGTTAGGCCACTCATTGATGACCTAGAATTGTTCTAGAGTTATTTCAAAGTGGTGAGACTTGTTTGGTGTGGTAGAGACTTGATTGAAGTGTTGGATTTGTTTAATTTGGGTTAATTTGATTAATTTATAAAATTAGGGTTTATACCTTCTCCAAATTTGGGACTTTTAATATATGTGTTGTAATATGTTGTATATAAGATGAAATTATGATTTTGTGTTGATTGGATTTCATCTAAACTTATTTTGAACAAGATTGGACCAAAATGCACAATTTTGACACTAATGGGTACTCACGGTAATTTGAGGAAAAATGGGGTTTTTGTTGCAATTTTTATTTTGATGTATAAGACATGTATAATCCATTTTGGTAGCGATTTGGAATCACTTAAATTTGCATATGACAAATTAGGACTAAAATGATCAAAATGTAAACTTTTGGGGCTTCACGGCAATTAAGGGAAAAATATGATTTTTAGGTAAAAAAAAATATATTTTGTTGAGTATTGAGTAATTAGAATAAATATGTTTTTTTTTAATTACCCAAGAAAAATAAATGAAATCGAAAAATTTGATTTTTCACGTTCCGCTGCGTTACCCGGTAATACCTCTTAAAATCCCATACAGTTTGGCTTATATTATTTACCTATTGCAACGAGAGTGCAACTTTAGTTTTTAATGGAATAATCTGATATTAATAATTCAGTATATTTAATTATAGAGTTTAATTAATATTTTTGGATTTTTGGAGCTCGGAACAGTAGGTTAAATTAGTCTATGTGATAGCTCGATATATTGTAGCAAATTAAATATAATTGGATAGTCCAGAGTTAGCCATGTCAAGAATTGAAATACAAAGTTTTTCACCCATGACGTTGAATGTCGAGGACGACAGCTAGCTTTATGGTGGCTAAAAATGCCAAGGCCGGCCTGATCTGATCCGATCTGGCCCGGGTGTGTTTGAATTTAATCCTATATTTTTGTTAAAAACCTTGGACTTTAGAAATCCTATATTTTGTTAGAGGTGACTCGGTTGAGTGATTTATTATCCCTTAGATGCATTGTAGGCACGGCCGAAACTGTTACATTGGCTCTGTTATTTGTTGTGCTTTGTTTGATTGCTTTGCTAGCTTCATTTTCAAATGTAGTCAATTAAGACCTTTGATTTGTGAGTGAAATTCTTAACCTACATATATCCCTTTGGTGAAACTACCCTCTATGCAATGTCTAATCCAAAAATGATTTCAAGATAATTTCATTATCCCTTTGGTGAAACTACCGTCTATTTTCTATGTTAAAACCAAAGAAAAGTACAAAAAGAGACAGAGAAAGAGAGAGAGCTGTTTACATAATTGGTACCCATTCGAGGAAACATACCAAAATTCGAGTACCCATTTGAGGAGACAGCAAAATTGCAATCCTGATGTGTTAAAATGATAAATCTAGTGAATTCTTGTGGCATTATTTACCGACTCAGTCCGAGTTGTGACTGAGTTACGGTGAGATAGTATTGTTGTTGATGGTGATTTTCAGGCCCGAGGAACTCTAAAACCCGAAGAGGGGTATAATGGGGTTTACACAGTAAATGGTCCAAGGCCCTTGTGAGGATGAGAGGTCAGACTAAATGCTCGATCCGGAGGTACAAAGGGACGTCTGAGGGAAGAACCAATTGAGGAGAATAGGTTGGGATACATACCCGATCTGGTGAGAAGGTATCTGAACCGATTGAACTTAAGGATCTGTAAAGGTTGACCCGAGATGGTCCATGATTACTGACCCGACCTAGTAAAGAAGTAAGGAATAGTATTCAACATTGTTCCTCTTGACATACCGACCCGAGGACCAAGGTCAAGGTTGCAGAATCCTGTACTTATATATGAATGACGTAAGCCCTACATGAGAGTTTGAGCCTCCAGAAGGCTGATATGACAGGGTTGGTTCCTTTTGGTTAGCTTTTTTTACATTCCATAACTTTTAAAATAACTCTAAAAAGCTTAGTGATATAGAGAGAGAGATGGTCGATATTGACACAATCTCGTAATAAAATTTCCTTTCTTTGCATCTGTGGACATAGGTTGGAGCCACTCTCCGCCGAACCACGTTAAACCTCTGTTTTCTTTGTGATTTTCTATTTTCTTGCCAAGTTTGCTTTGATTCACAACTAACCAAACTCACAGATTGGGGAAGGTTTGTTCGAGGAGTAGATTTCCTAAATTACCTCTGAAATGAAAAATAATCGTCAACAATTGTTAAGTGGCAAAGATAAAAAATAAATAAAACAGTGGATGGCGGAGCCGCATGGTCATAGCTGGAGATATGGCATGTCATCTGATAATAACTTTCGTCCAGTCTCTTCATTGGTTCTAGTTAAAAAGAAATGGTTAAAGAAAGTCGGTGCTTCGTCAGGGCAGGTGCTTTAATTACTCAAAATTTCATGGATCCTTTAGATATTTCATAAATTTATTATGATATTTATTTCAATGGAGAATATCATTTTTCCACCTGATAAATAACGTAAGTATCATTTATCATGAAAATTTTGAAAGTGTTCTATTTTTTACATGAAGTTTCAAATATGTTCACTTTTCCATTTTTGAGAGATGGAAAACATATAATTTTCTCTAAATTAAGTGGATAATTTGTATACTTTTCAAATTTATCAAGTGGAAAATTGAATAATTTTCAAACTATAGGTGGAAAAGAGAACAAATTCAAAATTTTCATGATCAATAGTACTTTTACTATTTACCATGTGGAAAAATGATAATTTTCTTATTTCAATTTAGTGTTTTTTCTGCTCATATATGGTTAGTAAGTTTCTAAGTTAGAAATAGGTTCAATTGTAATCAATATTGGTTTGTTGTATGAGGAATGATTGTGTGACTTGCGAAGTTATGATTTGGTAGTATTCAAATTTCAATTTTGTAAAAGATGTTAGATTATTTGAGTCCATTCTGCTTGATGATGGAGATATTTTCGGGTATAGCCTATCTCATAATTAATATGTTTTTTCCATTGGTTTTGTAAAATAAGGATGTCGTTAATGGAGTGGGAAATGTCTCATATTCCTGAGGTTAAGTTAATGGTTGAGAATATGATTGAAAAATTTGAAAAATATTGGCTAGAGATTCATGGGGTATTGGTGATGGTTGTTATTCTTAACCCAAGGGTTAAGAAGTTGATGATTGATTTCTATTTTTCAAATCTTTATTATGTTGATGTTGCTGAGTAGGTGAAGAGAGTGTGTAATATTGTGATGAAATATTTACTTATTACGAGGGTAAGTCTACGATTGTGAAATGTGAGGTCGTTAATGGATCTTCTTCAACTGTTGTTCATTCTCGTCTAACTCAAAGTAAAAGTGATTTTTTTTGAATTTTTCCATGTTTGATTCATTTGCAAGCCAAAATACGCAATCTAAAATATCTAAGTCCGACCATAAAAGGTACTTAGAAGAGCCTCTAATTGGAAGAACTGTAGAATTTGATGTTTTAATTTGGTGGAAAATAAACCAAAGCAAATATCCTATTTCGGCTAAGATTGTTAAGGATATCTTAATCATACCTGTGACAACTGTTGCCTCAGAGTTAGCTTTTAGTATTATGGGTAGATGCTTGAGTCCATATCTTAGCAGACTTCATCCTGAAACATTCGAAGTGATCATGTGCACTCAACATTGGTTATTGACTGCCGATCGAGGTATATAAATATTTTTTAAAAATTTTAATACTTTGTTTTTTATTAGGGGCAATTCTTTAAGAATACATTTTTATTGGAGAGAAATTACAGGGTGAAGACGAAGGCCCACAAGAATTAGAGTAGATTTTATTTCTTGTAAGATTATGGATTATGAAATTTTTATTTTTATTAGTTTTGTAGTATTTTTTTTATTTTAAATATTGAAAATGCTGAATTGTTGAATAATTAAAAAAACAGGTATATTAAAATTCAAAATTGGACATTATTATATTATATGTAATATAATTCATTGTTACAAAAATTTTGGATCTAAGCTAAGTCTAGCCTAGTCCAAGCCTATGTGGGCTTAAATCCAGCCCAGCCCATCCCCTAGTTGGCTACTCTCCAAAGCTCTGAATGCCTTCATTTGATGTGTCTTTGTTTTTACCAAACGTTTCATTCCAACCTTGTACACAACTACATGCTTGTGGCTCAGCTTCTCTTGCATCAACAATTCTGTTGATGGTGGTTTTTACCCCCCCCCCCCAAGAAGTCAGAATCTCGAGTGAGGATATGAAAGGGATTTCCACTTCTCAGACTCGGGGGGCCCAGGCCTATGAGGCAGAGATGTCATGCCCAGTGAAGAGATCAGAATTGGTTTGTGTTTGATACCCGATCCGAGGTGGAAAGTTATTCAGATGAGTGAAACAATGCCTCATGATTGACCTGACCTGGTAGCTCAATAAAACATGATGTCGTTTCAGTTACCCGACCTAGTTGGGTGGGTCGGTGTGGTAGTTTTATGATCAAATCAAGATGACGTAAGTACTACATAGGGATTTACACCTTCCAAATAGGCTGACATGACTAGAGCAGGTCACCGGCTTATCTTCTAGCACGCACTATCACATGAGAGTTTACAGGCAGGCATTGTGAGGTAGCGTGTGGCAGTGGCCAAAAGTGGCATGGTTTAATGAGATGTCAGGTGGCAGAGCTACTTTCATCAAAGTAGTTGGGGAAGAGAGCCCTCGCATTAATGGTAGATTAACGTGGCTGTCGTCATGAGATTAGTGTAACAGTAGAATTTTCCCTAGTATATAAAGGAATTGAGAATTCATTACAAAGGGTTAGCAAAATCTATTTCACAATAACTTGTAAAAGAGTGAGAAAATCTTAAGTGTAAGCGAGAGATAAGCAGGTCGGTCATACCTGAACACGTTATAAAAGCTTTCTTTTTCCTTGTGCCCGTGGATGTAGGTAGGATCCGTTCGCCCGAACCACGTTAAACCCTATGTTTTATCTGTGTGTTTTCTCATCTTTTGCTAAGTTTCATTTGGTCTCTAAACCAAACAAATTCACAGTTAAGGGAGGATTATTCGAGGAGTGGTTTCCTTGAATTACCCATGGAACGAAAATCAGTTGTCAACAGTTGGCGCCGTCTGTGGGAACTAGTATGAAAAGCAGTAAACACAATAAGACGATGGCAGAAGATGGGAAGCATAGATCTTCAAAGCTTCGACGACGGAGTGAATGGAGAAAATGGAAGAAACCATGCGAAATGAAAGGGAATAAGCTCCAAAGGATAGAGAATCAACTCAAGTCTCCATGAAGGCCATGATGGAGAAGTTGGAGAAGTTAAATGAGAAAACTGGTAAAAGAGGGGGAGCGGGCCCCATCCAGAGAAAAGAGGAAGTAGTGAGAGTGAAGAGGACCGCTGGGATAGATGGAGATGGTGAAAATATGAAGAGAAGTGCTCATATAGTGAGATCTGTAGTCATTGCTGGAGCCGTACCGGCGGGGGAGTTATGGAAAGAGGAATAAGGCATAAAAACTCCAGAGTCCTCTAATAGCAATCCACACTTTACGGATAGTGACCTGGAACGGTTTCCAGGGATGGGTATGAAGCTCCCGGTTATGAAAGATATCGTGCTCAGGGTGGAAGGCATGGGAAACCCGTGGACGTGAATATGATAGCTCCGAGAACCAGATGATGGGTTGGTTTCGGAAAGAGATGAGGAAGTGGGAGGAAAGTATGAAAGACCGATCAAGGGGTGACCAAGACATGGGGACAACATCCTTTTTCAAGAAGGAAATTTTGGCGATGGGATTTTCGAGGAGATTCATTATGCCCTCCATAGATGTTTACAAAGGCAGTACGGACCCCAAGTCTCATATTTGAGAAGTTTGTTTTGTTGATGGAGATTCAGGGAATGGTCAGAGAGGCCGTCTGTAAGGTATTCCCTTTAACCCTGGGCGGGTCAACCACTTTGTGGTTTAGGAACTTGACCTTATGGAGTATTAGCAGCTTCGCACAGATGAGAAAATCATTTGTACGACACTTCAAATGGGCATTCATATCAAGGAAAATGATGAGGTCGTTGAGGTTGATGGAGTAAAGGGATGACGAGCCCTTAAAATGTTTTATTGACCGATAGCATCACTATTTGTACAGAACATGGTGTTGTTGTATAAATTAACTATGTGAAAAAGGAAATTGCTCTTTTATCATTTGTAATTGGATTACCGAGATATATAAATGATAAAAGTCCATATGATTTGTTCCGGATTAATAAGATATGAGACAGTATTAACCCACTAAGGTTTAATCATTAAAACATCCATAGTCGTAGAATTATGGAGATTGGACATCGATAATGCAGAATAGACTAATATTACACTTGTGCGCGTTGTGGGAGCATAACGGCATAGTTCTCATATATTTATGTATATGATACTTATGCAAGTGTGATAGGAGGTTGTGTTTACCGATGGTACGGAAACAGCTTCGCTCTGGATAGACCCCTCGGAATTCCATTGCTAGTATGACTATGTGTCTATGAAAGTCCGAATCAGGGTAGGTGTATTTGGTCTTAACCTGAGACTTGCATCGCTAATACTTGCGACAATCAATATACTTTGGTTTTGGTCGTCCAGGGCTTTAACAGGTTCTTTGTACGAATCTTCTGGGTATATTGAGAATCGTAGTGTATTGGGTGTGATGTCAAGATGAAAGTATCACTTCAGTCATATGGAGATGATGGTCACGCAGGATACGAAACTAGTACTCTCTTATGCTGTAGCTATCGGGATAATATGACTAGGTCATGATTGTCCGATAATAGAGACTAGTTACCAGAGATCCGATATATGCTTCGTACGGGGCAGACACAACTCCAGCCCCAGGCCTTGCATGTGATATCCGATACTGGATCGCAATACGCAATACTACGTATACTACGCCTGATACAGATTACATATTCCTTTAAGAATATTTCTGGAGAATTGGGTAGGCACGGTGCTTTTCTAGAAGCCAACCATGTCTTGTAAATCGGTAAAAACGTAGTACTAGGTACGTACGTGTTCGGATAGTCTGACGACCGGATTTACTGCCAACATATCCAGGGATCTCATGGGTCGCTTCCCGAAGATTCACCGATGACGTATGACTCGAACATAATTAATCTGGGATTAATTATAAGAGAGAGAAAATTAATCAAGGATTAATTGCGGAGAAATTTTATCTGGGATAAAATACTATTTAAAGAGAGAGAACGATTAATTTGGAATTAATCGATAAAATAATATATTCGATATATTATACGAAATTAGATTTCGACGCGGAATTAAAATTATATTTTAATTCGGGGGAACGAGTTAATTTTGAATTAATTCGCTAGCGACGTGAATAGTAATTTTGCTAGGCATAATTATTTAATTAAATTTGATTTAATTACGTCGCAATGAAAAATTCGTTAATTCGGAATTAACGAACCCGAGCCCGGGATGTGATTGCGAGGCCACTCCAATTTTGAATCAAGTGCGGCCACAAATCACATCGCAAGTCACTCACATGTCACATCCACTTTTTGTGATGTGTGTCATGTCACCTTTTTGGTGATGGAGGTGGTTGAGAGCAATTAATGCTATTTTCCCTCCAAATTTCTTTTGGAAAGCTTATACCAAAATGTTTTTGACTTTGAGTATAGACTTGGTAATGGTTTTAGAAACCAAACACACTTTTTCTCTCTCATTCCTCCTTGGTCGAATGGCCTTCTTGTTTTCTCCACTCCATGGCCGAATTCAAGGCTTCATTTTCTCTCCCATTTGGCTTGGCCGAATCATGCTAAGAAGATGAAGAAAAATCGTTGCAATTTTCAAGATGCTAGCACATCTATAGAGTCATTCACAGGTGATAGGGAAACCCATTCATGAGCATGGAATCAACACTTAAAGCTTGGAGCTTGAAGATCAACACAAGGAGCACAACAAAGAGGCTTGGCCGAAACTTCAAGGAATAAATTTTTGTGTTCAACGTATCGCAAAGCCGATCAAAGTGAGTATTTCCGCTACTTTACTTTGTTGTATTCGCACATTTCATTTGCTTAATTGATCTTGGTTTGACCTAGAAAACCCAACAATGGTATCAGAGCGATTATTAAGCATGAAATTGGATTTAGGGTTCTTATGCTAAAATTTGGGTAAAATTGATTTGAGCATGATTTGATAAAATTGATTGATTGAGTATGCTTGAATGATGATAACTTAGAGTTATACATGATCAATTTGATGAAAATTGAATTGGATTAATTTTTCCCCAAATATTGGGCTTGGCCGAATGCATGAGATGCCCTAAAGTCATGGTATTTTGTTCTTTTGATCATTGGATGAGTTGAAAGACTTGGGATAAATTGATTTTGGATTTAATTGGATTAAAATCGAAATCGGATTTAAAATCCTCTAATTGCTGTGAGCTTCAAAGCATGAAATGAGATTGATTTTGTTTCAATTATGTTGGACATGAATTGAATATAATAAAGCATGATTAATTAGTGTAATTGGTATTTTGGAAATATTAATTTGACTAATTAATTATGGCTAATGCACTTTAATTGATTAAATTATGATACTTGGCATATTGGAATTTAATTAGTTGGGCTAAATTTGGAATTGGGCTAATAAAGTTGTATTTGGGCTTAATGGGCTTGGTTGGGCCAAGTTTGGTTTAGGATAATTGGCTGGATCCAATTGGGCCAAAAACCATTTCCATAAAGTCCAAATATAATATAATGGGCCTTTAAAATTTTAATTGGGCCTAATGGGCCTAAATTGATTTTTGGCAAAAGGTGATTCCTTATTGGGCTTTGGTTCCCAAAGTCCATGCCTTATAAATTAATTGAAAGCCCATTGGACTTTAATTAAATTGACATTGGATGTTAATTGGGCTTTGTGACCCGTATAGATTGGATTTAGAATCTAAGTCGCAAGTAATTATTTAATTTGGAATTAAATAAAGAATTAGTACTGAATACACATTAAATTGGATTTAATATTGTAGTTTGATATAATTCAAGAATTTGTACTTTGAATACTTATTCTTAAAACGAGTTGGACTCACGCAAATCAAATCGTTGTTTGAACATTGGATGGTCATTAATTTCAGATTAATTAATTGGATTAGATTGATTGATAACATGCTTTCTGTGAATACATGGATGTGATGTATGAATAATGTATATCGGATGGATATTAGATGGGTGAGGGCAATTTTGGAAATTGTTGTAATAAATTTAGAATTTATTAAATTGGACCTGCGTGTCCAGCCTATTACCTCTTGATTCTTTGTATTTCTCTTCTCACCTATTCCCCTCAATGGAAATGAGGTTTCTTTAGAAGTGTTATGTAATTGGGTAGAAGTAAGATTTGTGCTAGCGGGAGAGAGGAAATGGAGAGATTTGTTCTAGGAACAAAATGTTTTAAATATTCATCCGCATATCATTATTAATTATTTACCGCGTCTTATTCTGCTTTTAGAATGCATGTTTAAGGGTGTATGATGAGACCTAATCAAAGATAATTAATTAGTTGCCAATTACGCGAAAAACCCTCAACAAATATTAAGCATTTTTCCTTCCATTGAATGATTCATTCTCAAGATCCAAGATTGGCACTGGTTTGTTGGCCAAAGTCAAGACCTTTGTCCATCGCGGATGTGTTTGAATCATGAAGGCTTTGTTCCATATCACATGTCTTGTCCAAGTTGTGATTTGTTGGCCAAAGTCAAGATCATTTCTTGTCCATCGACATCGATTACGAAGCTTTCCAAGGTCAATGGGTCCCGCTTAACTAGAGTCATTAAGTTTGTTGTGCCAAAGCCAAGGCTTAGTTGATTCAGAGGAAAAAGGTTAGGGAATATATCGGATATATTGGCATATATTAGATATATGTTTCGGACTTGGATGTCCACCTATTAGATCTAGGAATTGGATGAGATCCAATTGATCTTAGAGATCTACCTAGTTAAATATCATACAATTTATTGGCCAAAGTCAAGATTGTGTGTTATTTAACGGGATCCTAGCCCACTAGGAAACTAGGTTTCCCAAGTACTCAATAGAGGGTTAGAGGCTCGCTGAAAAATAGTGGGAGGCAAGTATTAAATTTGCAATTTTATTTAGATACTTGCCAATACACGCTCATTTTAATTTTTCGTCATTATTTAAACATATTAGTTGGACTAATATTTAATTGTTGTTTTAACTTAAACAATTAGACTGTATTCAAACTACTTCATTTATAGTTGATTATATAATTGGATTATAGTAATCAATATATTTGAATTAACCAATTAAATTATAGTTGATTATGTAGTTAGACTATAGTAATCATTATATTCTATAGTACCCGAAATCGTTGATTGGATAGTTGGACTATAGCAATCAAGATAATTGAAAGATTAGCGTTTAAAACATAATCCTAGGAGAAAATGTCTTTAAACAGCTCCAATTTTCAGATTGGGAATAAAACCTCAGGATAGTCCTGGGAACTGAGAAGTTATTCTATTTGATAGAGTGACATCTCGGGCCTAAGCCTGGAGATGAGCAAATAGTAGAACATGATCTTTGGAAGATTCATGTGATGATAACTTTAGTGCTCAATCCTTTATGCTTGATGCAATGACTCTTTAATTTCGTCTTCAATATCAAGGATTAGATCCTTGTACCATGATGATGAAATTAAAGATCTTTATAGATCTATTCTTATATCTTAGAAGTACTAATTGCAATAGAAGCTCTTTCGCTCGTGTATGTCAGAGGGTACATCTGTCGAGCAGTAGGTGTCGCAGATGATTGCTGACATCGATCAGCTAGGTTAGCTGGGCATTACCTACGTGGCTGAGACTACCAAAGATTTGATCTTATAGTCTCTACCCGAAAGCTGGGGCAGGTTCATTATGAACCAAGAGTAAACTCTTGGAGAGTTGATGGATATGCTCTAGGAGGCAGAGCCAGAGCTTCTAAAAGGGGCAAAGGCAAAATCATCACAGTATTTTGGGAAGATAAATGACATATCCCAAGATGTCTGCCTAAACTGTGGCAAACGGGGTCACTAAAGCGTGATTGCCGTATAGACAAGGCAGACATGAAGGAAATGAAGATGGGCAAGGCTCCGACTTCAAGTATGTTTGTCATAAACATGTTCACTATTAGTTTCAAAATTGGATTTTGATACTAAGTATTGTACATAAATATGTACTGATGTGCAGAATCTGCTGATTAGCAGGAGACTGACTTCATTTGAGATTTACCTGGGAATCGGAAATGGGACGAGAGTCGCTGTTTTAACCGTAGAATCCTAAGTTTAGGAACTACCTTTCGGGTGTGTACTTAAATTAGGAGACTGTTAAAATGTAACTAGTTTGACTAGAAACATTATCTCTATATCAGAGTATAACTCGTTGCGGGTATACCTTTATCTTCTAGAACACTAAAGTGTTTTATTTTATAAAGATGATATTGAGATAAACACATTATATGTGAATAACAGTATTTATATTTTGAATATAAATGAATCTCAAACGTATAACATGACAGACAAATAGCCCAAACTGAATTAATCAGATGAGACTTTTTTGTGGCATTGTTGTCTGGGACACACTAACAAGACTCGTATATCCACACTTTTGAAGAATGGGTACTAGGACAGATTTGATTCTAATCAAATAATGTCTACGAATCTAGTTTATTGGGCAAAGTGCCTAATACACCTTTTACTTGGTAAAAGTGCAAATGCCATCGATATGTTAGCCCTCGTTAATAGTGACGTATGTGGGCCCATATCTAGCTAGGCTAGAGGTGGATATGAACACTTCGTAACCTTTACGGATGTTGTTGGGTTTCTAGATTAGTCCTAAGATCAATTCAAGCAATGAAACATGTGTGAATACTCAAAGAAGAATGGCGCAATCATACTTACAATGATCAGCTTTTACGATGTTCGGAACAACAAAAACTTCAAGCTTTAACTCCAAGAAGCTCACGGTTTTTGGCCTTTTTGTGCTCCAATTTTTCGGTCCTTCAAGCTCCAAGCTTGGTGTGCATTCCATGCCCACGGCTGGGTTTCCCTATCACCTTCAGAAGACTCCTAAAGTGTGCTAGCACATGTGAAAATTTGCAACAAATCCTCACCATGTTCTTCATCTTGTTCTCGGCATTGGAGAAGAAGAAGGAAGAAATATGGCCCTTGGCCGAGAGATTTAGAATAGGAAAGAGAGAAGAAAATCAAGTGTTGTGTTGGTTGCTATTGATTTCCAAAATCAATTAATCATATACCAAATTTAAAAAATGGTATATGGCATTTAAGCCATCCAACCACCACCATTAATCACTCAAAAGTGACAAGTTGTCAATCACTCAAAGTGACAAGACATCCATCACTTGATTGACTAGTGATTTGAAGCTTGATGTGACTTGTGGGCCTCACTAGATTCGAAATGCGAATGGGCCCGCAAACACTCTCGGGCTCGGGTTCGCTAATTCTGAATTAACAAATTTTCCGTTGCGATTTAATTAAACCAAATTTAATTAAATAATTATGCCTAGTAAAATTACTATTCACGTTGCTAACGAATTAATTCTAAATTAACTCGTTCGCCCAAATTAAAATCTAATTTTAATTCTGCGTCGAAATCCAATTTTGTATAATATATCGAATATATTATTTTATCGATTAATTCCAAATTAATCGTTCTCTCTCTTTAAATAATATTTTATCCCAGATAAAATATCTTTGTAATTAATCCCAGATTAATTTTCTCTCTCTTATAATTAATCCCAGATTAATAAAGTGCGAGTCATACGTCATCGGTGAATCTTTGGGAAACGATCCATGAGATCCCCAGATATGTTGGTAGTAAATTCAGTCGTCGGACTATCCGAACACGTACGTACCTAGTACTATGTTTTTACCGATTTACAAGACCTGGTTGGCTTCTAGCAAAGCACTGTGCCTACCCAATTCTCCAGAAATATTCTTAAAGGAATCTGTGATCTATATCAGGCATAGTATACGTAGTATTGTGTATTACGATCCAGCATCGGATGTCAAGTCCAAGGCCTGGGGCTGGAATTGTGTCTACCACGTACGAAACACATATCGGATCTCTGGTAACTAGTCTCTATAATCAGATAATCATGACCTAGTCATATTATCCCGATGACTGTAGTACATAAAAGCACCAGTTCCGTATCCTACGTGATCATCATCTCCACTATGACTGGAGTGATACTTCCTTCTTGACATCACACCCAATACACTACGATTCTCAATATACCCAGAAGAGACGTACACAGAACCTGTTAAAGCTCTGGATGACCAAAACCAAAGTATATTGATTGTCGCAAGTATTAGCGGTGCAAGTCTTAGGTTAAGACCAAATACATCTACCCTGATTCGGACTTCCATAGACACATAGTCATACTACCAATGGAATTATAAGGGGTCTATCCAGAGCGAAGCTGTTTCCGTACCATCGGTAAACACAACCTCCTATTACACTTGCATGAGTATCATATACCCAAATATATGAGAACTATTATGTTATGCTCCCACAACGCGCACAAGTGTAATACTAGTCTTTTACGCATTATCGATGTCCAATCTCGATAATACTCCGACTAGGGATATTTAATGATTAAACCTTCGTGGATTGATACTGTCTCATATCATCTCAATCCGGAACTAATCATAAGGACCTTCTATCATTTATACATCTAGGTAATCCAATTACAAATGATAAAAGGGCAAATTAATTTATACAACAACACCATGATCTGTACAAATAGTGATGTTATGAGTCATAATTATCCAACAATTTCCCACTTGGCCTATAGCCAATCACTCAAGTGTCCTACACCCGAACTATGTACGGTTCGCTCAAACTTCTGCTGATAAAATACTTTCGTCAGCGGATTTACGGTGTTTTCATCTGATGTGATTTATCCGATCATCACATCGCCACGATGTATGATCCGAACGAATCAGATGAATATTAAAGTATATATATGGATCGTTGATGAGACCATTAATTCTTTAGCCTATGATTTAGCCTAGCTCAGCTGCTAACAAAACTACTCCTAATCTGATTAGGATTATTATCAATCCAAAAGGCTTATATTGCTGCCTCAGCTGCAGCAATATTCTGCTTTTGTTGTTTATTCGGCAATAGTATTTTGCTTGGAAGATTTCCAGCTCACTGTTCCGTTATTCAAACTATATAGTACCTTTGTTACGACTTATAGTCGTTTTTATCGGTTAGGAAACTTGCAGCAGTGAACCCAGTCACTTCAAGTTCTCATTCTCCATAGTATAAGAAAGTATCCTTGGATCATCTAAGAAACTTAAGGATGTTCTTAACATCTATCCAGTGACTGTCACTTAGATTGGCCTGATTGTGACTCCATATGCTCAAAGTATATGAGACACCAGGTCGCGTACATTTATTTCAATGTACGAGTTCTCGGAGAGTACCAACAACCTTTAGATCTATCCCAGTAGATCTTTATTCCTAGAATAAATGTTGTCTCTCCCAAGAATTCTACGGAGAATTTTCATGAAAGCCAATTTTTCACCGATTATATTATGGGAACATCATTTCCAAGAAATGATATATCATCATTGTACAGGACATTCACTGTCAGTGAGCTCTCACTAACCTCCTTATATACACAATAATCATTTTCGTTTTTGAATTAAATCATATACCATTATGAATACATCAAAACGATAGTTCCAAGAACGATATGCTTGCTTCAATCCATCCATGGTCCATGGATCGAATTAACTTGCAAACCATGTTTGCTTGTTTTGGTAAGAAAAAACCATCAGGATGTTGTAAACATCCTCCAAAATGTTTCCATTAAGGAAAGCGATTTTGGCATTCAGCTGCCATATTTCATAAATGAAACATGCAGCATCAGCAAGCATTATCCAAATGGATTTAATCATGGCAATGAGTAAAAGGTTCCGTCGTAATCGACACAATATTGATAACGATACCTTTTCGCTACAAGCCTAGCTTAGTACGTTGGTATGTTGCCTTCCATGTATGTCTTCCTTGAAGACTTATATCGTACCAATAGGCACAATGCCTTCCGGTACAACAACTAGTGTCCAAACTTGGTTGGTATACATGGAATCCATTTCGGACTTCATGGCACTTTGCCATAACAGGGAGTCGATACCTTGTATCACTTCCTCATACGTAGTCAGTTCGTATTCCTCAATAAGATTGACATCTTTATGAGGTGAGATCAGAAACCCATACCTCCCAGGTTGTTTTATGACTCTCTCCGACTTGCGTGGTTCTTGTGTATTCGAAGATTATTGGTATAGTTTCATCCTTGATGAACTATTTATGTTCCATTCAGGAATCGGTGCCTGGAATAGTATTACTCCTATTTTAATCAAGTTTTACTTTCCTCCCACTTACCACTGCATATAGGTATTCCTCTTAGGAAAACCGCATGGCGAGCAACAATTACATTGTTCTCTTGTGAGATGTATAAGTACTATACTTTGGTTTCCCTAGGATAACCCACAACATAGGCACTTATCCGATTTGGGTTCTAGTTTGGTATCATCCAAACATATGCCTAGCATTCCCAAATCATCAGGAATGAGAAACCCAGTTTCTTTCCTGTTCATATCTAATATAAAGTTTGTCCAATAGATTTTTATGGAACCTTATTCAAAATACGTTTTACACTGTTTAATGCTTATCCCTTGAAGGAAATGGTAGCTCAAAGCGACTCATGATTAACCTTATCATGTCCAACAAAATTTGGTTTCTCTGTTCAGACACACCATCAAACTAACGTGTTACAGGAGGAGTCCTCATTGAAAGAATACTATACTCTTTCAAGTATTTGAGAAACTTATTGCTTAAGTATTTTCCATCATGGTCTAACCGTGACAGTTTTAATACTTTTTCCAATCTTTTTGTTTACTTCGTGTCGAAACTCTTTGAAAGTTTCCGATTTGTGTTTCAAAAGAAACACATAACCATAACGCGATGCCACATCCGTAAAGGTCATGAAACATTCATATCCACCTCTAGCCTAGCTAGATATGGGCCCACTTACGTCACTATGACTGAGGGCTAACAGATCGGTGGTAGTTACACTTTTACCAAGTAAAAGGTGTTTTAGGAACTTTGCCCAATAAACTAGATTCGTAGACTTTATTTGAATAGAATCAAATCCGTCCTAGTATCCACTCTTCAAAAGTGTGTATATACGAGTCTTGTTTAATGTGTCCCAAACAACAATGCCACAAATAAGTCTCAACTGATTAAATCATTTTGAGCTATTTGTTTGTCCTGTCATATGAATGAGATTTATTTATATTCAAAATATAAATACTGTTATTCACATCTAATATGATTATCTCAATATCATCTTTATAAAATAAAACACTTTAGTGTTCTAGAATATAAAGGTATACCCGTAACGGGTTAAACCCTGATATAGAGATACTATTTCTAGTCAAACTAATTACATTTTAATAGTTTCCTAATTCAAGTACATACCCAAAAGGTAGTTCCTAAACTTAGGTCTCTACGGTCAAAACAGCGACTCTCGTCCCGTTTCCAATTCGCAGGTAAATCTCAACTGAAGTCAGTATCCTGCTAATCAGCAGATTCTGCACACCAGTACATATTTATGTACCACATCCAGTATCTAAAATCCAATTTTAATACTAGTTGTGAACATGTTTATGAAAAACATGGTTGAAGTTGGAGCATTGCCCCTCTTCACTTCCTTCATGTTTGCCTTGTCCATACGGCAGTCACGCTTCCAGTGACCCAGTTTGCCATAGTTTAGGCAGACATTTTGGGATATGTCCTATGTCTTCCCAGAAGAATATAATGTATTTGCCTTTGCCCCTTTTTCCACACCTCAGAAGCCTTTGGCCAAGCCTTGGCCTGCCGAAATGTCGAAGTAAGATGCGTCTTGCGCTTCTTGCCTTATTGCAAACTCTGGCTTTGTCTCCTTTAGTATAGCCATTAACTCTCCAAGAGTTTTCTATTGCAATTTGTACTTCTAAGATCTAAGGATAGATCTATGAAGATCTATCAATTTCATTATCATACTATAAGGATCTAATCCTTAGTTCTGACTAAGAAATTAATGAGTCTTTGCGGCAAGCATAACGGTTTAAGCACTAAAGTTATCATCACATGAATATTCCAAATATCATGTTCTACTATTTGCTCAACTCCGGGCTTAGGCTCATGACGTTACTCTATCAAATAAAGCAATTTCTCGGTCTCCATGACTATCCTGAAGTTTTTATTCCCAATTTGAAAATTAAAGCCGTTTAAAAACATTTTCTCCCAGGATTATGTTTTAAGCACTAATCTTTCAGTTATCTTGATTACTATAGTCCAACTATTCAATCAATGATTTCTGGTACTATTAAATATAATGATTACTATAGTATAACTATATAATCAACTATGATTTAATTGGTTAATTCAAATATATTGATTACTATAATCCAATTATATAATCAACTATTATTGAAATAGTTTGAATACAGTCCAAATGTTTAATTAAAACAACGATTAAATATTAGTCCAACTAATATATTAATTTATTTGACGAAAAATTGAAATGAGCGCGTATTGGCAAGTAACTAAACGAATATTGCAAATTTAATACTTGTCTCCCACTATTTTTCGGCGAGCCTCTAACCCTATGTGGAGTACTCGGGAAACCTTGTTTCCTAGTGGGCTAGGATCCCGTTAAATAACACACAATCTTGACTTTGGCCAACAAATTGTATGATAATTAACTAGGTAGATCTCTAAGATCAATTGGATCCTATCCAATTCCTAGATCTAGTAGGTGGACATCCAAGTCCGAAACATATATCTTATATATGCCAATATATCCAATATATTCCCTAACCTTTTTCCTCTGAATCAACTAAGCCTTGGCTTTGGCACAACAAACTTAATGATCCCAGTTAAGCGGAACCCATTGACCTTGGAAAGCTTCGTAATCGATGTCGATGGACAAGAAATGATCTTGACTTTGGCCAAAAAATCACAACTTGGACAAGACACCGATATTGAACAAAGCCTTCATGATTCAAACACATCTGCGACGGAAAAAGGTCTTGACTTTGGCCAACAAAACAGTGCCAATCTTGGATCTTGAGTAAGAATCACTCAATGGAAGGAAAAACGCTTAATATGTGTTGAGGGTTTTTCACGTAAATTGGAAACCAATTTATTATCTTTGTTAAGGTCTCATCATCATACACCCTTAAGCATGCAATCTAAAAGCATAATAAGGCGCGTATAAATAAAATAATAATGATATGCGGATGGATACTTAACACATTGTTCCTAGAAAAAATCTCTCCATTTCCTCTCTCCCGCTAGCACAAGTATTACTTCTACCCGATTACATAACACTTCTAAAGAAACCTCATTTACATTGAGGGGAATAGGTGAGAAGAGAAATACAAAGAGTCAAGAGGTAATAGGCTGGACACGCAGGTCCAATTTAATAAATTCTAAATTTATTACAACAATTTCCAAAATTGCCCTCACCCATCTAATATCCATCCGATATGCATTATTCATACATCGCATCCATGTATTCACAGAAAGCATGTTATCAATCAATCTAATCCAATTAATTAATCTGAAAATTAATGACCATCCAATGTTCAAACAACGATTTGATTTTTCGCGAGTCAAACTCGTTTTAAGAACAAGTACTCAAAGTACGAATTCTTGAATTAAATTAAACTACAACATTAAATCCAATTTAATTTGTATTTAATACTAATTCATTTATTTAATTCCAAATTAAATATTTACACTCTTTGATGTGCCTTTCCGACTTAGATTCCAAATCTAATTGTTACGGGTCTCAAAGCCCAATTAACATCCAATGTCAAATTAATTAAAGTCCAATGTGTTAGACATTGTGTCCCATAGCGTCACTGTTTGTAAATGATATTGTATTATTGTACAAAATTAACTATGTAATAATGAATTGCCTTTTGCCATTTTGTAATATTATTTACTTTGATATATAAATGGCGAAAGTCCATATGATTAGTAGTGGATTGAGATGATATGAGACAGTATCAATCCATAAAGGTTTAATCATTAAATATCCCTAGCCGTAGTATTATCGAGACTGGACATCGATAATGCGGAATAGGCTAGTATTGCGCTTGTGCACGTTGTGAGGGCACAACGGCATAGTTCTCATATATTTAAGTATTGGATACTTATGCAAGTGCGATAGGAGGTTGTGTTTTACCGATGGTACGGAAAACAGCTTCGCTCTGGATAGACCCCGCGGAATCCCATTGGTAGTATGTCTAGGTGTCTATGGGAGGCCGCATCAGGGTAGGTGTATATGGTCTTACCTGAGACTTACATCGCTAGTACTTGCGACAATCGGTAAACTTTGGTTTTGGTGGTTGGGGACCTAACCGGTTCTGTGTACACCTCTTCTGGGTTTATCGAGAATCGTAGTGTACTGGATGTGATGTCAAGATGGAAGTATCGCTTCAGACATATGGAGGTGATGATCACGCAGGACACAGAACTAGTACTCTATAAAAGTTGCAACCGTCGGGACAATATGACTAGGTCAGGATTGTCCGATTTAAAGAGACTAGTTGCTTGATGTCCGATATATGTTTCGTACGGGGCAGACACATCTCCAGCCCTAGGCCTAGCATGTGATCATCCGATACTGGATCGATGTACGCAATACTACGGTATACTACACTTGATATAGATCTTATATTCCTATAAGAATATTTCTGGAGAATTGGGTAGACATGGCGCTTTGCTAGAAGCCAACCTTGTCTTGTGAATCGGTAAGACGTAGTACGAGGTACGTGCGTGTTCGGATTATCCGACGACCGTATTTACTGCCAACATATCCGGAGATCTCTTGGGTCGTTTCCTGAAGATTCACCTATGATATTTGATTCGAACTTAATTAATCTTGGATTAATTGCGGAGAAACTTTATCTCGGATAAAGTGCCTTATTTAGAGAGAGAGAACGATTAATTTGGAATAATCAGTAAATTAATTATATTCGATATAATATTGAAATTCGATTCGACGCGAAATTAAAAATAGATTTTAATTCGGGCATACGAGTTAATTTAGAATTAATTCGTTAGCGACGTAAATAATAATTTCGCTAGGCGCGATTATTTATTTAAATTCGATTTAATTAACGTCGCGACGCAAGTTCGGTAGTTCGGAAATATCAAACCCGAACGCGTGAGTGGACGTGGGCCCACTTTCATTTGGAAACGTGTGGGGCCCACTTGACACATGTCATATATGTATTATTTTATTGATAATGCATTGCATGGTGATAGTGTATAATCACTCTAATGTTATGCGATAGGAGGTTTGTTTTTACCGATGGTACGGAAAACAGCTTCGCTCTGGATAGACCCCGCGGAATCCCATTGGTAGTATGTCTAGGTGTCTATGGGAGGCCGCATCAGGGTAGGTGTATATGGTCTTAACCTGAGACTTACATCGCTAGTACTTGCGACAATCGGTAAACTTTGGTTTTGGTGGTTGGGGACCTTAACCGGTTCTGTGTACACCTCTTCTGGGTTTATCGAGAATCGTAGTGTACTGGATGTGATGTCAAGATGGAAGTATCGCTTCAGACATATGGAGGTGATGATCACGCAGGACACAGAACTAGTACTCTATAAAGGTTGCAACCGTCGGGACAATATGACTAGGTCAGGATGTCCGATTTAAAGAGACTAGTTGCTTGATGTCCGATATATGTTTCGTACGGGGCAGACACATCTCCAACCCTAGGCCTAGCATGTGATCATCCGATACTGGATCGATGTACGCAATACTACGGTATACTACGCTTGATATAGATCTTATATCCTATAAGATAATTTCTGGAGAATTGGGTAGGCATGGCGCTTTGCTAGAAGCCAACCTTGTCTTGTGAATCGGTAAGAACGTAGTACGTGCGTGTTCGGATTATCCGACGACCGTATTTACTGCCAACATATCCGGAGATCTCTTGGGTCGCTTCCTGAAGATTCACCTATGATATTTGATTCGAACTTAATTAATCTTGGATTAATTGCGGAGAAACTTTATCTCGGATAAAGTGCCTTATTTAGAGAGAGAGAACGATTAATTTGGAATTAATCAGTAAAATTATTATATTCGATATAATAATTGAAATTCGATTTCGACGCGAAATTAAAATTAGATTTTAATTCGGGCATACGAGTTAATTTAGAATTAATTCGTTAGCGACGTAAATAATATTTCGCTAGGCGCGATTATTTATTTAAATTCGATTTAATTAACGTCGCGACGCAAGTTCGGTATTTCGGAAATATCAAACCCGAACGCGTGAGTGGACGTGGGCCCACTTTCATTGGAAACGTGTGGGGCCCACTTGACACATGTCATTATATGTATTATTTTATTGATAATGCATTGCATGGTGATAGTGTATAATACACTCTAATGTTATGCATGGAATTTGAGTGTTTGACACTCTAAGCCTTTGCATGGCTTGTGTCATAGATTTATTATTATTTAATAAATATATGGCATAAATATAAATTGATTTTTGGTATCAAAAATTAATTAGAACAAAAAGAAAAATCTCTCTTCTCTCTCTCACTTGGCCGAAAACTGCATGCATTTTTTGGTCTTCATCTTCTTCATTTTGGTTGCCAAAAGCTTGAAGAAAGTGTGATTGTTTGGAACATCTCCTCACATGCAAGGCTAGCACCTTTCAAGGGATCAAAAGAGGTGATAGGGAAACCATCATAGAGCTTGGAATACTCAAAGCTTGGAGCTTTCCACATCTTCTCACCTTGGCCGAAAATCATCCACCTTGGAGCTTCCATCTTGGCTTGATTTTCTTCATCACAAGATATTGTAAGTATGATTCCGCCATACTTCATGTTTATATATATTCTTTGTTGTATTTCATATATGCTTAATCTTTCCTTGGGACATATTATAGAAACCAACACAATGGGCTTTCAATTAATTTCATAAGGCATGGACTTTTGGTCAATATGGGTCAAACCCAAATACCAAAGCCCATTTAAGGAATCACCCTTATTTGCCAAGAAACCAATTTAGGCCAATTAGGCCCAATTAAAATTAAAGGTCCATTTGTTATATTTGGACTTTATGTATATGGTTTTGGGCCCAATTGGATCCAACCAATTAGCCTAAACCAAACTTGGCCCAACCAAGCCCATTAAGCCCAATTACAACTTAACAAGCCCAATTCCAAATTTGGCCCAATTAATTAAATTACCAAAATTCCAAATTTCATAACTTAATTAACCTAAAGTGTATGCCATAATTAATCAACCAAATTAATATTTCCAAAACATCAATTTACACAATTAATTATGCTTATTATCATTAAAACAAGTCCAACACATTTAAATCAAAAATCAATCATTTTCCATGCATAGTGGTCACGGCAATTTGGGGATTTCTTTGTCCGATTCGGTTTCAATCCAATTAAATCCTAAATCAACATTACCCAAATGATTCCAACTCATCCAATGATCAAAATCAAAAAATTCCATGACATTAGGGCACATCCAAGTTTCGGCCAAGCCAATGATTTGGGGAAAAATTGATCCAATCCATTTTTCACAAAATTGATCACAAAAAACTCCGAGTCATCCATATACAAGCATGCTCAAACAAGTAATTTAGTCAAAACATGCTCAAATTCAATTTACCCAAATTTTACCCTAAACATATTTCATGCTCAAAATGGCTCTGATACCATTGTTGGGTTTCTAGATTAGTCCCAAGATCAATTCAAGCAATGAAACATGTGTGAATACTCAAAGAAGAATGGCAGAATCATACTTACAATGATCAGCTTTTGCGATGTGAGGAACAACAAAAACTTCAAGCTTTAACTCCAAGAAGCTCACGGTTTTTGGCCTTTTTGTGCTCCAATTTTTCGGTCCTTCAAGCTCCAAGCTTGGTGTGCATTCCATGCCCACGGGTGGGTTTCCCTCTCACCTTTGGAAGACTCCTAAAGTGTACTAGCACATGTGAAAATTTGCAACAAATCCTCACCATGTTCTTCATCTTGTTCTCGGCATTGGAGAAGAAGAAGGAAGAAATATGGCCCTTGGCCGAGAGATGTAGAAGAGGAAAGAGAGAAGAAAATCAAGATTTGTGTTGGTTACTATTGATTTCCAAAATCAATTAATCATATACCAAATTCAAAAAATGGTATATGGTATTTAAGCCATCCAACCACCACCATCAATCACTCAAAAGTGACAAGTTGTCAATCACTCAAAGTGACAAGACATCCATCACTTGATTGACTAGTGATTTGACGCTTGATGTGACTTGTAGGCCGCACTAGATTCGAAATGCGAGTGGGCCCGCAAACACTCCCAGGCTCGGGTTCGCTAATTTCGAATTAAAGAATTTTCCGTTGTGACGTAATTAAATCAAATTTAATTAAATAATTATTCCAAGCAAAATTACTATTCACATCGCTAACGAATTAATTCTAAATTAACTTGTTCGCCTGAATTAAAATCTAATTTTAATTCCGCGTCGAAATCTAATTTCGTATAATATATCGAATATATTATTTTATCGATTAATTCCAAATTAATCGTTCTCTCTTTTTAAATAATATTTTATCCCAGATAAAATATCTTTGTAATTAATCCCAGATTAGTTTTCTCTCTCTTATAATTAATCCCAGATTAATAAAGTGCGAGTCATACGTCATCGGTGAATCTTCGGGAAGCGACCCATGAGATCCCCGAATATGTTGGCAGTAAATTCGGTCGTCGGACTATCTGAACACGTACGTACCTAGTACTATGTTTTTACCGATTTACAAGACATGATTGGCTTCTAGCAAAGCACCGTGCCTACCCAATTCTCCATAAATATTCTTAAAGGAATATGTGATCTATATCAGGCATAGTAAACGTAGTATTGCGTATTACGATCCAGCATCGGATGTTACGTGCAAGGCCTGGGGCTGGAATTGTGTCTGCCGCGTACGAAGCATATATCGGATCTCTGGTAACTAGTCTCTATAATCGGATAATCATGACCTAGTCATATTATCCCGATGACTGCAGTACCTAAGGGCACCAGTTCCGTATCCTAGGTGATCATTATCTCCACTATGACTGGAGTGATACTTTCGTCTTGACATCACACCCAATACACTACGATTCTCAATATACCCAGAAGAGTTGTAGACTGAACGTGTTAAAGCTCTGGATGACCAAAACCAAAGTATATTGATTATCGCAAGTATTAGCGGTGCAAGTCTCAGGTTAAGACCAAATACACCTACCCTGATTCGGACTTCCATAGACACATAGTCATACAGCCAATGGAATTCTGAGGGGTCTATCCAGAGCGAAGCTGTTTCCGTACCATCGGTAAACACAACCTCCTATTACACTTGCATGAGTATCTTATACCCAAATATATGAGAACTATAATGTTATGCTCCCACAACGCGCACAAGTGTAATACTAGTCTTTTACGCATTATCGATGTCCAATCTCGATAATACTCCGACTAGGTATATTTAATGATTAAACCTTCGTGGATTGATACTGTCTCATATCATCTCAATCCGAAACTAATCATAAGGACCTTCTATCATTTATACTTCTAGGTAATCCAATTACAAATGATAAAAGGGAAATTTCCTTTGTCACATAGTTAATTTGTACAACAACACCATGATCTGTACAAATAGTGATGCTATGGGTCATAATTGTCCAATAGATGTGGCATCGCGTTACGGTTATGGCATCAGAAAATTTTGATAAATTCAAAGAGTTTCGACACAAAGTAGACAGACAGATCGGCTAAAGTATTAAACTGTCACGGTTAGACCATGGTGGAAAATACTAAGCAATAAGTTTCTCGACCATTCGAAAGAATATGGTATTCTTTCACAGTGGACTCCTCCCGGAACACCTCAATTGAGCAGTGTGTCCAAATGGAGAAACCGAGTTTTGTTGGATATGATAAGGTTAATTATGAGTCGCTCTGAGCTACGATTTTTCTTCTTGGGATACGCATTAAACAGTTCAATACTTATTTTGAATAAGGTTCCATAAAAATCTGTTTGACAGACTTCATATTAGATATGTACAGGAAAGAAACCGGGTATTCTCATTCCTGAAGATTTGGGTATGCTAGGCATATGTTTGGATGATTCCACACTAGAACCCAAATCGGATAAGTTCCTAATTTGTAGGTTATCCTAGGGTAACCAAAGTATAGTACTTATACAACTCACAAGAGAACAATGTAATTGTTGCTCACCATGTGGTTTTCCTAAGAGGAATACCTATATCCAGTGGTAAGTGGGAGGAAAGTAAAACTCGATGAAAATTAGAGTAATACTGGTCCAGGCACCGATTCTTTAACGGAACACAAACAGTTCATCAGGGATGAAATTGTATTATAATCATCGAATACACAAGAACCGCGTAAGTCGGAGAGAGTCAGAAAACAACCTGGGAGGTATGGGTTTCTGATCTCACCTCATAAAGATGTCAATCTTATTGAGGAACACGAACTGGCTACGTATGAGGAAGTGATACAAGGTATCGACTCCCTATTATGGCAAAGTACCATGAAGTCCGAAATGGATTCCATGTATACCAACCAAGTTTATACACTAGTTGTTGTACTAAAAGGCATTGTGCCTAAGTCTTCAAGGAAGACATACATGGATGGCAACAAACCAACGTATTGAGCTAGGCTTGTAGCGAAAAGGTATCGTTATCAACATTGTGTCGATTACGACGAAACCTTTTACTCGTTGCCATGGTTAAATCCATTTGGATAATGCTTGTTATTGCTGCATGTTTCATTTATGAAATATGGCAGCTGAACGTCAAAATCGCTTTCCTTAAATGGAAACCTTTTGGAGGATGTTTACAACATCCTGACGGTTTTGTCGTACCAAAACAAGTAAACAAGGTTTGCAAGTTAATTCAATCCAGTCATGGATTGAAGCAAGCATTGCGTTCTTTGAACTATCGTTTTGATGTAATCATAATGGTATATGATTTAATTCAAAACGAAAATGATTCTTGTGTATATAAGGAGGTTTGTGGGAGCGTACTGGCAATGATTGTCCTATAAAATGATGATATATCATTTCTTGGAAATGACATTCCCATAATACAATCGGTGAAAGCTTGGCTTTCATGAAAAATTCTCTATAGAATATTTGGAGAGGCAACCTTTATTCTAGGAATAAGGATCTACTGGGATAGATCTAAAAGTTTTTGGCACTCTCCGAGAACTCGTACATTGAAATAAATATACGCGACCTAGTGTCTCATATGCTTTGAGCATATGGAGTCACAATCAGGCCAATCCAAGTGATAGTCACTGGATTGATGTTAAGAACATCCTTTAGTATCTTAGATGAACTAAGGATGCTTTCTTAAGTTATGGAGGAGGAGAACTTGAAGTGACTGGGTTCACTGCTGTAAGTTTCCAAACCGACAGAAACGACTATAAGTCGTAATAAGGGTACTATATAGTTTGAATAACGGAACAGTGAGCTGGAAATCCTCCAAGCAATATACTGTTGCCGAATAAACAACAAAAGCGGAATATTGCTGCAGCTGAGGCAGCAATAAAAGCGATTTGGATCTATATAATCCTAATCAGATTAGGTGTAGTTCTGTTAGCGGCTGAGCTAGGCTACAGCACAGGATAAAGAATTAATGGTCTCATCAATGATCCAAACATATACTTAAACTATTCATCAGATTCGTTCGTATCATACATCGTGGCGATGTGATGATCGAATAAATCGCATCAGATGATAACCTTGCAAATCCATTGACGAAAGCTTTTTCTCAGCAGAAGTTTGAGCGAACCGTAAATTATAGGACACTTGAGTGATTGGCTATAGGCCAAGTGGGAGATTGTTGGACAATTATGACCCATAGCATCACTATTTGTACAGAACATAGTGTTATTGTACAAATTAACTATGTGACAAAGGAAATTGCTCTTTTATCATTTGTAATTAGATTACCGGGATATATAAATGATAAAAGTTCTTATGATTAGTTCCGGATTGAGATGATATGAGACAGTATCAATCCATGAAGTTTTAATCATTAAATAATCCATAGTCGTAGTATTATCGAGATTGGACATCGATAATGCGGAATAGACTAGTATTGCACTTGTGTGCGTTGTGGGAGCATAACGGCATAGTTCTCATATATTTAAGTATAGGATACTTATGCAAGTGTGATAGGAGGTTGTGTTTACTGATGGTACGGAAACAGCTTCGCTCTGGATAGACCCCTCGGAATTTCATTGGTAGTATGACTATGTGTCTATGGAAGTCCGAATCAGGGTAGGTGTATTTGGTCTTAACCTGGTACTTGTATCGCTAATACTTGCGACAATCAATATACTTTGGTTTTGGTCGTACAGGGCTTTAACAGGTTCTGTGTATGCCTCTTCTGGGTATATTGAGAATCTTAGTGTATTGGGTGTGATGTCAAGATGGAAGTATCACTTCAGTCATATGGAGATGATGGTCACGCAGGATACATAACTAGTACTCTTTTATGTTGCAGCTATTGGGATAATATGACTAGGTCATGTTTATCTGATAATAGAGACTAGTTACCAGAGATCCGATATATGCTTCGTACGGAGCAGACACAATTCCAGCCCCAAGCCTTGCATGTGACATCCGATACTGGATCGCAATACGCAATACTACATATATTACGCCTAATACAGATTACATATTCCCTTAAGAATATTTCTGGAAAATTGGGTAGGCACGGTGCTTTGCTAGAAGCCAACTGTGTCTTGTAAATTAGTAAAAACGTAGTACTAGGTACGTACGTGTTCGGATAGTCCGACGACCGAATTTACTGCCAACATATCCATGGATCTCATGGGTCGCTTCCCGAAGATTCACCGATGACGTATGACTCGAACATAATTAATCTGGGATTAATTATAAGAGAGAGAAAATTAATCTTGGATTAATTGCGGAGATATTTTATCTGGGATAAAATACTATTTAAAGAGAGAGAAATATTAATTTGAAATTAATCGATAAAATAATATATTCGATATATTATACGAAATTAGATTTCGACGCAGAATTAAATTTAGATTTTAATTCGGGCGAACGAGTTAATTTAGAATTAATTCGCTAGCGACGTGAATAGTAATTTTGCTAGGCATAATTATTTAATTAAATTTGATTTAATTACATCGCAACGAAAAATTTGTTAATTCAGAATTAACGAACCCGAGCCCAGGATGTGATTACGAGGCCACTTTGATTTTGAATCAAGTGCGGCCACAAATCACATCTCAAGTCACTCATATGTCACATCCACTTTTTGTGATGTGTGTCATGTCACCTTTTTGGTGATGGAGGTGGTTGAGAGCAATTAATGCTTTTTTCCCTCTAAATTGCTTTTGGAAAGCATATACCAAAATGTTTTTGACTTTGTGTATAGACTTGGTAATGGTTTTAGAAACAAACACACTTTTTCTCTCTCATTCCTCCTTGGCCGAATGGCCTTCTTGTTTTCTCCTCTCCATGGCCGAATTCAAGGCTTCATTTTCTCTCCCATTTGGCTTGGCCGAATCATGCTAAGAAGATGAAGAAAAATTGTTGCAATTTTCAAGATGCTAGCACATCTATGGAGTCATTCAAAGGTGATAGGGAAACCCATTCATGAGCATGGAATCAACACTTAAAGCTTGGAGCTTGAAGATCAACACAAGGAGCACAACAAAGAGGCTTGGCCGAAACTTCAAGGAATAAATTTTTGTGTTCAATGCATCGCAAAGCCGATCAAAGTGAGTATTTCCGATACTTTACTTTGTTGTATTCGTACATTTCATTTGCTTAATTGATCTTGCTTTGACCTAGAAAACCCAACACTCGGAGGCCTTGTAAAGTTTCAAATGGGCCCTCAAGGTCGGGAGGTTATGGTCTCACCTAAGGATCCAGGAGAAACCGGACTATGCCGCAGCTTTGGAGCAAACAATAAAGTTTGCGCTAATGGAGGAAAATGAGAAGATTGTCTGATGAGGGGGCACCCAGAGGACCAATATACTCAGGCCGGATAGTCGGTTGGATTTGGACAAAGATGTGAGGAGACTAGTCCCAAGGCAAAAGGAGTTCATGCCGATACCTAAGAATAATAAAGTTCAAGAGATAAGGTAGCATGTCCAGGTCAACCAGGTCACCGGAAGGATGACATACACCCCTCTGAACAGATCATTGGCCCAAATAGTACGGGAAATCCATGATAAAGGTCTATTGGATGAGCCCGACCCAAATAGGTTTTTGATTGAGAAGAGAAACAACATGGCTTATTGTTTGCACCATAATGTAATGGGACATATCAAAAATGGATGTAGAGACTTGGGGAAGCATGTGGAAGACTTGATTGGCTCAAGAATGCTTTTGTACCGCAGAGGACGTAGTAGTTTGATTGGCTCAGGTCTGCTTTTGTACCGCTGAGGCCATAGTAGTTTGATTGGCTCGGGTCCACTTTTGTACCACCGAGGCCGTAGTAGTTTGATTGGCTCGGGCCTGCTTTAGTATCACTGAGGCCGTAGTAGTTTGATTGGCTTGGGTCTACTTTTGTATCGTCGATGCCGTAGTAGTTTGCTTGGCTCGGGTATGATTTTGTACCTTGAGGCCGTAAAAGATTGATTGGCTTGGGTCTGCTTTTGTACCACCGAGACCGAGTTAATTTGATGGATCGAGTCTACTTTAGTATCACCGAGGTCATGATGATTCGATGGCTCGGGTCTGATTTAGTACCGCCAAAGCTGAGTTAATTTTATGGCTCAGGTTTACTTTAGTACTGCGAGGCTGTGATGATGATTCAATGGCCCGGGGTTGCTTTAATACTATTGAGGTCGTGGTAATAATATGGCTCGCGGCTGTATTTGTTCCGCCAATGTCCTTTTCTTGTGTATTGGTGCAAGGATGGTTCATTCTCTTGCGACCAAATGACTTAGATGGCTTGGGGACGATCTTTCCCCCAATGCCTCTCTTTTTCAAGTCGACTCGGGGTTGGGGTACGTCCCACCGAGGTGCTTATTATTTTCCTAATAGCTCGAGGAGGTGAATGTTCCCTTGTAGTTTTGTTCTATTTTCCAGGACTCTGTGGATCATTTCCTTCCGAGTTAGCGGCACAACGAGATCATGCATCTACTTGAGGAGGCATAAGATGGGCTTCTTCAAGCAAAGTGTAGACACTGCATTTTTGCATGAGCCCAATGATGAGCCTTGCATGGAGGCACTACCTGAAAAGTTACGGAAGTGGCGAAGAACAAATGCTGGAAGGAATAAAAACCTCCAAAATTAGCCCCTCATCGGATTCGGACTCACTAGCCCGCCTAGGATTCGCTCAGTCAGTTTCTGTTTCAAACCTTAGCCTCGGATCCACCATGCAACCCACCATACACGCCCAAAGCCCATGAACCCATGCACACGCCCAAAGCCCATGAACTCATGTACACGCCAAAAAAACCATGCAATTCACATGCCAAAATCCCCTCATCACTTTCCAATTTAACAAGATGTGAAATCCCATCCTTTCCAATTAACAAGATTTGAAATCATCCCCATCACCAAATTTATAAGATTCTTTCCCAAAATAAAATTCCAAAATAAACATGATTTGTTTCCTTGTTTAGAGAACCATCCAAATCATTATAAAAGAGAGACCAAATCATCAAAGTGGGGGAGGCTCCATTGGACGGCAAAGAACATCACAAAAAAGCCTAAGGCTCTCTCTCTTCTTCACTTTGGATGGTAACCATCACAAAAAAAAAACCCCAAGGCTTGAATGGCAATTGGAGGAAAAAGCCCTAGCCCTCACCGAACAGAAACAAAGACCAAACCCTAGACGTGAGGCTCATTTCTTCTCATTGGACCAAATCACCAAAAAATATGAGGAAACAACCAACCAGCCCTTCACTAAAACAACCAACCAGCCCTTCACTGAAAACAACAAAACCCCAAAACCGAAACAGCACAAACCACCAAAAACAGCCAAAAAACCGAGAGAACAGCAACTAAAAAACCGAAGAAACAACCAGCCACAAACAACCAAAATAGCGGCCCCAAAACCGTGAAATAGCAGCCAAAAACAACCAAAAAACAGCAGCCAAAAACAACCAAAATAGCAGCCCAAAAATAACCAAAACAGTGAGCAGAAACAGCAAGCAGAAATAGCGAACCAGCGATCCTTCCGGCGACGGCCTAACGCACTTTCGTGAAAGTAACTTAAAAGGTAAGACCTGAGGGAACTCTTACCACATTTATTTTCATAGTTCCGGACGCTGCATGCCTGGCTGGACGTGAAATACGTCCAGCCGGGTATGCGAAATCCTACATCAAAGACAGCCAAATTTCTGGTCACATTTTTTCTTTGGCATTTCGTTATTTATCTTTTTATTTATTTATTCACTTTCATCGTTATTTTATTATTTCACATTTATTTTCTTATTTATCTTTTTGTCTAATTATCGTTATTTTATTATTGTGCCTTTATTTTATTTGTTCATGTTGGTGATTATCCGCATATGCATGGTTATATTTGTTTATGTCCGCTTACATTGCATTGATAATTATGTGTGTTATTATCCCTTATGGTATATCGGATGGAAACCCAGACATAAATTCTATAGCCGAATCCGAATGGACGATAGTGTGGTTTGTACTTGGGATACAACTCCACGTGTCACTCGGGAAATACCCATATATGCGTGATTAACCCCCCTTTTTTGTTATTTATTTATTGACGATTTTCCTGCTTTTGATTATTTATTATGATTTTCGTTATTGCATCTCATATTTCTTAATTTAATATGCTTTTGGAACTATTTTATTATTTCTATTAATGTTTATTGGTGTGCAAATTTGTGTTTATTTGAATTATTTTGCATGAACTGCATAAGACTTGGCTATACCATTGTGTGAACCCATCCATTATACTGGCATAAGTAAGGAGACCATTCCGAACCCAACAGTTTGAGGTCTTCCCTTGCGAGAGGTGAGTGCGGCCTTAAACCTTTCCCGGTTCACGCTGGGTGGCGACTGTTAGTGTCCTAGTAATGCCACGGGATCTCTAAGCATGATTCGTGTGTGAATAAAATCAAAAATAAGTTGCGGAGGACTTACATTGATCGGTTGAGTTCAAAACCTTTATGGATATTGAAGCTTCCAAGCTCATGGGTGAGTATCTCTATCACCTTCATTTGACTCCCTTATGTGCTAGCAAGAACAAAATGGTAGAATTTTGCTCTCCAAGAGAAGCAACAATTCAACCTGGAGAGAGGAAGCAATCGGCCATTTCTTCAAACAGAAACCCAATTGCCTTTTCGGCATTGTCAAAAACAGATGCCAATTCGGCCTTATCTTCTAAAGGAAAGGCTAAATGTCTTTTGGCATTTCCAAAATGCAGAGGCAGTGGCCAATCGGCCTTGACCAAGAGATGACAAAAAAAAGGGCAAAATATTTTCTTTCTCACGGCATATATAAAAGAGAAGTCAGTGGCTTAATACAAAAACAAGCCAAATAGCCTTTTTTGTGTAAGAAGAAGACACTGGCCACTTAATTTTGTCGGCCAAGGAAAGAGAGAGTAATAAAATGATTTTCCCAAATTCATTTAATTATTTTTAACTTGGTAGGTATGATGTGTACCAATTCCAATTTAATTTATTGCCAACCACTTATATCAATTATTGACAATTGATGTAAGTCATGGGTCCCACCCATTTAATTCCAAATCTAGTTGGCTTACACAAAACACTTTGGGATCGGATTCATTTAATCCGATTAAATGAATTTTTCGTTGCGACGTAATTAAATCTAATTTAATTAAATAATTATGTCTCGTAAAATTATTATTAAAGTCGCTTACGAATTAATTCCAAATTAATTTTTTCGCTAGAATTAAAATCCAATTTAATTTCGCGTTGAAATCCGATTTCATTTAATATATCTAATATATTATTTTAGCCTAATTAAATAAATTAAATAGTAAAATTTAATTTAACTATTAAAATTATTTTACCGGTTAATTCCAAATTAATCACATTTTCTCCTTTCGACGAATTTAATCCCAGATAAATTCTCGACGCAATTAATCTCAGATTAATTCTTTCTCTGATAATTAATCCCAGATTAATTCTTGCCATAATTAATCCCAAATTAATTTTCTCTCTCTAATATTGTTCGAGTCAAATATGATCGGTGAATCTTTGGGATGCGACCCAAGAGATCCATGGATATGTTGGTAGTAAAAACGGTTATCGGACTATCCGAATGCGTGCGTACCCGGTACCACATTCCTATCGATTTACATGACATGGTTGGCTTCTAGCAAAGCACCGTCCCTACCCAATTCTCCAAAAATATTTTGCTACGGAATACAATATCTTTGTCAGGCGTAGTATATGTAGTATTGCGTATTATGATCCAGTATCGGATGTCACATGCTAGGCCTGAGGCTGGAGTTGTGTCTGCCTTGTACGAAGCATATATCGGATCACTAGCAACTAGTCTCTTTATGATCGGAAAGTCATGACCTAGTTATACTTCCCCGATGGCTATAGCACTTAGAGTACCAGTTATGTATCCATGCGTGATCATCATCTCCATATGACTGAAGTGATACTTCCATCTTGACATCACATCCAATAAACTATGATTCTCAGTATACCCAGAAGAGGCGTACACAGAACCTGTTAAAGCCCCGGACGACCAAAACCAAAGTATACTGATTGTCGCAAGTATTAGCGATGCAAGTCTCAGGTTAATATCAAATACACCTACCCTGATTCGGATTCCCATAAACACATAGTCATACTACCAATGAGATTCTGAGGGGTCTATCCAGAGCGAAGCTGTTTCCGTACCATCAGTAAACAGAACCTCCTATTACACTTGCATGAGTATCCAATACCCAAATATATGAGAACTATGACGTTATGCTTCCATAACATGCACAAATGTAATATTAGTCTATTCTGCATTATCGATGTCCAGTCTCGATAATACTACGACTAGGGATATTTAATGATTAAACCTTTGTGGAATAATATTGTCTCATATATTATTAATCTGGTACTAATCATATGGACTTTTATCATTTATATATCCCGGTAATCCAATTACAAATGATAAAAGAGTAATTTCCTTTGTCACATAGTTAATTTGTACAACAACACCATGTTCTGTACAAATAGTGATGCTATTAGTCATAATTGTCCAACAATCTCCCACTTGGCCTATAGCCAATCACTCAAATGCCCAACACCTGAACTATGTACGGGTCGCTCAAACTTCTGCTGAGAAACAGCTTTCGTCAGCGGATTTATAATGTTATCATCTGAGGAGATTTATTCGATCATCACATCGCCACGATGTATGATCTTATGAATCAGATGAAATAGTTGAAGTATATACTTGGATCATTGATGAGACTGCGGTTCCTTAGCCTGTGTTGTAGCCTAGCTCAGCTGCTAACAGAACTACTCCTAATCCAATTAGGAATTTTATAGATCCAAAAAATACTTCTTTTGCTGCCTCAGCTGCAGTAATGTTCCGCTTTTGTTGTTTATTCGGCAACAGGATCTTGCTTGGAAGATTTCCAGTTCACTGTTCCATTGTTCAAACTATATATGTACCCTTATTGTGACTTATAGTCATTTTTATCGGTTTGGAAACTTACAGCGGTGAGCCCAGTCACCTTAAGTTCTCCCTTCCCCATATTCTCAGAAAGCACCCTTAGTTCATCCAAGATACTCAAGGATGTTCTTTACATCAATCCAGTGACTATCGCCTGGATTGGCCTGATTGCGTCTACATATACTCAAAGCATATGAGACATCAGGTCATGTACATATCAAAACGTACGAACACTGAGAGAGTGTCAGCAGCTTTCTAGATCTATCCTAGTAGATATTTAATCCTAGAATAAACCCTGCTTCTCCCAGGTATTCCATGGAGAATTTTTAATGAAAGCCAAACTTTCACCGATTATATTGTGGGAATGTTATTGCTAAGAAGCAATACATCATCAACTTATAGGACATTCATTGTCAGTGCGATCCCACTCACCTTCTTATATACACAAGAATCATATTTATTTTGAATTAAATCATATACCATTATGATTACATCAAAATGCTGGTTCTAAGAACGCAATGCTTGCTTCAATCCATAAATGGATCGATTTATCTTGCAAACCTTATTTGCATATTTTGGCACAATAAAACCGTCAGGATGTTGCATACAAACATCCTCCAAAAGGTTTTTGTAAGGAAAGCGGTTTTGGTGTCCAACTATCATATTTCCTCAACGAAATATACAATTATAGCAAGCATTATCCGAATGGATTTAATCATGGCAACAGGTGAAAAAGTTTCGTCGTAATCGACATTATGTCGTTGACGATACCTTTCTGTACAAGCCTGGCTGTGTACATTTGTATGTTGCCATCCATGTCTGTCTTCCTTGAAGACCTATAAAGTACCAATAGGCACATTGTCTTCTAGTACATCAACCAGCATCCAAACTTGGTTGTTATACATGGAATCCATTTTGGACTTCATGGCACTTTGCCATAAAAGGAGTCGATACCTTGTATCACTTCCTCATACGTAGTCGGTCAATTATCCTCAATACGATTAATATCTATATGAGGTGAGATCAGAAACCCATACCTCCTAGGTTGTTTTCTGACTCTTCCGACCTACGCGGTTCTTGTGTATTCGAAGATTGTGGTACAGTTTCATCCCTGATGAACTGTTCATGTTCCGTAAAGGAGTCGATGCCAGGAACAGTATTACTCTGATTTTTCATCGAGTTTTACTTTCCTCCTACTTACCACTGCATATAGAAATTCCTCTTAGGAAAACCGCATGGAGAGCAACAATTACATTGTTCTCTTATGAGTTGTATAAGTACTATACTTTGGTTTCCCTATGACAACCTACAAATAGGCACTTATTCGATTTGGGTTCTAGTTTGGTACCATCCAAATATATGCCCAGCATTCCCAAATCTTCAGGAATGAGAAACTCAGTTTCTTTCCTGTTCATATCTAATTTGAAGTCTGTCTAACAGATTTTCATGGAACCTTATTAAAAATAAGTATCACACTGTCTAATGTGTATCCTCAAAAGGAAATTGATAGCTCAGAGCGACTCATTATAAACCTTACCATGTCCAACAAAGTTTAGTTTCTTTGTTCGGACACACTATTAAATTGAGGTGTACCGTGAGGAGTCCAATGTGACAGAATACTATATTCTTTTAAGTAATCTTGAAACTCACATGTTCAAGTATTTTACTCTATGGTCTGACCGTAATGTTTTAATACTTTATCGGTCTGTTTTTATACTTCGTGTCGAAACTCTTTGAATTATTTAAAAGTTTCTGACTTGTGTTCCATAAGATACACATAATCGTAACGCGATGTCACATCCGTAAAGGTTACGAAGTATTCATATCCACCTCTAGCCTAGCTAGACATGGGCCCACTTACGTCACCATGAACGAGGGCTAACAGATTGGTGGCACTTACACTTTTGCCATTAAAAGGTGTTTTAGGCACTTTGCCTAATAAAATAGCTTCGTAGACATCATTTGAATTAGAATCAAATCCGTCCTAGTATCCACTCTTTGAAAGTGTGGATATACGAGTCTTGTTAATGTATCCTAGATGACAATGCCACAAATAAGTCTCATTTGATTTACTCAATTTGAGCTATTTGTTTGTCATGTTATATGTTTGAGATTCATTTATATTCAAAATATAAAGACCATTATTTACATCTAATGTAGATATCTCGATATGATCTTTTTAAACAAAAACACCATGTGTTTCAGAATATAAAGGTATACCCACAATGAGTTAAACTAGATACAGAGATAATGTTCCTAGTCAAACTATATACATTATAACGGTCTCCTAATTTAAGTACATGCCCAAAGGCCAGTTCCAAAACTTAGGTTTATATGGCCAAAACAACGACTCATATCCTGTTTCCAACTCATATGTCGATCTCATCCGAAGCCAGTCTCTTGCTTATCAGCAGATCATGCACATCAGTACATATATTCATGTACCACATCTAGTATCAAAAATCCAGTTTTAAAACTAGTATTGAACATGTCTATAACAAACATTCTTGAAGCTGGAACCTTGTCCCACCTTCACTTCCTTCATGTCTGCCTTGTCCATACCACAGTCACACTTCTAGTGACCCCGTTTGCAATAGTTTAGGCAGATAACTTGGGATATGTCATTTTAAGAAGCTCTGGCTTTGCATAACGGATTAAACACTAAAGTTATCATCACAATGAGTCTTCCTAAGCTCATGCTCTACTATTCTCTCAACTCCGGGATCATGCTTGAGAGGTTTCTCTATCAAATAGAATAACTTCTTAGCTCCCAGGACTATCTTGAAGTTCTATTCTTAATCTGAAAATTAAAGCCGTTTAAATACATTTTCACCAATGATTATATTCTAAACGCTAATCTTTCAGTCATCTTGATTGCTATAGTCCAACTATCCAATCAACGATTTCGGGTATAATTAAATATAATGATTACTATAGTCTAACTATATAATCAACTACAATTGATCGGTTAAATTCAAATGTATTGATTACTATAATCGAATTATATAACCAACCACAAATGAAGTAGTTTGAATACAGTTCAACTGTTTAATTAATACAACAATTGAATATTAGTCTAACTAATATATTTATTAATAATTAATGACGAAAAATAAAATGAGCGCGTATTTTCAAGTATTTAAACGAAATTACAAATTTAATACTTGCCTCCCACTATTTTTCGGCGAGCCTCTAACCCTCTGTGGTGTACTCGGGAAACCTAGTTTCCTAGTGGGCTAGGATCCCGTTAAATAACACACAACCTTGACTTTGGCCAACAAGTTATATGAAACTTAACTAGGTAGATCTCTAAGATCAATTGGATCTCATCCAATTCCTAGATCCAGTAGGTAGACCTCCAAGTCCGAAACATATATCCAATATATGCCTATATATCCAATATATTCCCTAACCTTTTTCCTCTGAATCAACTAAGCCTTGGCTTTGGCTCAACAAGTTTAATGAAACCAGTTAAGCGTAACCCATTGACAGTGGGAAAGCTTCGTAATCGAGGTCGATGAACAAGAAGTGACCTTGACTTTGGCCAAGAAATCAGAACTTGCCCAAGACGTACGATATGGAACAAAGCTTTCGTGATTCAAACACATTCGCGATGGATAAAGTGTTGGAATTTTCTAAGCATCCCAAGATCATATCAAGCAATGAAAATAACATGCGAATACATTCAAGGAGTTGAGGAATACTCACAATGATCGGCTGAGCGACGCGAGTGAAGACAAAAATCTGGTTTCCGCCCTCCTTACTGCTCACGGCAGTGGCTGATTTCCCTCTCCAAGATGCAGCTTTGGTGCTCCTTCATCAAGCTCCAAGCTTTGTTAAATGATCCCAAGCTCACGGATGGGTTTCCCTATCACCTTCGCAAGACCCAAAACTGTGCTAGCACTCTTGATTTTTGCCACAAAAATCAGCATTTCCATCTCCATCATTCTCGGCAAATAGTAGAAAAACAGAAGAGAGAAAATGGCCAAATGGCCGAGAGAGAGATGGGAGTTAAAAGAGAGAGAGATGAGTTTTTGTTACTTGAAAAAATGGTAAATGATTTTCCAAAAATCATATACACAAATTTCTTTCAAAAAGTCAACAAGTACAAGCATTAAAAGCTTATCCATCTACCACCATCAATCAATCAAGTGACAACTAGTCACATCACTCAAAGTGACATGTGATTTGAAGCTTGATGCGACTAATGATTTGACTCTAGATTTGACTTACGTGTCGCACTCGAATTCGAAATGCGAATGCGCTCACAAATAATCCCGGGCTCGGGTTCGCTAATTCTAAATTAACGAATTTTCCATTGCGACGCAATTAAATGATTATGGCTAGTGAAATCACTATTTATGTCGCTAACGAATTAATTCTAAATTAATTCGTTCGCCCGAATTAAAATCTAATTTCAATTCCGCGTCGAAATCCAATTTTGTATAATATATCGAATATATTATTTTATCGATTAATTCCAAATTAATCGTTCTCTCTCTTTAAATGATATTTTATCCCAGATAAAATATCTCCGCAATTAATCCCAGATTAATTTTCTCTCTCATGTAATTAACCTCAGATTAATTAAAGTGCGAGTCATACGTCATCGGTGAATCTTCGGGAAGCGACCCATGAGATCCCGGATATGTTGGCAGTAAAAATGGTTGTCGGACTATCCGAACACGTAAGTACTTAATACTACAGTTTGTACCGATTTACAAGACAATGTTGGCTTCTAGCAAAGCGCCATGCCTACCCAATTCTCCAGAAACATGCTTACAGGAATAAGCGATCTATATCAGGCGTAGTATACGTAGTATTGCGTATGTCGATCCAGTATCGGATATCACGTGCTAGGCCTTGGGCTGGAATTGTGTCTGCCCCGTACGAAGCACATTTCGGATGTCTGGTAACTAGTCTCTATAATCGGGTAAACATGACCTTGTCATTTTATCCCGATGACTGCAGTACTTAAGAGTACTAGTACCGTATCCTACGTGACATCATCTCCACTATGACTGGAGTGATACTTCCGTCTTGACATCACACCCAACACACTACAATTCTCAATATACCCAGCAGAGGCGAACACAGAACCTGTTAAAGCCCTGGACGACCAAAACCAAAGTATATTGATTGTCGCAAGTATTAGCGGTGAAAGTCTCAGGTTAAGACCAAATACACCTACCCTGATTTCGGACTTCCATAGACACATAGTCATACTACCAATGGAATTCTGAGGAGGTCTATCCAGAGCGAAGCTGTTTTCCGTACCATCGGTAAAACACAACCTCCTATTACACTTGCATGAGTATCCTATACCCAAATATATGAGAACTATGCCTTTATGCCCTCACAACGCGCACAAGTGTAATACTAGTCTTTTACGCATTATCGATGTCCAATCTTGATAATACTCTAACTAGGGATATTTAATGATTAATCCTTCATGGACTGATACTGTCTCATATCATTCTCAATCCAGGAACTAATCATATGGACCTCCTATCATTTATATATCTTGGTGATCTAATCACAAATGATAAGAGAGCAATCTCCTTTGTCACATAGTTAATTTGTACAACAACACCATGATCTATACAAATAGTGACGCTATGGGTCATAATTGTCCAACAATCTCCCACTTGGCCTATAGCCAGTCACTCGAGTGTCTAACACCCGAACTATGTACGGTTCGCTCAAACTGCTAAGAAAATGGTTTCGTCAGCGGATTTGCATGATTATCATCTGATGCGATTTATTCGATCATCACATCGCCACGATGTATGATCCGAACGAATCAGATGAATATCAATGTATATATCTGGATCGTTGATGAGACCATTAATTCTTTAGCTTGCGCTGTAGCCTAGCTCAGCTGCTAAGAGAACTATATCTAATCTAATTATATTTTTTATCGACCCAAATGGCTTCTATTACTGCCTCAGCTGCAGCAATAACCCACATTTGTTGTTTATTCGGTAACAGTATCTTGCTTGGAAGATTTCCAGCTCACTATTCTGTTATTCAAACTGTACAGTACCGTTTGTGACTTATAGTCGTTTTCATCGGTTTAAGAAACTTGCAGTAGTGATCCCAGTCACTTCAAGTTCTCCATCTCCATAGTTTAAGACAGTATCATTAGTTCTCTAAGAAACTAATGGATGTTCTTAATATCAATCCAGTGACTATAACTTGGATTGGCCCGATTATGAATCCATATGCTCAAAGAGTATGAGACATCAGGGCGCGTATATTTTTCAATGTACGATTTCTCGGAGATTTTTCTCGAAAGCCAAGCTTTCACCGATTATATTATGGGAATATCATTTCCAAGAAATGAAATATTATCATTATTTATACAGGACATTCACTGTCAGTGCGCTCCTACTAACCTCCTTATATACACAAGAATCATTTCGTTTCGAATTAAATCATACACCATTATGATTACATCAAAACGATAATTCCAAGAACCTAATGCTTGCTTCAATTCAAACATGGATCAAATAACCTGCAAAATTTGCTTGCTAGTTTTGGGTACGAAAAAACCGTCAGGATGTTGTAAACATCCTCCGAAAGGTTTCCGTTTAAGGAAAGTGATTTTCCCGTTCAGCTGTCATATTTCATAAATGAAACATGCAGTATTAGCAAGCATTATCCAAATAGATTTACCGTGGGAACAGGTAAAAGGTTGAATCGTAATCAACACAATGTTGATAACGATACCTTTCCGCTATAAGCCTAGCTTAGTACGTTGGTATGTTGCCTTTCATGTATGTCTTCCTTGAAGACTAATATAGTACCAATAGGCATAATGCTTTTCGGTACTTCAACTTGTTGGATAATATGACCCATAGCGTCACTATTTGTACAGATCATAGTGTTGTTGTACAAATTAACTATGTGACAAGGAAATTGCACTCTCATCATTTGTGATTAGATCACCATAGATGTATAAATGAGAGAGAGGTCCATATGATTAGTTCCTGGATTGAGAATGATATGAGACAGTATCAGTCCGTGAAGGATTAATCATTAAATATCCTAGTCATAGTATTATCGAGACTGGACATTGATAATGCAGAATAGGCTAGTATTGCACTTGTGCGCGTTGTGAGGGCACAACGGCATAGTTCTCATATATTTGGGTATTGGATACTCATGCAAGTGTAATAGGAGGTTGTTTTTCACCGATGGTATAGGAAATAGCTTCGCTCTGGATAGGCCCCTCGGAATCCCATTGGTAGTATGACTATGTGTCTATGGGAGTCCGACATCAGGGTAGGTGTAATTTGGTCTTAACCTGAGACTTGCACCGCTAATGCTTGCGACAATCAATATACTTTTGTTGAGGTCGTCCAGGGCTGTAACAGGTTCTGTGTACGCCGATACTAGTATATTGAGAATCGTAGAGTATTGGGTGTGATGTCAAGACGGAAGTATCACTCCAGTCATAATGGAGATGATGTCACGTAGGATACGGTATTAGTGCTCTTAAGTGCTGCGCGGCCATCGGGGTATTATGACTAGGTCATGTATATCCGATTATAGAGACTAGTTACCAGACATCCGACATGTGCTTCGTACGGGGCAGACACAACTCCAGCCCCAGGCCTAGCACGTGACCATCCAATACTGGATCGAAATACGCAATACTACTGTATACTACGCCTGATACAGATCTATATATTCCTGTAAGAATATTTCCGGAGAATGGGTAGGCATGGCGCTTTGCTAGAGGCCAACCTTGTCTTGTGAATCGGTGTGTAACGTGGTACGAGGTACTTACGTGTTCGGATAGTCCGACGACTCGATTTACTGCCAACATATCCGGGGATCTCATGGGTCGCTTCCCAAAGATTCACCGATGACGTATGACTCGCACTCATAATTAATCTGGGATTAATTTGATGAGAGAGAAAATTAATCTGGGATTAATTACGGAGATATTTTATCTGGGATAAAATATCGTCTAAAGAGAGAAAACGATTGATTTAGAATTAATCGGGTAAATTGATATATTTGATATATCAATCGTAATTGGATTTCGACGCGGAATTGAAATTGGATTTTAATTCGGGCGAACGATTTTAATTCGGGCGAACGAATTAATTTAGAATTAATTGTTAGCGACGTGAATAGTGAATTCGCTAGGCGTAATCATTTAATTACGACGCAACGGAAAATTCGCTAATTAGGAATTAGCGAACCCGAGCCCGAGAGTGATTTCGAGCGCATTCGTATTTCGAATTCGACTACGGCACGCAAGTCACATCAAGCGTCAAATCATTCGTCACATCAAGCGTCAAATCAAATGTCACTTTGAGTGATGTGACAACTTGTCACTTGATTGAATGAAAGATGTGACTTGATGTAGTTGGTAGTGGTTGGAAAAGGCTTTTAAAAGTTGATGGTAATATATTATTACATATATTACTTTGACTTTTGAAAAGTGTATATCATATATTTAATTTTAGAAGAAATCATATAAGATATACAAAACCATTTTAACAACTAACACACAACTTCTTCTCTTCTAATTCTCTCTCACCATTCACGCCCAAGGGGCTGTGAAAATGCTCACTGGTTTGCTTCAAAACCGTGAGCTTAGGGAGGCAATGGGTGTTGATTTTGTGGCAAAATCAAGTAGAGCTAGCACTCCGAGAGACATGCGAAGGTGATAGGGAAACTTACCCACGAGCCGGGAATCAAACGACGAAGATTTGAAGCTCAAATGATGAAGAAGCAAAATCTGAAAACTTGAACCAGTGGACTGCTCACTGCCAAGTCCGAATTTCAAAGGGAAAAATGATTTTGTTCGTCGTTTCGTCGCACAACCGATCAATGTAAGTATTCCGCAACTTCTTTGATATGTATTTCACACTTTATCATGCTTGTTTGATGATCTTGGGACCTAGATAATTACCAACAATGGCATCAAGAGCCTAGGTTCAAGCATGAAATTTTTAGGGCTAAAATTTGGGTAAACTTGTTTTGAGCATGATTTGAATGAATTGAATGTTTGAGTATGCTTATAACATGTTTAATTAAGGATTGATTGGATCAATTTAATGAAATAATGATTGGATCAATTTTCCCCAATTGATGGAGCTTGGCCGAATGGTATAAGGCATTTGGAGATTTGGAATTTTTGATTTTTGATTCATTGGATGAGTTAGAATCATGTAGGATGATGTTAATTTGAAATTAATTGGATTGAATTTTGAATTGAACAAAATCCCTAATTTGCTTATGTTGGCCGAATTCAATAATGCCCTTTAATGTCTTGGATTTTTGATTTTGATAATGGATGTATTGGAAATCATTCGGGAAGTTAATTAGATGTCGATTGTGGAATTAATTGGATTAAATTCAAATCGGACAAAATTACTCCCTTGGCCGAGACTTTAAGCATGGTAATGGGTTTGATTTTTCATTAATGTGTTGGACATGTAATAATGAAGTAAAGCATGATTAATTGGACTAATTTGATGTTTAGGAAATATTGATTTAGGTGATTAATCATGATATACACTTTAGGTAATTAAATTGGAAATTTGGAATTTGATAATTTAATTATTTGGGCCTTTAAATTGGATTTGGGCTTATTATGTTGTAAATGGGCTTATTGGGCTTTGTTGTACAAAGTTGGATTTAGGCAAAATTGGATTGGATCCAATTGGGCCCAAAACCACTTCCGTTAAGCCCAAATGCGACTTAATGAACCTTTAAAGTTTAATTGGGCCTAATGGGCCAAGATTGATTTATGGGCTTATGGGGTAAATCCCGGATTGGATTTTGGTTATTCGGTTTGACCCGAGTTGACCAAAAGTCCACGCCTTAAGAAATCAATTAAAAGCCCATTGGACTTTAATTGAATTGACGTTGGACGTTAATCGGTCTTTGAGACGCGTTACGATTAAATTTGGAATTTAAGTCGTAAAAGGTTTATTAATAAAGTGTAATATTTAATTTGGAATTAAATAGTGATTTAGTATTAAATACATATTAATTGGATTTAATGTTGTAGTTTAATTTAATTCGAGAATTCGTACTTTGAGTACTTATTCGCAAAACGAGTTTGACTCGCGCAAAATCAAATCGTTGTTTGAACATTGGATGATCACTAATTATCAGATTAATTAATTTGATTAGATTGATTGATAACATGCTTGTGTGAATACATGGTTGTGATGAATGAATTGTATATCGGATGGATATTAGTGGGTGGGGGCAATTTTGGAAATTGTTGTAATAAATTTCGATTTATTAATTGGACCTGCGTGTCCAGCCTTATCACCTCTTTCTCTTTGTATTCTCTTCTCACCTATTCCCCTCGATGTAAATGAGGTTTCTTTAGAAGTGTAGTAGTGTAACGGGTAGAAGTAATACAGTGCTAGTGAGAGAGAGAGAGAGGAAATGGAGAGAATTGATCTAGGATCAATGTGTTAAGTATCCATCCGCATATCATTATTATTTTATTTTCATATGCGCTTTATTATGTATTTAGAATGCATTTTTAAGGGTGTATGATGATGAGACCTTAACAAAGATAATAAATTGGTAGCCAATTTGCACGCAAAAACCCTCAAAAATATCATGCGTTTTCCTTCCATTGAGTGATTCTTACTCAAGATCCTAGATTGGCATGGGTTGTTGGCCAAAGTCAAGGCCTTTGTCCGTCGAAGATGTGTTTGAATCACGAGGCTTTGTTCCATATTGGTGTCTTGTCCAAGTTGTGGTTTGTTGGCCAAAGTCAAGACCATTTCTTGTCCAACGACATTGATTACGAAGCTTTCCATGGTCAATGGGTCACGCTTGACTGGGATCATTAGGTTTGTTGTGCCAAAGCCAAGGCCTAGTTGATTCAGAGGAAAAAGGTTAGGTAATACATTGGATGTATTGGCATATATAAGATATATGTTTCGGACTTGGAGTCCCCCTACCGGATCTAGGAATTGGATCGGATCCAATCGATCTTAGAGATCTACCTAGTTAATTATCATACAATTTGTTGGCCAAAGTCAAGATTGTGTGATATTTAACGGGATCCTAGCCCACTAGGAAACGCGGTTTCCCGAGTACTCGACAGAGGGTTAGAGACTCGCCGAAAAATAGTGGGAGGCAAGAATTGAATTTGCAATATTCGTTCAATTACTTGCCATATGCGCTCAGACAAATATCACTCGTCAAATAAATTAAAAGTATTAGTTGGACTAATATTTAATGTTGTTTTAACTTAAGCAGTTGGACTGTATTATATTTGATTATATAATTGGATTATAGTAATCAATATATTTGAATTAATTGATTTCAATTTACAGTTGATTTTATAATTGGATTATAGTAATCAATGTAATTGAGGTTAATTAATTTAAATTATATTTGATTGTATAGTTGGACTATAATAATCATTATAATAAATAGTACTACAAATCATTGATTAAATAGTTGGACTATTAGAATCAAGATTAAATTGAAAGATTGGACATTTAAATATAATCTTGGATTAAAATATTTAAATGTTTTTAATTTCAAATTGGGAATTAAAATTCAGGATGGTCCTGGAAATAAATAATAAGTTACTTTAGTTGATAAAATAACCTATTATGCCTAAGCCCGAGAATTAAGCAATAGTAGAGCATGATCTTTGGAAGTTTCATGTAATGATAACTTAAAGTGCTTAATCCGTTATACTTGACATAAATCTATGTTTAGATTTAAGAAGTATTAAAATTGCAATTGATAACTCTTGGAGAGTTAATGACAAATCTCAAGGAGATAAAGTCGAACTTTGCAATTAGGTAAGTAGCGCAAGACGCACTTTACTACAATATTCTAGAAACCCAAGGCTTGGCCAAAGGCTTTTGAAATATTGGAAAGGGTAAAGGCAAATTCATTATTATCTTCTGGGAAGATAAATGACATATCCTAAAGTGACTGTCGTTTGGTAATGGCAGACACGAAGGAATTAAAGAAAGGGCAAGACTCTGACTTTAAAAATGATTGTCAAAGTTATGTTCACTACTAGTATTGAAATTAGATTTTAAATACTTAGTGTGGTACATAAAATATATGTATTGATGTTCAGAATCTGCTTTGAGCAGGATACTGACTTCAAGCTGAGATTGCTCTGCGAATCGGAAACGGGACGAAAGTCGCTGTTTCGACCGTAGATACCTAAGTTTAGGAACTACCCTTCGGGTGTGTACTTAAATTAGGAACTGTTATAATGTAACTAGTTTGACTAGAGACATTATCTCTATATCAGTGTTTAATCCATTGTGGATAAACCTTTATATTCTAGAACACTAAGTGTTTCATTATATAAAGATGATACTGAGATAAACACATTAGATGTGAATAACAGAATTTATATTTTGAATATAATTAAAATCTCAAAACATATAAAATGACAAATAAATAGCTCAAATTGATTTGATCAAGTAGAGACTTATTTGTGGCATTGTTGTCTAGGACAGAATTAAATAAGAGTCGTATATCCACACTTTTGAAGAGTGGGTACTAGGACTGATTTGACTATTCAAATAAAGTCTACGAATCTAGTTTATTAGGTAAAGTACCTAAAACACTATTTACTTGGTAATAGTGAAAGTGCCACCGATCTGTTAGCCCTATTCATAGTGATGTAAGTGGGCCCATGTCTAGCTAGGCTAGATGTGGATATGAATATTTCGTGACCTTAACAGATGTGGCATCACGTTATGGTTATGTGTTTCTTTTGAAGAACACAAATCGGAAACTTTTAGAGTTTCGACACGAAGTAGACAGACAGATCGCCTATAGTATTATACCGTCACGGTAAGACCGTAATGGAAAAACATAAGCAATAAGTTTCACATATACTTGAAAGAGTATAGTATTCTTTCAAATGAGGACTCATCCCGAGACACGTCAGTTTGACGGTGTATCCGTACGGAGAAACCGAATTTTGTTGGACATGATAAGGTTTATCACGAGTCGCTCTGAGCTACCATTTCCTTCAACGGATATGTATTAACAGTGCAAAACTTATTTAGAATAAGGTTCCATAAAAAAAAATCTGTTTGACAGAATTCATATTGGATATGAACGGGAAAGAAACAGGGTTTCACACTCCTGAAGATTTGGGAATGCAAGGCATACGTTTGGATGATACCAAACCAGAACCCAAATTGGATAAGTGCCAAAGTATTGGTTATCCTAGGGGAAACCATAAGTATAGTACTTATAAATCTCACGAGAGAACAATGTTATTGTTGCTCACCATGCGGTTTTCCTAAGAGGAATACCGATATGCAGTGGTAAGTGGGAGGATGGTATAACTCGATGAAAATCGGAGTAATACTGTTCAAGGCACGAAGTCCTTAGTGGAACATAAATAGTTCATCAAGGATGAAACTATACCATTAATCTTCGAATACACAAGAACCACAAGATCGGAGAGAATCAGAAAACAACCTGGGGTATGGGTTTCTGATCTCACCTCATAAAGATGTCAATCTTGTTGAGGTATACCATCCGACTACTTTTGAGGAAGTGATACAAGGTATCGACTCCCTTTATGGCAAGGTGCCATGAGTCCGAAATGGATTCCATGTATACCAACTATGTTTGGACACTGGTTGATGTACCGCAAGGCATTGTGCCTATTGGTACTGTAAAGGTCTTCAAGGAAGACATACATGGATGGAAACATACCAACGTACAAAGCTAGGCTTGTAACGGAAAGGTATCGTTATCAACATTGTGTTGATTACGGTTCAACCTTTTACCTGTTGCCACGGTAAATCCATTTGGATAATGCTTGCTGAAACTGTACATTTATGAAATGTGTCAGTTAAAGATCAAAATCGCTTTCCTGAAAGGAAACCTTTTGGAGGATGTTAATAACATCTTGACGATTTTGTCGTACCTAAACCAGCAAACAAGGTTTGCGGGTTATTCGATCCATGTTTGGATTGAAGCAAGCATTAGGTTCTTGGAATTATTGTTTTGATGTAATCATAATGATGTATGATTTAATTCAAAACGAAATGATTCTTGTGTATATAAGAGGGTTAGTGGGAGCGCACTGACAGTGGCTTCCTGTATAAAATAATGATAATATATAGTCATTTCTTGGAAATGATATTCCCGTATAAAACAATCGGTGAAAGCTTGGCTTTCAAGATTATTCTCCGTAGAATTCTGAGGAGTAACAACCTTTATTCAAGGAATAAAGATCTACTGGGATAGATTTGGAGTTGTTAACACTCTCTGGGAAATTGTACATTTAAAATGTACTTGATATGGTGTCTCATACGCTTCGAGCATATGGAGTCACAGTCAGGTCAATCCAAGTGATAGTCACTGGATTGAAGTTAAGAACATCTGTTAGTATCTCAGAGAACTAAAGATGTTGTCTTAAGCTATGGAGAATGAGAACTTGAAGTGACTGGGATCACTGCTGCAAGTTTCCAAACAGTTAAATACTATGGTACTATAAAGTTTGAATAATGGAACAGTGAACTGGAAATCTTCCGAGCAAGATCTGTTACCAAATAAACAACAAATGCGGATTATTGCTACAGCTGAGGCAGGCAGCAATAGAAGCCATTTGGGTTGATAATAAATCTAATTAGATTAGATATGGTTCTGTTAGCAGCTGAGCTGGGCGTCAGCACAGGCTAAAGAATTAATGGTCTCATCGACGACCCAGATATATACTTCTATATTCATCTGATTCGTTCGGATCATACATCGTGGCGATGTGATGATCGTATAAATCGCGTCAGACGATAATCATGGAAATCCGCTGACAAAAACTTTTCTCAGCAATTTGAGCGAACTGTACATAGTTCGGGTGTACGACACTTCAGTGACTGGCTATGTGCCAAGTGGGAGATTGTTGGATAATATGACCCATAGCGTCACTATTTGTACAGATCATAGTGTTGTTGTACAAATTAACTATGTGACAAGGAAATTGCACTCTCATCATTTGTGATTAGATCACCATAGATGTATAAATGAAGAGAGGTCCATATGATTAGTTCCTGGATTGAGAATGATATGAGACAGTATCAGTCCGTGAAGGATTAATCATTAAATATCCCTAGTCGTAGTATTATCGAGACTGGACATCGATAATGCAGAATAGGCTAGTATTGCACTTGTGCGCGTTGTGAGGGCACAACGGCATAGTTCTCATATATTTGGGTATTGGATACTCATGCAAGTGTAATAGGAGGTTGTGTTTCACCGATGGTACGGGAAATAGCTTCGCTCTGGATAGACCCCCTCGGAATCCCATTGGTAGTATGACTATGTGTCTATGGGAGTCCGACATCAGGGTAGGTGTAATTTGGTCTTAACCTGAGACTTGCACCGCTAATGCTTGCGACAATCAATATACTTTTGTTGAGGTCGTCCAGGGCTGTAACAGGTTCTGTGTACGCCGATACTGAGTATATTGAGAATCGTAGAGTATTGGGTGTGATGTCAAGACGGAAGTATCACTCCAGTCATAATGGAGATGATGTCACGTAGGATACGGTATTAGTGCTCTTAAGTGCTGCGCGGCCATCGGGGTATTATGACTAGGTCATGTATATCCGATTATAGAGACTAGTTACCAGACATCCGACATGTGCTTCGTACGGGGCAGACACAACTCCAGCCCCAGGCCTAGCACGTGACCATCCGATACTGGATCGAAATACGCAATACTACTGTATACTACGCCTGATACAGATCTATATATTCCTGTAAGAATATTTCCGGAGAATTGGGTAGGCATGGCGCTTTGCTAGAGGCCAACCTTGTCTTGTGAATCGGTGTAAACGTGGTACGAGGTACTTACGTGTTCGGATAGTCCGACGACTCGATTTACTGCCAACATATCCGGGGATCTCATGGGTCGCTTCCCAAAGATTCACCGATGACGTATGACTCGCACTCATAATTAATCTGGGATTAATTTGATGAGAGAGAAAATTAATCTGGGATTAATTACGGAGATATTTTATCTGGGATAAAATATCGTCTAAGAGAGAAAACGATTGATTTAGAATTAATCGGGTAAATTGATATATTTGATATATCAATCGTAATTGGATTTCGACGCGGAATTGAAATTGGATTTTAATTCGGGCGAACGAATTAATTTAGAATTAATTCGTTAGCGACGTGAATAGTGAATTCGCTAGGCGTAATCATTTAATTACGACGCAACGGAAAATTCGCTAATTAGGAATTAGCGAACCCGAGCCCGAGAGTGATTGCGAGCGCATTCGTATTTCGAATTCGAGTGCGGCACGCAAGTCACATCAAGCGTCAAATCATTCGTCACATCAAGCGTCAAATCAAATGTCACTTTGAGTGATGTGACAACTTGTCACTTGATTGAATGAAAGATGTGACTTGATGTAGTTGGTAGTGGTTGGAAAAGGCTTTTAAAAGTTGATGGTAATATATTATTACATATATTACTTTGACTTTTGAAAAGTGTATATCATATATTTAATTTTAGAAATCATATATAAGATATACAAAACCATTTTAACAACTAACACACAACTTCTTCTCTTCTAATTCTCTCTCACCATTCACGCCCAAGGGGCTGTGAAAATGCTCACTGGTTTGCTTCAAAACCGTGAGCTTAGGGAGGCAATGGGTGTTGATTTTGTGGCAAAATCAAGTAGAGCTAGCACTCCGAGAGACATGCGAAGGTGATAGGGAAACTTACCCACGAGCCGGGAATCAAACGACGAAGATTTGAAGCTCAAATGATGAAGCAAAATCTGAAAACTTGAACCAGTGGACTGCTCACTGCCAAGTCCGAATTTCAAAGGGAAAAATGATTTTGTTCGTCGTTTCGTCGCACAACCGATCAATGTAAGTATTCCGCAACTTCTTTGATATGTATTTCACACTTTATCATGCTTTTTTGATGATCTTGGGACCTAGATAATTACCAACACAACTAGTATCCAACATTAGTGATACACATGGAATCCATTCGTATCTCAGGCACTTTGCCATAATAGGGAGTCGAACCTTGTATCACTTCCTCATACGTAGTCAGTTGGTATTCCCAATAAGATTGACATCTTATTGAGGTGATATCAGAAACCCATACCCAGGTTTTTTTCTGACTCTCTCCGACTTACGTGGTTCTTGTGTATTCGAAGATTACTGGTATAGTTTCATCCTTGATGAACTATTTTTGTTCCATTAAGATTCGGTGCCTAGAATAGTATTACTCTTATTTTCATCGGGTTTTACTTTCCTCCCACTTACCACTGCATATCGGTATTCCTCTTAGGAAAACCGCATGGTGAGCAACAATTTACATTGTTCTCTTGTGAGGTGTATAAGTACTATACTTTGGTTTCCCTATGATAACCTACAATTGGCACTTATCCAATTTGGGTTCTAGTTTGGTATCATCCAAACATATGCCTAGCATTCCCAAATTATTAACCCTATCATGAATTCTGGTTTCTTTTCCTGGTTTCTTTCCGTTAATATCTAATATGAATTCTGTCAAACAGATTTTTATGGAACTTTATTCTAAATAAGTTCTTGCACTGTTAAGCTTATCCGTTGAAGGAAATGGTAGCTCAGAGCGACTCATGATTAACCCTATCATGTCCAACAAAATTCGGTTACTCAGTTCGGACACACCGTCAAAATGACGTGTTCTGGGAGGACTCCTCATTGAAAGAATATTATACTCTTTCAAGTGTTTTAGAAACTTATTGCTTAAGTATTTTCCATTACGGTCTAACCGCGATGGTTTAATACTTTAGCCGATCTGTTTGTCTACTTCGTGTCGAAAACTTTAAAAGTTTCCGATTTGTGTTTCGAAAGAGACACATAACCATAACGGGATGCCACATCCGTAAAGGTCACGAAATATTCATATCCACCTCTAGGCTAGCTAGACATGGGCCCACTTGCTTCACTATGAACTAGGGCTAACAGATCGGTGGCATTTACACTTTTACCAAGTAAAGGTGTTTTAGGCACATTGCCCAATAAACTAGATTCGTAGACTTTATTTGAATAGGATCAAATCAGTCCTAGTACCCACTCTTCGAAAGTATGGATATACGAGTCTTGTTTAATTGTGTCCCAGACAACAATGCCACAATTAGTCTCTTTTGATCAAATCAGTTTGAGCTGTTTGTTTATCATGTAATATGTTTGAGATTTATTTATATTCAAAATATAAATGATGTTATTTCACATCAAATGTGTTTATCTCAATATCATCTTTATATAATAAAACAATTTAGTGTTCTAGGATATAAAGGTAAATCCGTAACGGATTAAACACTGATATAGAGATAATGTTCCTAGTCAAACTAGTTACATTATAACAGTTTCCTAATTTTAGTACACACATGAATGATAGTTCCTAAATTAGGTATCTACGATTAAAACAACGACTTTTGTCCCGTTTCCGTTTCGCAGATAAATCTCTACTGAAGTCAGTATCCTGCTCAAAGCAGATTCTGAACACCAGTACATATTTATGTACCACACTAAGTATTTAAAATCCAATTTCAATACTAGTAGTGAACATAATTATGAAAAACATATTTGAAGTCAAAGCCATGCCCGTCTTTAATTCCTTCATGTCTGTTTTGTCCAAACGGCAGTCACGCTTCCGCGATCCCGTTTGCCACAATTTAGGCAGACATTTTGGGATATGTCTTTTATCTTCCCAGAAGATTATAATGATTTTGCCTTTGCCCTTATCAATACTCCAGAAGTCTTTGGCCTAGCCTCGGTTAACTAGAACATCGAAATAAGGTGCGCCTTGCGCTACTTGCCTTATTGCAAAGTTTGGCTTTGTCTCATTGAGATTAGCCATTAACTCTTCAAGGGTTAATTATTGCAATTTATTACTTCTAAAATCTAAATATAGATTTATGAAGATCCTTCAATTTCATTATCATACTTTAAGGATCTAACCCTTTGTTCTGACAAAGAAATTAAGGAGTCTAATTAGCAAGCTTAATGGATTAAGCACTAAAGTTATCATCACATAAATCTTCCAAAGATTATGCTCTACTATTTGCTTAACTCCGGGCTTAGGCATAATATGTTATTTTATCAAATAAAGTAACTTATTAGTTTCCAGGACCATCCTGAAATTTTATTCCCAATTTGAAAAATTAAACCATTTAAATACATTTTCCCTGGGATTATGTTTTAAATGTCAATATTTCAATTTTATCTTGATTTTAATAGTACAACTATTTAATCAACGATTTAGGTACTATTTATTATAATGATTATTATAGTCCAACTATTTAATCAACTATAATTTATTTGTTTGAATACAGTCCAACTGTTAATTAAAACAACGTTTAAATATTAGTCCAACTAAAATTTAATTGATTTGACGAATGATATTTGTTTGAGCAAGTATGGCAAGTAATTCAATTCTTGCCTCCCACTATTTTTCGGCAAGCCTCTAACCCTCTGTCGAGTACTCGGGAAACCATGTTTCCTAGCGGGCTAGGATCCCGTTAAATATCACACAATCTTGACTTTGGCCAACAAATTGTATGATAATTAACTAGGTAGATCTCTAAGATCAATTGGATCCAATCCAATTCCTAGATCCAGTAGGGGGACATCCAAGTTCGAAACATATATCTTATATATGTCAATATATCCAATATATTACCTAACCTTTTTCCTCTGAACCAACTAAGCCTTGGCTTTGGCACAACAAACTTAGTGATCCCAGTTAAGCGTGACCCATTGACCATGGAAAGCTTCGTAATCAATGTCGATGGACAAGAAGTGGTCTTGACTTTGGCCAACAAACCACAACTTGGACAAGACACTGATATGGAACAAAGCTCTCGTGATTCAAACACATCCTCGACGGACAAAGGCCTTGACTTTGGCCAACAAGCCAATGCCAGTCTTAGATCTTGAGTAAGAATCACTCAATATAAGGAAAAACGCTTAATATTTTGCGATGGTTTTTTGAGTGCAAATTGGCAACCAATTTATCATCTTTGTTAAGGTCTCATCATCATACACCCTTAAACATGCATTCTAAACACATAATAAAGCGCGTATAAATAAAATAATAATGATATACGGATGGATACTTAACACATTGATCCTAGATCAATTCTCTCCATTTCCTCTCTCCCGCTATCACATGTATTACTTCTACCCATTACACTACACTTCTAAAGAAACCTCATTTACATTGAGGGGAATAGGTGAGAAGAGAATACAAAGAGTAAGGAGGTAATAAGGCTGGACACGCAGGTCCAATTAATAAATTCCAAATTTATTACAATAATTTCTAAAATTGCCCCACCCATCTAATATCCATCCGATATACAATATTCATGCATCGCAACCATGTATTCACACAAGCATGTTACCAATCAATCTAATCAAATTAATTAATCTGATAATTAATGACCATCCAATGTTCAAACAACGATTTGATTTTGCGCGAGTCAAACTCGTTTTGCGAATAAGTACTCAAAGTACGAATTTTCGAATTAAATTAAACTTCATAATTAAATACAATTCAATTTGTATTTAATATTAATCCGCTATTTAATTCCAAATTAAATATTACACTTTATTTGACGAACCTTTACGACTTAAATTCTAAATTTAATCGTTACGGGTCTCAAAGCCCGATTAACGTCCAACGTTAATTTAATTAAAGTCCAATGGGCCTTTAATTAATTTATTTAAGGCGTGGACTTTTGGTCAACTCGGGTCAAACCAATAACGAAAGCCCAATCAAGGAGTAACCCCATAAGCCTAGAAATCAATTTAGGCCCAATTAAATATTAAAGGTCTATTAGTCGCATTTGGGCTTATGGAAGCGGTTTTGGGCCCAATTGGATCCAACCAATTTAGCCTAAACCCAACTTGGTACAACCAAGCCCAATAAGCCCAATTACAACATTTCAAGCCCAAATCCAATTTAAGCCCATTCAATTAATTACAAAATCCAATTTCATAATTTAATTACCTAAAGTGTATAACACAATTAATCACCCAAATCAATATTTCCAAAACACCAAATTAGCCTAATTAATCATGCTTATCATCATTAAATCATGTCCAACACAATTTAACAAAAATCAAACCCATATACATGTTATATAAGTCTCGGCCAAAGGGGAATTTCATGTCCAAATCAAATTCAATCCAATTAAATTCAATTCAACATTAAATCAATATTCCCAATTGATTTCCAACTCATCCAATGAATTAAAAAATCAAAAATCCAAGACATTAGGGCATCATGTATTTTCGGCCAAGCCACAAAAATTGGGGAAAATTGTTCCAAACTATTTTTCTTGAAATTGATCCAATCAATCTTCAATTCAACAACATTTAAGCATACTAAATCATCCAATTTCATCAAATCATGCTCAAACACATTTTACCCAAATTTTAAGCCCTAAAATTTTCATGCTCAACCTTGCTCAAATATACCATTATTGGAATTTTCTAAGCATCCCAAGATCATATTAAGCAATGAAAATGACATGTGAATACATTCAATGAGTTGCGGAATACTCACAATGATCGGTTGAGCGACGCGAGTAAGACAAAAATATGGTTTCTACCCTCCTCACTGCTAACGGCAGTGGCTGATTTCCCACTCCAAGATGCGGCTTTGGTGCTCCTTCATCAAGCTCCAAGCTTTGTTAAATGATCTCAAGCTCACGGATGGGTGATGAACGGAAAATATATCAATATTTACCGTCCCTTTAACTTAATATTTTGCTTAGTTTCTCGGGTTTGATGAACGTTTTGATGTGTTTTAGTTTATTTTGCAGATAAAATAATATCGGATCTCAATGAAATTATTTAGGACGAAATATGGGTCAAATAAGGGCAATTATTGGACTTGATATTTTAATTTTGGAGATTGGAAACTTGAAAGGGCGTTTTTGACGAAGTGCAGTTTTGGAAATTCCAGTTTTGCGCATCTGTTGTATTTTGGGCATAACGTTTTACACCGATATCGGATTGAGCTGATTCAAGTTCCAGATTAAAGAAGACTCATAGATCTACAGCTTTTAAAGACAAAATAATTTCGAATTCTAACGATTTCATGCCCGAAATCGATGAACCATCCAAAAGTGTGTTGTGTATATATTATTAAAGTCACTTTCAATCATTTTCAAAGCAAAAAAATAAAAATAAATAAATAATAAAAATTATCAAATCATCACCAAACATGATAAGAGATTAGTGGAGCAATTAATAATGGATTTGGTGGAGCAATTAGTGGAGCAATTAATAATTGATTTGGTGGATGATTTGATAGAGGCAAAATTTTGCCTATAAATACCAAGCCATTTCATTTGTAAAATTCATACTTCTTCTAAGGAATTACTTAAGAATACTAAGAAGATTGTATCTTGTTTGTTTATTTATAGCTTTTAGTAATTAATTTCCGCTTTCGCACTTTCTTTTCTTTACTTTTCAGTTTTTACTTTCCGCAATTTACTTTTACGCATAATACTTTTCTTTCTTTAATTTTCAGCATTTACTTTTCAGCAATTTACTTTCAGCAATTTACTTTCAGCATTTACTTTCAGCATTTACTTTTTAGCATTTAATTTTCAGTATTTAATTTCAGCATTTACTTTCCGTCATTTACTTTTTAGTATTTTACTTTATGTCTTTTATTTTATTTAAGTTTTTACTACCCGTAAATATGTGTCTTAACTAAGCCAGTTATCTGAGGTTGTGATGAAATCCAATATCACCGGTTTATAAGGGGTTATTTTATAGTTTGGGTAATTTAAACGTTTACTTATTAAGTCTTAAGCTTAATGCGTCTTGTTAATTGGCCACTAATAAGATTGATCTGGTAAATCTAAAATAAACTTGACAAATGAATTTTAGGTTTCAGCCTTAGACTTAATAGCCCACGATCTTCCTTGAGGATAGATAACCCTTTAATAGATTTCCTTATAGGATAGACATATACCTTTCGGGCGGGGGTAGCCATAATTGGAACTTAAACTTAATGAATCCATATAATTTGGTTGACATAGACATATGGTTCAATTGGGTTAAACTGGGTATTTGCGTCTGACCATCGACAGAGGCTTTTGCATAATTTAGTGTTTCAGGTTAGTAAACCGATTTATTACACAAACATAAAATAACCACTTCATCTTTAAAATGATATTGGAAAAAATCACAACCCTAGATAGTTTTTAATATTGAATTTTCTTAAATCTACTTTCGTAATAATTTTATTACTTGTTTTTAAATTTAGAATCATCACCATTTCAAATCAATCCAACAACCTGTTAGATACTAGTAATCATTTGACCTCAAAAAATTAATAGATTAGATATTAAGTCGTCGTGGGATCGATATTTTTATACTACTTGAACGATACGTGCGCTTGAGTTATACGCGTGTGTTTACGCCGGTCAAGTTTTTGGCGCCGTTGCCGGGGAATTATTTATCTTTTACTATTAGTTTAAGGGTAAGATACGTTACTTGTATCTAATTTATTTGTACTTATTGTTTTTGTTTTCTTGTGTTTCAGGTTCTCAGAAACTACATGAGACGAACCAGAAGCTTTGAACTCCGATCGCTTGACCCATAAATTAAAAGAACCATCAGACAGTTGAGAAGGGAAAGGCGAGAAGGCCAATAAGCTTTAGTCAACATAGAACCTGAATCGTTGGAGGTTGCACCACCAATTCCCATTCGAGACAGAACCATTCCGGTGGTTGACAGACTCATTTCTTGTATTGTACTTCCTCCCTTACCAGCAAATGTGTGTGACATCAAAACATGCATTCAGATGATTCAGCAGTCAATTCAGTCCGGGGGGAATGCAACTGAAGATCCTAATGCCCACATCAGTAACTTCCTAGAAGTTTGCGGCACTTTCAACTACAACAGAGCATCAGAAGAAGCATTGAGACTACGTGTTTTCCCATACTCCTTGAAGGACAGAGCTAAAGCTTGGCTACATTCACTACCAGCAGGTTATATCACAACTTGGAACACTTTAGCCACCAAATTTCTTGCAAAGTACTTTCCACTAGCCAGAACCGGAAAGTTGAGGAATGACATCACATCCTTTGTACAACAAGATTCAGAATCCCTCTGCGAATCTTGGGAAAGGTACAAAGATTTGCTCCGGAAATGTCCTCACCATGAGATTCCAAAATATCTTCAAGTCCAAACATTCTATAATGGACTTTCTGGAATAATGAGAACCACAATCGATGCTGCTGCTGGAGGAGCTTTAATGGCAAAATGAGAAGATGAAGCCTGGGACCTAATCGAAGAAATGGCCAATAACAATTATTTATGGCCAACAGAAAGGAGCATGATCCAAAGAATTGCAGGAATTTATGAAGTTGGAGCCAACACAGCACTGAATTCCAAGCTAGATGTGATTTGCAAAAATCTGGAAACTCTTAACATAAAAGTTAATGGTGGATCGACAAGTTCACCATTTGGAGGAACACCTGAGTCAGAATCTTTCAACCAACATAAAGAAACGGTGAATTATGTCAATAATTTCAACAGACAGGGGAACAATCCATATTCCAACACCTACAACCCAGGATAGAGGAATCATCCTAATTTCGCATGAAGTAACATTTCAGGGCAAATGAACAATCCACCACCCGGATTCCAACAACCTAACAAAAGCCAGGAACAGGCAAATAAACCAGGAATAACAGAAGTGTTGACCCACTTGAAAAAGATAGAAGCAAAACACGACTCTCAAGCAGCAAGATATGATGCTATGTTTCAATCTCAAGCAGCAAGATATGATGCTATGTTTCAATCCCAAACAGCATTAATTCAAAGTCAATTAGCTTCTATTAAAGCACTGGAGAATCAAATTGGACAACTGGCCAATGCTCAGAGTTACAGACCGCCATGTACCCTTCATAGCAACACAGAGCCAAATCCAAGGAACATGAGGAAGGAGCAATGTCATGCTATCATGTTAAAAATCGGTACTGAAATCAACAAAGATGTTGGAATCAAGGCAACAACAATTGAAGATTTTCCAAAAGAAACAAAGCAACAGATGGAGGAAAAAGAAGTGAAGGAAAAAGAACAGATCACTCCACCTCCACCTTTTCCTCAGCGTCTTCAGAAAAACAAAATGGACAAGCAGTTTGCTCATTTCTGGAGGTGTTCAAAAAGCTACATATCAACATTCCATTTGCAGGAGCGTTGGAACAAATGCCCAGCTATGCCAAATTTGTGAAAGATATTCTTTCACGAAAGCAGAGATTGGGAGATTACGAGACAGTAGCATTGACAGAAGAATGCAGCGCCATCATTCAGAGAAAACTTCCTCAAAAGTTGAAAGATCCTGGCAGTTTCACTGTACCTTGCACCATAGGAGAACATGACTTTGGTAAGGCTTTATGTGATTTAGGTGCAAGTGTTAACTTGATGCCTTTTTCTATTTTCAGGAAACTACAGATTGGAGAAACAATGCCTACTTCAGTCTCACTACAACTTGCTGATAGAACACTCATATTTCCAAGAGGCGTAGTTGAGGATGTGTTGGTCAAGGTTGACAAATTCATTTTCCCAGCAGATTTTATTATCCTTGATATAGAGTAAGACGCAGACGTGCCAATCATCCTTGGGAGACCATTCTTGGCTACAGGTCGAACCATTATTGATGTACAAAAAGGAGAATTAACCATAAGGGTACAGGACCAAGAAGTAACATTCAATGTTTTCAAGGCTATGAATTTCCCAGATGATGAAAAGAAGGATGAATGTTTCAGACTTGATGTGATACACAGTACCATTCAGAACTCCAATGCAATGCAAAGTTCTACTGACAAACTTAAAACATGTCAATTGCCTATAGAGCCTGAAGATGAAGCGTCTGAAAAGCCAATTCTTACACTACAAGCAACAAAAGAGAAAAATTTCCACCAGCTCAATGAATTGTAGGAATTTCACAATCAACCTTTTGAGGATGCCAAATTGTACAAAGAAAAGGCTAAGAAGAGACAATATGAGAAGTTAGTGCGCATACAACTGGAACCAGGGCAGAAGGTACTGTTAAACAAATCAAGGGTGAAATTCTTCCCATGGAAGCCAAAATCACGGTGGTCAGGTCCATTTGTGATCACCAGGTTTTACCAGACAGAGCCGTTGAGATACATGATCCTGACTCCAACAAAACTTTCAAGGTTAAAAACAAGCGTGTTAAGCACTACTGGGGAGAATCATTTGAGCGACAAAAAGAAAATGTCACACTTTCAGATCCAGCATAAACGTTCGAGCAGTCACGTCTAGCTGACGACTTTAAACTTAGCGCTTGCAGTGAGGCAACCCATGCAATTTTTATATATATTGTGATTTGGTGTGATTTAAATTTGGTGTGTTTAGTTTTTGCAGATTAAGACATTTCAGGATGGAAGAAGTTCTCGCAAATCTTCACAAGCAATTTCCTTCTCTCCCTCAAAACTCTCTAATGAAAGTCTACAAAGCTCGCTTGGAACGGATGAGATTACTAGTAATCCATGGTGTTCCTAATGACATTCGTTGGGTAATTGAAGCACGAGTCCAATTGCAGGTGAGTCTTCTGACTCTTTTATTTCACATTTGCCTGGTTTTGGAAGAAGCACCTATGCAAAGAAACGTAGAGCTAAACAAATGGGTGTTTGTTACAAATGTGCACGCTGGAATTGCAATACTCGTTGTCGTTCTTTAGGAATGGTGTCTGATAATCGCGAAGACACAATTAAATTCATTAGGGATGGCTTGAGTAAGGAGTCTTTAAATGATATATCATTAACTATTGAGACGCATCCCAGTGGATATATTCACATAGCCAGTCGCAAATTACATACACAATTCAAAAAAGAAAGACAACAATTAAGTCTTGGGAATCTGACTCAAAAAGACCCTGTTTGCCAGTTTATAAGAAATTGGATGGGAAGCTTATCCCTGACGCATAGACGTCAATCATGCCGCTACTTTTCTTGTACATATTATATCTCTTTGTCTTTTCCTAATAATTTTAAATTATTTTGTTGTTTTTTTTTTTATTTTCTCCGACAGGATCCAGACCTTTTTTACTATCACGATTTATTTTACTGTTAACTAATAATCGTCCTTTGAAGATAATTGTGCTATTATTACTCACCCTTTTAGGTTTTATAAATTCAACTCATCATTGCACTTTTGAAGACATCCAGAGTAAAACATGGAAGCCACTTCAAGAAGACGAGTTGAAAACATCTGTGTGTTTTGCGGTACTAGTGTTGGTACTAAGCCACAATACGTAGAGGCACACATGAATTGGGTCGAGTCTTAGCTGCAAGGATATGCACTTAGTATATGGCGGAGGAAATCTTGGACTAATGGGAATCGTTTCAAAGGACGTACAGGAATGAGGCAGTCACGTTTTGGGAATCATCCTAAAACCCTTGGCAGAATCAATCTTATTGGACCATCAAACGGAGAAGAGCTAATTGTGCCAGGTATGTCTGAATGACTGGTAGAAATGATTAACCGAGTTGATGCTTTTATTGCTTCGCCAGGTGGCTTGGGTACATTGGAGGAAATTTTTATAGTGTTATCTCGGTAGAAATGATTAACCGAGTTGATGCCTTTAATTTCTTGTAGAATTTCAGCTAACCAGGTATTATTTTCTAAACTCTTCTTCTACTTTTTAAGACATTGGGGACAATGTCTTATTTAGGTTTGGGGGAAGGAATTAGTTCATCGGTACCTTGTTTTTAGTTTGTGTGTTGTTTTAATTTTTATTCCAAAAATTTTCGAAAAATACAAAAAAAATTGAAAATTTTTCAAAAATTACAAAAATATTTTGCGTTTTTGTGTTTTTATTTTGACTAAAAGGGTGAAATTGGTAAGAGATAGCTGAGTAAGGAGTTTTCACTCCTGAGACGTATCTCAAGCCTATTTTTGAAATAAGTTAATTTTTGTTTATTTCCTTTTGAATTATTTAATTTGTGAATTCTCCATAAAACGGACTAAAATGGATCTTCATATGCTCAGTTGACAGATATTATCAACATATATAGTAACATACGGACATTAGCTAAAATTTAAAAGTTTGTAATATTCAGTGCTCTAGTTTAATTAGAGGAAGCATCTCAAAAAGCAATGGAGTAAAAAAAACAAAAAAAAAACGTCTGAGATCCGAGTTATTAAGTCTGTAAGGGTGTTTTAACACCTAGTGCCCTAAAACCAACTGGTGTGGGAGTCACTGGCCCAAAGCTCGTTACATGGATCAAAGATGCTGCAAAAATATATATATCTGAAGTCTGAGTAATTAAGTTCGTAGGGGTGTCTTAACACCTGGTGCCCTAAAGCCAACTGGTTTGGGAGCCACCGACCCAACACTCACTACATAGATGGAAGATATTGTATATAAATAAAAAATAGAGAAAAATCAAAGAAAAAATCTGAAAAATCTGAAAAATTATTCCATTACTACAAAAAGGTGTGAAATCTGATAGAACTTTAGGATAAAAATATTACTCTCTTATCAACTGCACTTATGACTGTTGTGGGCAAAAATGAGTTGATTAATTTTTGTCGACTGTGTATATGGAGAATGGTAAAATAATCGGAGAATTTACTTATTCGATAATTTAGAATGAAACAAAACAACTATTGATTTGGAGTAGAAGTTTCACCTGATTAGTCACTAACTTCTTTATTCTCTTTTCTCTTGTCTTTTTGCTTTTGTGTGCATTAGTTTCACAACCTTTTTACTTTTGTAAAACGTTTGTGGGTATCGTTGTTGTAAGCCCTCACGAGACTATAACTCGTCCACTAGGGACACATAGAGGTTTAAAGGCTTGTTGCATATGCTAAATGCAACCGTGATCCCTACGAAAGTGGCTTAGTTTAATTTTAATTGTTTCTTGTATTTTATTTTATTGTTTTGCTCGAGGACTAGCAAAATGTTAGGTTTGGGGGTGTGATGAGCGGAAAATATATCAATATTTACCGCCCCTTTAACTTAATATTTTGTTTAGTTTCTCGGGTTTGATGAACGTTTTGATGTGTTTTAGTTTATTTTGCAGATAAAATAATATCGGATCTCAATGAAATCATTTAGGACGAAATATGGGTCAAATAAGGGCAATTATTGGACTTGATACTTTAATTTTGGAGATTGGAAACTTGAAAGGGCGTTTTTGATGAAGTGCAGTTTTTGAAATTCCAGTTTTGCGCATCTGTCGTAGTTTGGGCATAACTTTTTACTCCGATATCGGATTGAGCTAATTCAAGTTCCAGATTAAATAAGACTCATAGATCTACAGCTTTTAAAGACAAAATAATTTCGAATTCTAACGATTTCATGCCCGAAATCGATGAACCATCCAAAAGTGTGTTGTGTATAATTATTAAAGTCATTTTCAATCATTTTCAAAGCAAAAAAATAAATTAATAAATAAATAAATAATAAATATTATCAAATCATCACAAAACATGATAAGGGATTAGTGGAGCAATTAATAATGGATTTGGTAGAGCAATTAGTGGAGCAATTAATAATTGATTTGGTGGATGATTTGATGGAGGCAAAATTTTGCCTATAAATACCAAGCCATTTCATTTGTAAAATTCATACTTTCTTCTAAGGAATTCCTTAAGAATACTAAGAAGATTGTATCTTATTTGTTTATTTATAACTTTTAGTAATTAATTTCCGCTTTCACACTTTCTTTTTTTACTTTCAGTTTTACTTTCCGCAATTTACTTTTACGCACAGTACTTTTCTTTCTTTAATTTCAGCATTTACTTTTCAGCAATTTACTTTTCAGCAATTTACTTTTCAGTAATTTACTTTCAGCATTTACTTTTCAGTAATTTACTTTCAGCTTTCAGCATTTACTTTCAGCATTTAATTTTCAGTATTTAATTTCAGCATTTACTTTCCGTCATTTACTTTTCAGTATTTTACTTTATGTCTTTTATTTTATTTAAGTTTTTACTACCCGTAAATATGTGTCGTAATTAAGCCAGTTATCTGGGGTTGTGATGAAATCCAATATCACCGGTTTATAAGGGGTTATTTTATAGTTTGGGTAATTTAAAGGTTTAATTATTAAGTCTTAAGCTTAATGCGTCTTGTTAATTGGCCCCTAATAAGATTGATCTGGTAAATCTAAAATAAACTTGACAAATGAATTTTAGGTTTCAGCCTTAGACTTAATAGCCCACGATCTTCCTTGAGGATAGATAACCCTTTAATAGATTTCCTTACAGGATAGACATATACCTGTCGGGCGGGGGTAGCCATAATTGGAACTTAAACTTAATGAATCCACATAATTTGGTTGACATATACATATGGTTCAATTGGGTTAAACTGGGTATTTACGTCTGACCATCGACAGAGGCTTTTGCATAATTTAGTGTTCCAGGTTAGTAACCGATTTATTACACAAACATAAAATAACCACTTCATCTTAAAATGATATTGGAAGAAATCACAACCCTAGATAGTTTTTAATATTGAATTTTCTTAAATCTACTTTCGAACAATTTTATTTACTTGTTTTTAATTTAGAATTATCACCATTTCAAATCAATCCAACAACCTGTTATATACTAGTAATCATTTGACCTCATAAAATTAATAGATTAGATATTAAGTCCTCGTGGGATCGATATTTTTATACTACTTGAACGATAAGTGCGTTTGCGTTATATGTGTGTGTTTACGCCGGTCAATGGGTTTCCCTATCACCTTCGTAAGACCCAAAAGTATGCTAGCACTCTTGATTTTTGCCACAGAAATCATCATTTCCATCTCCTTCATTCTCGGCAAACAGAAGAAAAACAGAAGAGAGAAAATGGCCAAATGGCCGAGAGAGAGAGATGAGTTTTTGTTACTTGAAAAAATGGTAAATGATTTTCTAAAAATCATATACACAAATTTGTTTCAAAAAGTCAACAAGTACAAGCATTAAAAGCTTATCCATCTACCACCATCAATCAATCAAGTGACAACTAGTCACATCACTCAATGTGACATGTGATTTGACGCTTGACGCGACTAATGATTTGACGCTAGATTTGACTTTCGTGTCGCACTCGAATTCGAAATGCGAATGCGCTCGTAAATAATCCCGGGCTCGGGTTCACTAATTCCAAATTAACGAATTTTCTGTTGCGACGCAATTAAATGATTATGCCTAGCGAAATCACTATTCACGTCGCTGACGAATTAATTCTAAATTAATTTGTTCGCCCGAATTAATTCTAAATTAATTTGTTCGCCCGAATTAAAATCTAATTTCAATTCCGCGTCGAAATGTAATTTTGTATAATATATCGAATATATTATTTTATCGATTAATTCCAAATTAATCGTTCTCTCTCTTTAAATGATATTTTATCTCAGATAAAATATCTCCGCAATTAATCCCAGATTAATTTTCTCTCTCATCTAATTAATCCCAGATTAATTAAAGTGCGAGTCATTCGTCATCGGTGAATCTTCAGGAAGCGACCCATGAGATCCTCGGATATGTTGGCAGTAAATCCGGTCGTCGGACTATCCGAACACGTAAGTACCTAATACTACGTTTGTACCGATTTACAAGACAAGGTTGGCTTCTAGCAAAGCGCCATGCCTACCCAATTCTCCAGAAACATGCTTACAGGAATAAGCGACCTATATCAGGCGTAGTATACGTAGTATTGCGTATGTCGATCCAGTATCAGATGTCACGTGCTAGGCCTGGGGTTGGAATTGTGTCTGCCCCGTACGAAGTACATGTCAGATATCTGGTAACTAGTCTCTATAATCGGATAAACATGACCTTGTCATTTTATCCTGATGACTGCAGTACTTAAGAGTACTAGTACCGTATCCTACGTGACATCATCTCCACTATGACTGGAGTGATACTTCCATCTTGACATCACACCCAACACACTGCGATTCTCAATATACCTAGCAGAGGCGTACACAGAACCTGTTAAAGCCCTGGATGACCAAAACCAAAGTATATTGATTGTCGCAAGTATTAGCGGTGCAAGTCTCAGGTTAAGACCAAATACACCTACCATGATTTCGGACTTCCATAGACACATAGTCATACTACCAATGGAATTCCGATGGGGTCTATCCAGAGCGAAGCTGTTTTCTGTACCATCGGTAAAACACAACCTCCTATTACACTTGCATAAGTATCCTATACCCAAATATATGAGAACTATGTCGTTATGCCCTCACAATGCGCACAACTGTAATACTAGTCTTTTACGCATTATCGATGTCCAATCTCGATAATACTCTGACTAGGGATATTTAATGATTAACCCTTCGTGGACTGATACTGTCTCATATCATTCTCAATCCATGAACTAATCATATGGACCTCCTATCATTTATATATCTTGGTGATCTAATCACAAATGATAAGAGAGCAATCTCTTTTGTCACATAGTTAATTTGTACAACAACACCATAATCTGTACAAATAGTGACGCTATGGGTCATAATTGTCCAACATAAAGGTCTTGACTTTGGCCAACAAACCAATGCCAACCTTGGATCTTGAGAGAGAATCACTCAATAGAAGGAAATACGTTTAATATAAAATTAGGGTTTTTGTCGCGATTTAGCAACCAATTTATTATCTTTGATTAGGTCTCATCATACACCCTTAAGCATGCATTCTAAAAGCATAATAAGGCGCGAAATAAATAATAATGATATACGGATGGATATACAACAAATTATTCCTAGAACAAATCTCTCAATTTCCTCTCTCCTGCTAGCACTATTCTTACTTCTACCCAATTACATAATACTTCTAAAGAAATCTCATTTACATTGAAGGGAATTGGTGAGAAGAGAAATACAATGAGATAAGGAGATAATAGGTTGGACACGCAGGTCCAATTTAATAAATTCTAAATTTATTACAACAATTTCCAAAATTGCCTTTACCCTTCTAATATCCATCTGATATACATTATTCATACAATACATCCAAGTATTCACACAAAGCATGTTATTCAATCAATCTAATCCAATTAATTAATCTTTGATTAATGACCATCCAATGTTCAAATAACGATTTGATTTGCATGAGTCCAACTCGTTTAAGAATAAATACTCAAAGTACGTATTCTTGAATTATATCGAACTACAATTTTAAATCCAATTTAAACTATATCCAATACTAATTCATATTTAATTCCAAATTAAATAATTACACTTATATATGTGCTTTAAAGACTTGGATTCCAAATCCAATCTTAATGGGTCTCAATGGCCCAATTAGTATCCAATACTATTCAATTAAAGTCCAATGAGCTTTTAATTAATTCTTTAGGCTTGGGCTTTGGCCATTATGGATCAAACCCAAAAGCCTTGGCCCATTTTAGGAATCATCTTATGCCTTAAAATCAATTTAGGCCCATTAGGCCCAATTAAATTATTAAAACCCAATTATCATATTTTGGACTTTATGAAAATGGTTTAGGCCCAAATATAATCCAAGACTAAAATTTGGCCCAACCAAGCCCATTAGCCCAAATACAAGAATTAAATTAATATATCATTCCAAATTACATATTAATTCAATTCAAGTGCAATTTACACAATTAATTAATTAATCTAATATTTCCAAAACACTAATTAATCTAATTAATCATGCTTAACATCTAATTTATGTCCAAAACAAATTAATCAAAATCAATCTTTACAACATGCTTCACACTAACGGCATTTGGCAAGGAAATTATCATACAATTTGATTTCAATCCAATTAAATCAACATCTAAAATACATTTCATGCCAATTAACATATCCAATTGCTAATTTTCAAAAAATCACCATGAGTCCTCCTAGGGTAGTAATCGGCCAAGCATGGATTTTGGGGATTTTTTATCTAATCAATTTATCACAAATCCAATGATATACAACTCCAATTCAATATCATACAAACTCAACCAACTCATCAATTTAGGCAAAATCAAGCTCCAAGCATAAAATCCCAAATTTAAGTTTACAAACCCACAAATCAAATCAAGCTTAGATCTCGCTCTGATACCATTGTAACTGTCCTAGACATGCCACGGGATCTCTAAGCGTGATTCGTGTGTGAATAAAATCAAAAATAAGTTGCGGAGGACTTACATTGATCGGTTGAGTTCAAAACCTTTATGGATGTTGAAGCTTCCAAACTCATGTGTGAGTATCCCTATCACCTTCATTTGACTCCCTTATGTGCTAGCAAGAACAAAATGGTAGAAATTTGCTCTCTAAGAGAAGCAACAATTCAACCTGGAGAGAGGAAGCAATCGGCCATTTCTTCAAACAGAAACCTAATTTCCTTTTCGGCATTGTCAAAAACATAGGCCAATTCGGCCTTATCTTCTAAAGGAAAGGCTAAATGTCTTTTGGCATTTCCAAAATGCAGAGGCAGTGGCCAATCGGCCTTGACCAAGAGATGACAAAAAAAAGGGCAAAATCTTTTCTTTCTCACGGCATATATAAAAGAGAAGTCAGTGGCTTAATACAAAAACAAGCCAAATAGTCTTTTTTGTGTAAGAATAAGACACTGGCCACTTAATTTTGTCGGCCAAGAAGAGAGAGAGTAATAAAATGATTTTCTAAAATTCATTTAATTATTTTTAACTTGGTAGATATGATGTGTATCAATTCCAATTTAATTTATTGCCAACCACTTATATCAATTGTTGACAATTGATGTAAGTCATGGGTCCCACCCATTTAATTCCAAATCTAGTTGGCTTACACAAAATACTTTGGGCTCGGATTCGTTTAATCCGATTAAACGAATTTTCCGTCGCGACCTAATTAAATCTAATTTAATTAAATAATTATGTCTCGTAAAATTATTATTAAAGTCGCTTACGAATTAATTCCAAATTAATTCTTTCGCTAGAATTAAAAGCCAATTTAATTTGGCGTTGAAATCTGATTTCATTTAATATATCTAATTGTGGGACACAGAAACTGGGCGACGCATGCTGTCCCGGGCTAGGGGCCCGGTTGGGAGTACGGAGTAGCCCGCGGGGGACTAAACCGGAGAATAATGGAGTCGCCACCCGGTGTGAACCGGGAAAATGATTTAAGGCTGCACTCACCCCTTGCAAGGGAATACCTCAAACCGTTGGGTTCGGAATGGTCCCTTACTTATGCCACTTGTAATAAAATGATTTGTGCAATAATCTAACCAAGCCTAAGCAACATATTTCCAAGGACAATTTTACTCCTAAGTTCGCATGCATAAAATAAACCATTATAACGACAATATCATACAATAATCTCATGACATACCTCAATTATATAATGCGGAAAATAAAGAAAAAAATTAAACATAATGCGAATTCCCAACGCAAAATAAATGACTAATCATGCTTGAAAATGAACAACTAAATGGGCTAAATCATGCTTAAGAACCAAGTAGCATACTAACGGCCTAATCATGCTTGAATACCATCTCATGAACACATCAAATAAATAAATGCAGGAATTCAAATAGTATGATTGATTACATGATACAAGAGAAATCACCTAAGAAACAATTATGCATGACATGTGATGAAAATGACTAAGTTCAGTGTATTGGCGTTCGTGTAGCGTTCATAAACGCGTTCGAACGGTAAACAGAAGGTTCTCGTTCGTGTGGCGTTTGATAACGCGTTCGAATAGGACCAGACCTGATGAAACAAATACATGCGCGTTCGAGTAGCGTTCGCAAACGCGTTCGAACGGTAAATAGAAGGTTCACGTTTGTATAGCGTTTGATAACACGTTCGAACAGGACCAGACCTGATGAAATAAATGCATGCGCGTTCGAGTAGCATTCGCAAACGCGTTCGAACGGTAAATAGAAGGTTCGCGTTCATATAGCGTTTGATAACACGTTCAAACGGGACCAGACAGAAAACATGCGTTCGTGTGGCGTTCTGAAACGCGTTCGAACGGGGTTATAGCAGTGACCTCCAAAATGCAGTAAAAAACATGACACATACATGAACGGATGAATAGATGACACCTAATAAATAATAACGGGCTAAAAGGCGCGGCAAAGCATCGTGGTAAAGGATTTTAACCCCTCGAAATAGAGGACCTTTAATCCGACTTACTAAGCCCATGCGCAATGCAACATGATGAATGATTATGCAAGAAGATGACAGACGAAAAAAAGTGAATAACGAAATGAAAGGCGCAGCGAAGTATCGTGGTAAAGGTTCTTTAACCCCTCGAAATGGAGGACCTTTAATCCAACTTACTAAGCCCATGCGCATCACATCATGGTGCATATAAAAATAAAGATAACAATATCGGACTTCGTATACCCGATTGAACATATCTCACATTCAACCGAATATACATCATCCGGCACGGCAAAGCCTCCTGGTGAAGGATTTTAACCTCTCAAAATAGAGGACCTTTAATCGCACTTACTAAGCCCATGCGCAAACAACACAATACATATATAAAAAGTAAAGACAATAATATCGGACTTCGTGTATCCGATTGAACATATCTCAAATCCAATCGAATATACATTATCCGGCGCGGCAATGCATCGTGGTAAAGGATTTTAACCTCTCAAAATAGAGGACCTTTAATCGCACTTACTAAGCCCATGCGCTTTATCTCATCATAATGCATATAAAAATAGAAACAACGATATCGGACTTCATATACCCGATTGAACACATCTCCCATTCAAACGAATATACATCGCCCGGCGCGGTGAAGTATCGTGGTAAAGGATTTTAACCCCTCAAAATAGAGGACCTTTAATCGCAATTACTAAGCCCATGCGCTTGACCTCATCATTACTCAAACAAATAAGATGCAGAAAATAAATAACGACGATAAAGAAATCAAGATAAAATAAAGTATGTGCCTTGTACTCAAGTGGTACGTGGAGTTGTATCCCGAGTATAGATCATACTACCGTTCATTCGGAATCGGCTATGAAATTTATGTCCGGGTTTCCATCCTATATACCACGAGAGGCGACACATTTTTCATTCATTCAAGGGCCACAATCATGCACTAATAAACGACTCTCATGCGATAAAAATGAATAAAACAATTAAAAAGATAGATGGAAATAATAGGAAAAGTACCATCCGGTCTAACCTTTTATGTCGACTCTCGGAAGTACGGTGCACGGTCATCGAAAAGGGGGGGAATACTCCGCAACTCCTCCGGTTCACAGGTTCACGCCTTTCCTCGCTGTTCCACTGCTCAAGCTACTATTTTGACTCTGATTCGCTGCTGTTTTGCTATTGTATTTCTGCTGTATTTTGGTCACTGTTTTTGGTGTTTTAGGCTACTGTTTTTGGGTGTTTCTAAAGGCTTTAAGTGCAGTTTTTTAGTTGTTATTTTAGGGATTAAAGGGCAATTTTTTTTAGTCTCTGGTTTAGGTGATTTAGGGGCTATTTTTTTAGGTATTTCGGTGATATGGGGCTGTTTTTCGGTGATGTGTGCTGCTGTATAGGGGTTGTTTCGGTGGTGTTTCAGGTTGTAATGTTTTCGGCAATAGAGCGGTTTATGGGGCTGTGATTTTCGGCTAAGGGTGTAGGAGGAAGAGAAATATTTGCTTGCTGTATGTGTGAATCAATAGGCTTTTTTTTTTGCTATATGCGTGTCCGTGAGAGAGTGCAAGGGTTGGGAGAGGTTGGTTTTTTATAGGCAAAGGGGGTAGGGCTACTCCTTGTTTGACAAGGAAAGGGATTTGGCATTTAAGGGGGATTTGATTTGGTGTCAAACAAGGAAATCCTAAGATTGAGGGGGGACAAAATTAGTTCAATTTAGGAAGTCCATATATTTAATTTGTGTTGTTAAGGCATAATATTTGTTAAGTTAGGAATACAATATTTTTAATTGGGAATAGAAATATTTTTAATTGGGAATATAATTGGTTGATTGATTTTAATGTTTTATTTAATTTGGTATATGATTTAATTAATATTTTATTTAATTCCCCATGTGTTAAATATGTGTTTAATTAATTGGGATGTGTTTTATGAGCTTTGGTGGGCTAATTGGGCTGGGGTGTGAGGCTAGCAGCAAAACCAGAAATACCGACGCCGTTCGAACGCTGATTCGAACGCTACACGAACGCCCGCAGTCGTTCGAACGTGTCCACGAACGCAGCACGAATGAAGACAGTGAACTTACGAAATGAATCTGATGACGTAGTTATTCTGAATTTCCCCTTACGACATCCGTTTCCCGCGGCTCCCGCGACTTAAAAGGTAGTGCCTCTAAATGAGACTCATCATCGGGTCTTACATGCAAAAATACAGTGCCTACTGTCGCCCCCACTTTGATGAGACTTGTGTAATGTGTAACAGTGACAATCCTATCAAAGTTATGCATTGCATTTTTACTTACCTGGCTCGCCAGCTGCCACCTGACTTGCATGCTGCTCCGTTGAGCTGATGATGCAGTGGACCGCGATCTTGGGACGCATCCCAATAACTACAACTGATGTGTGGGCCTCGACCCTGGGACGCATCCCCAAACTGGAACTGCAGTGGACCCCGATCCTGGGACGCATCCCAATAACTGCAACCGACAACGGGGGCCTCGACCCTGCGACGCATCCCAATACCGCTGACAAAATGGGCCTCGACCCTGGGACGCATCCCAAAAACTAAAGGTGTATGGGGCCAATGGCCCTAGGACGCATCCCGATAACTGCAACCGACAACGGGGGCTCACGGCCCTGGGACGCATCCCGATAACATTGCCAAAATGGGCTCGACCCTGGGACGCATACCAAAAACTGCTGATGATATGGGTTTACAACCCTGGGACGCATCCCCAAAATGCTGATAAAATATGGGCCTCAACCCTGAGACGCATCCCCAAAACTGTTGATACTGATGGAGTGGGTACAACCCTGGGACGCATCCCCAAACTGATACTAACGATTATGCTGAATGTGGGCCTCAACCCTGGGACGCATCCCAAAACTGCTGATACTGATGTGGGCCTCGCCCCTTGGGACGCATCCCCAAAATTGATACAGATGCTGATGTGGGCCTCGACCCTGGGACTCATCCCCAAAACGGATACTAATGGTGATATGTTGATGCTTCTAATCGGCTTTTCTTTGCCGCCTTCTTTTTTCTTCTTCAAAACCTGTGAATACAAAACGAATGCCAAAATATGTTACGTGTATGCATGCATGCATGAGTTACCTTATCCCGTCGGGTTAGGTCTTCTGCCAAGTCTTCTCTTCCTTAGGCAAAATACTGCTTCAATCTGTCCACGTTGATCGGCTCAGTGAACTCGTTACCTTCCAAGTCTGACAGTTTCACTGCCCCATTTCTCATCACTTTCTGCACTATGTAAGGTCCTTCCCAGTTAGGTCTGAACTTTCCTCTCGGATCTGTCGTCAACGGCCTCGACTGCTTAAGTATCAAATCGCCCTTTCTGATCTTGGTAGGGCGTACCTTCTTATTGAATGCTCGGGCTAGTCTCTTCTGATACAACTGCATGTGATATAAAGACTTCGTTCTCTTCTCATCCAGCAGTACTAACTGATCAAACCTCTGTGCGGCCCATTCTTGTTCCGGTAACTCTACCTCTGCTAATACCCTCATAGACTATATTTCCACTTCCAATGGAAATATTGCTTCCATTCCATAGACCAAAGAGTAAGGCGTGGCTCATGTTGCTGTTCTTACTGATGTTTTGTACCCCCACAAAGCATATGGTAGTTTGTCGGCCCAATCTCTGCAGTTTTCTGTCATCTTGGCTAAAATCGTCTTTATAGTCTTGTTGGCTGCCTCAACTGCCCCATTTGCTTGCGTCCTGTACGGCGATGACTTGTGATGGCCTATCTCGTATTTCTATAGCATTGCCTTTGCTTCTCCCTGGAACTGAACTCCGTTGTCTGTCACTACATGATGCGGCATACCGTACCGAAAAATGAGATTCTGAGCTATAAATTTTGCCATCTACCTTGCTGTAACATTGCGGAATGATTCGGCTTCCACCCACTTTGAGAATTAATCTACTGCCACTACTATGAAGCGATGCCCATTCGATGCATTCAGTCGAATCTCTCCAATCATATCAATTCCCCATGCTGAGAAAGGCCACGGTTCTGACAACCCGTGCAACTCTGTGTGCGGCAAATGATTCAAATTGTCGTGTGCCTGACAATTATGACAGTGCTTTACCATCTTCGCACAGTCTGTCTCCATGGTTGACCAGTAAAAACCTTGTCTCACTATCTTACAGGACAGATTCAACCCGTTCATGTGCGGACCACATACCCCGGCGTGTACTTCTTCCATTACCTGTTGAGCCACTTCTTTTCTCACACATTTCAATTGAATGTCGTTTGCTTGCCTCTTGTACAGTTCCCCTTTCAAAATCACATACTGGGAAGCTAACCTCTGAATGGCTACTCAGTCTTTTCTGCCTGCTCCCTCTGGGAGTTCCCCATGTTCCAGATACCTCTGAATGTCATAATACCAAGGTTTACAGTCATCGACCTCTATTTCCATAATTCTCTCTATCTCATAAACAGGCTTTCTTGCTGTTGTCAGTACCAATGGTCTCATCACTAACTTTTCTGGATTTTCCCAAGTCGCTGCAAGTGTAGCCAATGCATCTGCCATCTGATTCTCTTCTCTTCGTAAGTGTTGAAACTTACAATCGGGGATAACCTGTGCCAACTTTCTGAGGTAAAAAAGGTAAGGTTTCAACCGTTCTTCTTTCAATTCCCATTCTCCTCGCATCTGCTGGACTACCAACATAGAATCTCCGTAGACTTCCACACTTTCGGCCTTCAAGGCTATCAATGCAGTCAAACCAAAAGCACATACTTCATACTCGGCCATGTTGTTTGTTACTCTGAATGTCAACCTTTTGGCCAAATGCAAGGTCTCTCATTCGGGGGTCACTATCACAATCCCAATTCCGGCTCCCTTGTAATTAACTGCCCCGTCAAAATACATTTTCCATCTCTGAACTTTTATTGCTTGGATCTCTTCATCTGGAAATTCAAACTTATACTGATCCCCTTCACCAGGTTGCAATGCCAGAAAGTCTGCTACTGCTCGCCCTTTGACCACTTTGGTGGTGAGATACTCAATGTCGAACTCTGTCAGCAATACTAACCATCTGCCCAATTTCCCCACTAGCGAAGGCACTGAATGCAGATATTTCAGAGGATTCTCCTTTGCCACTAACTGGATCTTGTAAGACTGGAAGTAATGCCGCAATTTTCGGGAAGCCCATACCACTGCAAGACAGATCTTCTCTAATTCCTGATATCGAGCCTCATACGGGAGCATCTTCTTACTCAGATAGTAAAATGCATGTTCTACTACCCTGTCTCCTCTGTCTCATCTACCATCATTGCCCCCAGTGCTTCTGATTCTATGGCCAAATACAATATCAAAGGTCTTCTCAATCTCGGAGGTTTCAACACATGAGGCTTTACCAAGTACTCTCTGATCTTGTCGAAGGCTGCTTAACACTGCTCATTCCACTTTACCAGCTGATCTTTTCTCAACAGTTTGAAGATAGGCTCACACACTGACGTCAACTTGGCGATGAACCGACTGATGTACTGAATCTTCCCCAGGAATGCTCTGAACTCCTTCTCAGTCTTCGGTGCTGGCATCTCTGTGATTGCTTTGATCTTTTTAGAGTCTACCTCAATTCCTCCCATTCCCAATGTATGCCCCAGCAACTTTCCTGATGTTACCCTAAACACACATTTCTTGGGGTTCAGCCGTAGGTTGTACTTGTCAACTCTCTGAAGGAACCTCTTCAGTGCTTCTATATGCCCAATTCTTGTCTCTGATTTCACCATCATGTCATCCACATACACTCCAATCTCTTTGTGCATCAAGTCATTAAATAAGGTAGTGGCCATCCGTTGATACATAGCTCCCGCATTCTTGAGCCCAAACGGCATTACACTGTAACAATAAGTACCCCACTCGGTAACAAAGGCAGTCTCGTGATTATCTTCCTCAACCATGAGCACCTGATTGTAACCTGAAAACCCGTCTGTAAATGAATACATAGCAGATAGAGCCGCACTATCAACCAGAACATCTATATGCGGTAGAGGAAAATCATCTTTCGGGCAAGCCTTGTTGAGATCTCTGTAATCCACACACATTCTGACTTTCCCGTCTTTCTTCGGTACTGGCACAATATTTGCTAACCACTCGGGATACTTCACTACTTCCAGGAACCCCACATCTATCTGTTTCTTAACCTCTTCTCTGAACTTCTCGGCCTACTTAGGTCTCATCCGTCGGATTTTCTGTTTTACTGGCCTTATATTCGGATAAGTGGGTATTATGTGCTGGGCAATGCTTCTGTCTACCCCAGGCATGTCCTCATAGGACCAAGCAAATACTTTGGCATATCTGACTAATACTTCTTCTAATTTCTCCCTCTTCTCGGAGGTAACTTCACTTGCAATCAGAATTTCCTTGGGGTTCTCAGATGTACCCAAGTTAAATACAGTAGTTCTGGCTGAACTGATATCAAATATGCTTGATTCGTGTAGAGCAAATGGAAATGACTCAGGCAAGTAAGAAAAAGAAATGTCTTTATTATTGGATAGTGCATAAGTACATTCAAACAAATCAGGAAGGAAAATGTCTTCCTCATCTATAGACACTTCTTCCTCTGCAACCAGGTTTTCTTCAGGATTTTTATCCTCTCCCAGAGTCAGGCTCTCCAACTTCATCAATTCTTCTTCCCAATTCTCTGCTTCTTCCACAACTTCTTCGGTCAGCAGCTTCTTGCCCAGCATCTTTTGGAAGATCTCGAAACCAGGCACCACAATTCCGTTAACTTATATTGGTTCGGGCTCACCCTGATACCCTGAAGCCTTTACAAAACAATATGCCAGTTTCAACCCTTTCTTTTTAACCTTCGGCTTGTCTTCATCAGATTTTTACCCCAAACCCCTTCGAGTAGTCTATCCTCTGAAGTCTGGCAGTTTTGAACCCTCACCCGGCTCGAACTTCATTTTTCCCATGATCCTAGCTACCTTAGGATCCACCAATTCCTCAAACGTTGCCGACACTTGGAACCTCGTGAAAGGTTGTATTTCCAAAGCAGCCACAGCATTGTCTACCTCAGCTCGGATGATGACAATTTCTCCTCCATATGGGAACTTAATCATCTGATGCAGAGTGGAGGGCGCGCCCCCAAGCTTATGAAACCAAGGCCTTCCCAACAACAAGGCAAAAGTGGCTGGGATGTCCAGCACTGTGAACTCAACTTCGTCCTCAATAGGACCAACCTTGACCGCCGCTACAAATGTACCCTCAACTCCTCGCTTACTGTAATCATAAGCCTTGATAGTTATACTAGAGGGATCCAGATCTGTTGTTTTCATACCCAGTTTAGCCAAAATCTTCGACGGGCACAGATTAATGGATGAGCCGTCATCCACTATCACACAAGAGGTCCTTTTACCCCTCACTTCAGCTCTGATAAACAAAGGTCTATTATGATTTCTCCCCTCAGTTGGGAGTTCTTCCTCAGAAAAAGTGATTGCCTGCAAAGCCTCCTTTTGCACTGACCCAACAAACATTGCGGGGTTGGCATCCTCCGTCACCACTATTCTGCTTAAGGCCTCAACCATGGCCCATCTGTGCTCCTGAAATGCACACAACAAATCCCAGATACTCAATTGTGCTCGGGTTTCCTCAACTGCTGCAGCACTACATCTCCCTCGGCATTATCCCCATTTTCTGCCACTTCTGCCACTTCTCTTCCTCCAGTCAACACTTATTTACCCTTATCAGTCATATCATTGTAGAAATGCCCGCCCGCTGCGTGTCATACCCCTCACTTCTTCTTCATCACTACTAGAGAAGTCTGCCCAGAAACTTTTCCCATGTTCAGTTTCATCTTCGCTGTTACTATCCTAAATCCCAAGGCAAACGGCTTGGAGGTCAAAGGATTTGAGGACAAGGTTCTCGGGTAGGCCAGAGTTTATCATATAGGTTGATGGCGGGACAGAGTGGTAATTTGGCAAAGGGTTCTGGTGTGTATTGGGGCGTTCCGTTTCAGAGTCGGGTATCTTTTTGGAGTCTATAAGGTCTTGGATTTCATGGCGGAGTCGGGCACAGTTGTCGGTATCGTGGCCTTTCTGTTGGTGGAATTGGCAATATTGGTTTAGGTTGAGATGTGGTGGTGGAGGGTTTGGGAGTGGTTTGGTTTCTAGGGGTTTCAGAAGTCCTTGTCTCTTCAATTTCTCCAACACTTTGGACAAGGGTCTACCCAAGTTGGAGAATCTCCGGTTTCGGATAGAGGCAGTCTCAGCAGAAACAAAAACGGGCTTTGTTCCCGATGTCCCCCATGTCCCCCCAATGGGCCTCCTGTTCAAACCATAGAATTTATTCTATTCTCTCATTCTCTTCCTCCTCTTTCCCTCAATATCCATGACAGTTTCCCTCAACTGTCGGAAGTCATTGATCATGGAGGTCATCCTCATCAGTTTCCCACAGATGGAAGGCTTGGTGCCCTTAATGATCATTTTTATCTGGTCCTTCTCTGAGGGCCTGGTCTGCATCTTTAAGAACTGGCTACTCCAGCGGTCCACATACTCCTTGAAACTCTCTTCCGGTTTCTGCCTGGTAATCTCCAGATCACGGAGTGACAGATCTATCTCCAAGTCCGTGACATACTGTTTCAGGAATGCATCAGCCAATTCCCTCCAATCTTCCCTTACTTTCTTCTCAAGGCTGTGATACCATACCACCGGTGCCCCCTCGAGTGACATTCCAAACATCTTATGTACATGTCGCTTTGTCAAACCCACAGAACTCATAACTGATACATACTGACGGAGATGAACCCTCGGATCCCCATTCCCGTTGAACTTAGCCATATCTGGCATCTTGAACTGAGCAGGTAACTGTTCTTTGAAGGTCATTGCCTCATAATCTAACAACTCTTCATGTTTACCCTTCATTTTGCGGGTAACTGTTTCAACCTGATCCCGAAGCTTCTGAAATTCTGCCTGAGACCCAATCACTCTGCCTGTTGCATATTCTGCCATGTCGTCATCAAAAGCGGGGATATCATCCCCCAACCCATTCGGAGGCTCCTCGCGCCTCACATTCTCAGAATTACCCCCGGCACGGGGTACAGCCATACCAGCCACAGCAGTAGTCAAGGCTTACAACTGTTCAGTAATTTTGGCGAGACCGTTTTCCAATTGATCTATCCGGGATACCTCATTATCGGATGTACTCATATCTGTTACCGGTATTTTAGTGAGTCTTCCCTCTTTCCTAACCCAACATGAATCTATGATGTCTTTTTGAGACATAGAGGGTGTTAACAGGATATATGTATGCATGAGATGAATGAGATGCATGCGATACAAGGAATATATCAACCTATTCAAGTTTTCACACAAATCGGCCCATCATCATTTTATAAGCTTTTGGGCTAACTGTCATAGGAGTGAATTCGTCCCAGTTTAAATGGCCCAACAAGTCCACATCTCATGGCAAGAAGTCCAACCGTATCCAAATGATAATGTTCCTAAACACAAACATATAATGGCCCATTGGCGTTTTGGAAGCTTTTGGCCCAATCATCATAAGATATGTTCTTGTCCCAGTTTAAATGGCCCAACAAGCCCATACTTCATGACAAAAGGTCCTAATGGATCCAAACGACAATGTTCCCAAACACAAGCATACAAAATTAATTTCTACAGAGTGGCCCATCAATATTTCAGAAGCTTTTGGCCCAATTGTCATAGGATACGAACTCGTCCCAGTTTAAATGGCCCAACAAGTTCGCATTTCTGAAAAGAGGCCCAACTGCATCCAAATGAGGATGGTCCACAAGCACAAGGAAATAGTTGCTATAGGCCATACAACCCCGGTCTACGCGTGGGATTGCGGAAGTGTAGACAAAGACTCTCGCTGGCGAAGGATCGCCCATAACTAGGTCTCCCCACTCAAGGGTTCGAGCGACCAAGTGAGCGCACCTTTTTTATACCTTATAGTACGTGCCAACGAGTTATGGTATGTGACTGACTGTCAGATGGATTTCTCGTTGTAGATTCCCCAGAGGGAGGGTGGAGCGAGGCTCTATTAAGTACCTTAGCCTCTTAGGCTCTTATCGCTTGGTGACAGGAATAAACAACGAGTCCTCCAAATTAGTCCATCACAATAGGCTATGAGTAAATGATTATCTAGGTTCCATCACATCTTTTCTTTATAGAAAGGTAGTGAATGAAAGAAGACACCAAACCATTACCCAGCCTTAAAAGTGCCTTTGATTAAACTCATTTTAACCCACAGCAGACACGGTTAATTAAAGCAAAAATCATAATATTACAAGACATTATTTCGGGGCCGATTCTCTATCCCCAGTGGAGTCGCCAGACTGTGGGACACAGAAACTGGGCGACGCATGCTGTCCCGGGCTAGAGGCCCGATTGGGAGTACGGAGTAGCCCACGCGGGACTAAACCGGAGAATAATGGAGTCGCCACCCGGTGTGAATCGGGAAAATGATTTAAGGCCGCACTCACCCCTTGCAAGGGAATACCTCAAACCGTTGGGTTCGGAATGGTCCCTTACTTATGCCACTTGTAATAAAATGATTTGTGCAATAATCTAACCAAGCCTAAGCAACATATTTCCAAGGAGAATTTTACTCATAAGTTCGCATGCATAAAATAAACCATTATAACGACAATATCATACAATAATCTCATGACATACCTCAATTATATAATGCGGAAAATAAAGAACAAAACTAAACATAATGTGAATTCCCAACGCAAAATAAATGACTAATCATGCTTGAAAATGAACAACTAAATGGGCTAAATCATGCTTAAGAACCAAGTAGCATACTAACGGCCTAATCATGCTTGAATACCATCTCATGAACACATCAAATAAATAAATGCAGGAATTCGAATAGTATGATTGATTACATGATACAAGAAAAATCACCTAAGAAACAATTATGCATGACATGTGATGAAAATGACTCAGTTCAGTGTATTGGCGTTCGTGTAGCGTTCGTAAACGCGTTCGAACGGTAAACAGAAGGTTCTCGTTCGTGTGGAATTTGATAACGCGTTCGAACAGGACCAGACCTGATGAAACAAACATGCGTGTTCGAGTAGCGTTCGCAAACGCGTTCAACGGTAAACAGAAGGTTCGCGTTCGTATAGCGTTTGATAACGCCTTCGAACAGGACCAGACCTGATGAAACAAATGCATGCGCGTTCGAGTAGCGTTCGCAAACGCGTTCGAACGGTAAACAGAAGGTTCGCGTTCGTATAGCGTTTGATAACGCGTTCGAATGGGACCAGACAGAAAACATGCGTTCGTGTGGCGTTCTGAAACGCGTTCGAACGGGGATACAACAGTGACCTCCAAAATGCAGTAAACAACATGACACATACATGAACGGATGAATAGATGACACCTAATAAATAATAACGGGCTAAAAGGCGTGGTAAAGTATCGTGGTAAAGGATTTTAACCCCTCGAAATAGAGGACCTTTAATCCGACTTACTAAGCCCATGCGCAATGCAACATGATGCATGATTATGCAAGAAGATGATATACGAAAAGCGAATAATGAAATGAAAGGCGCGGCGAAGTATCGTGGTAAAGGTTTTTTAACCCCTCGAAATGGAGGACCTTTAATCCAACTTACTAAGCTCATGCGCATCACATCATAGTGCATATAAAAATAAAGATAACAATATCGGACTTCGTATACCCGATTGAACATATCTCACATTCAACCGAATATACATCATCCGGCGCGGCAAAGCCTCGTGGTGAAGGATTTTAACCTCTCAAAATAGAGGACCTTTAATCGCACTTACTAAGCCCATGCGCAAACAACACAATACATATATAAAAAGTAAAGACAATGATATCGGACTTCGTGTATCCGATTGAACATATCTCACATCCAATCGAATATACATTATGCCATTTTCCGGACCAGACTAATGGTCAATTCTTGGTTCGACCGGTCGGTCCTGTCCGGTTCTTAAAACATTGGTCATTTGCTAGAGAGAATGGATTCTATTATCCACTAAATTTTAAAATTTTATTATTTTAATATTATGGGATCTATTGGATTTTATAAAAATAGAGCGTTGACTGTCAGAGTGGTATTTGCTTATGTTGAGCTTTGTTGTAGCACACATTATAGACTCATATTGCCCCGTTGTGGCATTATCACGGCCGCGAGTGGCACTATTAGGACAGTAATGACGTGTCATTAGGTGTGAGTCCCTAAACTTGCGCATGATTTTGTCTATTATCGGCCTCATTGTGGCAGTTATTTTTGTGGCTCTGTTGTGGTACTTGTTATGCGGCCTCGAGTGGCACTTGTTTACGGGCCCCAAGTGGCATTTCATTCCCATGATTTTATTTAAAATGATTAATTGTTATTGATGATGCACATTTTGATTACAATTGTAAATACGTGTAACTTGTAATTTTCTTCTAAATTTCGCATCATCGATATTGTTTTTATTGGATATATATATATTATATATATATATATATATATATATATATATATATTATATATATATTTATATATCTTACTAATCATATAGGATTTTTATAAAACTAATTAAGATGAGTTATTGAATTTTTACTGAACGTGTGATTTTACTCACCCTTTAATTTCAACAATCCAGGTATAACTTATAATAATTTAGAGTGTGAGGAGTGTGGTGACTCTATCAAAATTGATGTGACCCTCCTCGTTAATCATTGTTGTACACATTTTAGAGTTATACGTTGTATTTCAGATCATTGATTAAATTTTTATGTTTAAATAAAACAAGTGATCTATTAATTTATATTTTGGATCTTATTTGATTATTTGATTATTTGATTTTTTGACCAAACTGGTCTTTAAATCATTTCTATTTTATCTTATTTACTTAAAAATAACCGACCATGGTCGTATTAAAATTAACACAGTTCTCTATCACTCAATTAACAAACTAAGCTGGTTCCGACTCGAGAAAACCATTTATTAATCAAAGTAGAAAACCATGCGACTGCCCCCTGACCAAACAAATCAGCCACATGATAAAAGCGAATTTAGGAACAAACTTGGTGCTTCCATCTGAATTTTGCAGGAAAAACGTACAGTAGGCCAACTTGGTATTTTTTCCTGTTGCATTTTTACTCTCTGTAACATCTCATAACTATCAAAACAAATAGAGAATGAAAGTTGTAGAGCAAGTGTTCAGTAATTCGGTTTCATCATATCTTTCGACCAAATCGCCGCACGAAAATTCTATCCGTCAATATCAATGGAATGATGCCAAAATTGTTTTTATTTGTTCTACCATAAAATTTTAATCTTGCCAAGGATCACTTTCAATCCTCACTTCTGATGGTTCAACTACTTTTGCATCTGAGGCGGAATGTGCAGCATTTTCTTCCGCTGTCTCTACCTCATCGCTTTCTGATCTACCCCATCTTCCACCAAGGGCCATTGCCATCATCTCATATATCTTGTTACCCAACTCAGCTGGGCTGTCAGGCTGCACAATTTGAGGAAATTATAAACTAAACATTAATGTACCGTTCGGTATAGAGTTTAGTGAGCTTATAAGCTTACTTATACTCTCACTATAATACTTATGAACGAGCTTATAGTTATACTCAATAAATACTCTACCAAACGGTGCATAAGTGAAACAAAATAAATTACAAAAGGTGATAAACAATAACATTTGTTGTTTGCACTTACAGAGAATCCACTAGAGATCAATGCTGTATCATACAAGAGGTCGACAGCTCTCTTAGCATCGGTGCTATCAGGTGCATTCTTGCATGCAGCCTGTGTATACATATACATTATGAGTCAGAATACAAATGGCTTTCCAGTCAATGTACATGTATCGTATACAGTATAAAAAGTCGGAGTGTCTTACATTCAAGTCTTTAACAATGGGGTGATCTGGATTAATTTCCAATATTCTCCTTCCCCTCATGAACTCCAAACTCGACGTGTCACCAAGAGCTTGTGCTTTCATCAACCTTCAGAAGGGGGAAAAAGCAATACTAGGATCAGTCTTCAACAGTGTACAGGATAAACCAGTCAGTAGGGTATATACCTTGATCGAACAGCTTGAATCAACAGTACAAACAACTATGAAAAAAAGTGGAAAGAGGATAAGATCAATAATAACTGTTGTAATCTGGGTGCTGGAAAACAACAGCACTAACCTTTCCATATTGGCAGACCATCCAAACTTCCCGGAAACAAGCACACAGGGAGATGAGCTTAGACGCTTTGAAACTTGAACCTTTGCCACCTTCTCCCCAAGTTGTTGCTTCATCCAATCACAGAGGAGGATGAATTCTTGTTTTGTTTCCCTTTCTTTGACCTCATCCTCATCACCTGTGATATACGAATCATCTAATGAGAAGAAATGGACAGCAAAGCCCCATGAAAAATAAGAGATGACAATATTAACAAAAAGATAAAAGAAAAAATTGTTGACGACCACAAAGGGGAAACAGTATAACAAACCAAGTTCTAAATCTTCCTTGCTGATGTCAACAAATTTCTTTTCCTTGTAAGTCTGCAGGTTCTGGATGGCAACTTCATCAATCGGCTCAATCAAATAAAGAACCTAAAACCAAAATGATACATGCATAAGTATCGATAATCATGAAGATGCAGAGAGAATTTTTCTAGAAGATAAAATAGATGGCAACGTCCCCCACCCAGTCTTTAAAGAATTTTTCCAGAAGACAAAATAGATGGAACATCCCCCACCCAGTCTTATTAACTATAACTATCAGCTATGAAAGGCAACAAAATAATCTGTAGATCAGTTTCTCGAATAATATGTTTACCATTTTAAAAATAAATATACAGCAGGGCATTGTTAAGACCTTGTTTGAGCAATACTCATTTTTTCTTCCCTTTTACAAGTTAGTTTGTCCAATTCAGATTCCATCGACATTGAATGCATTCAATCTACTTCAGCCATATTAACTACACCAAACATGATCTCTCAGACGCCTGCCTTCTCAAAGTTAAAATGGTAAATGCTCCGTATAGAAGTACATACCTCAATATCTTTTTGAACCAACTTCTCCAAAAATGGAGCACTTTTTGCACTTTTCAAGCTATCCGTCGCCAAGTAATAGATTGCATTTTGTTTCTCACCCATATTTTCAACATATTCATCTAAGCTAGTCAGTTCCTCTTCACTCTTTGAAGTGTAAAACCGCAGCAACGGTGCTATGCGCATGTGATTCCCCGTGTCTTCAACACATCCTAATTTTAGAAACCTGCCAAAGTTCTCCCAGAATTTTTTGTAATCCTGGAATCATGTTGACCAAATTCTTGTTATTAAACAGCCCAGGCAGAGGAAAAAAGAAAAAATATGAGTAATTGCATGGGTTAGTGCTACAAACCTCTTTGCTTTCACTTTGAGAGATATCTTGAACCATGTCGAACGTTTTCCTGACAAGTCTCTTTCTCATAATTCTTACCTGAATATAAATATTAAAATGAACAGAAAACAAAAAATGACATGAATCAGGCTTTGTAGAAGAATCATCACAAGAAAAATGAAAGCAGCATCTACCCCACCAGCAAATCGACACAATTAAGAAACTTTAGCATTAGAAAACAAGAAAATCTAGGTAAAACGGCCTTACAATTCTGCTTTCTTGAAGGATCTCTCGAGAAACATTGAGCGGAAGATCATCTGAGTCCACTACACCCTTCACAAAGCTCAAGTATCGAGGAAACTACAAATTAAAAATTACAAAAAGTCATTCCTCCTATGATAAAGCCAAAAGGGCAAGCATCATAAGCCCTAGTGCCCTAGTAAATTGTTATCAGAGTTAGCAATGTAATTATTATTAATTTTATAGTGTAAAATCACGCAATCTAAAATAGAATAAGTATTAGCCTCCAAAAACACTTCAGTCAACTAAAAAATTCCCATATAATAGACCCAAAAGGTTAACAACCACAGTTATATGCTACCAGAGTCTTTAGATAGAGCACTCTTCATGATGTTAAAACCTATACTTCTCTGGTTAGGAAAGCAAGGAACGTGGATTAACAAAATGACAATGATAACTTTAACATAGCATGCTAGAGAATCAAATACCAGTCTCTAACATTAAACTCATTAACCACAAAATAAAGCAATCTCAAAAGGTACCATGCATGATGGCAAACTTACCAGTTCTCCATCAAAATCATCGGAGATAAACACGCGCTTGACATACAACCGTATGTTCTTTGTTTTTGGATTTGTAACTTCTTCATTGTTTAGAGGTCCCATCCCAGGAACATAAAGAACACTCCTGAACTCCACCTCACCCTACACAATTTTTTTAAAACATGGTTAATATCCTAACCAAACATGTATCCAAAACAATACCAACAATATCAGTACCTCTGTCGTGAAGTGAGTGTATGCAAGGGGATCCAAAAATTCATTGAAAGTCTTCTTGTAGAATTCATGGTACTCATCTTTTTCAACTTCTTTTGGGTTCCGCATCTACAACAGAGAGGGAAACCACACATGAGGAATGATGTTTAAAACAAAGTAAAAGAAGAACACATAAAAGGAGGATAAAACAATTGCATCCAAAAACTTATCATGTAAATGGAAAATACATCAGTAACATAATTATGTAGACAACAATACATTCACAAACTTTACTCACCCATATAGGTTTCATTTCGTTGGCCAGTTCCCAGTCCCAATACTTCTCAGTTTTAGTTGCTTTCTTCATTTTCTTTTCATCCTGAAGGAAAACACACAAAACCACTTAAACACTATATGTTCTAAGAAATTCTAATCAACAAACACAATCAGGACATATATCTTCATTACCTCAGGCTTTTCTTCCCCTTCTTTTGGTTCTTCCTCCTCTTCCACCTATTCATGGTCAATTCAACAAAAAAATAAATAGAAAGTTTGCTCATGTTATTTGACTGTCGGCACACTAAGTTAACATCTCAAAAGAAATACATGTTGGTGCCAATGGCCATCCAGAATATTGTAAATATGTGCATTCACTGGCAGTTTTCGAGAACCATGGGAGGTAAACTATATCATATACCCTTTCAGTGTCTTCCACTAAGAGAAAGAATCTACCCTTTTAAGATATCCATTACTGGGAAAGGGAGAGCTGATTGTTGACACAGTGAAAATGTGCTCACCTCAATGGTCCTTGATTTTTCTTGCCAGGTATAGATGGGGAAGGAAACAAACTGAGAATAATTCTTCACCAAACCCTGAATTCTTGTTGGTTCGGAGAATTCATACTTATCATCCTCCTGAAAAATAACAACAATATATGAAGTTATCTCCAGTACTCCAAAAATGATATATCCAACTGCAACTAAGGACTTTGTTTGTGGACAAAATAAAGAATGTCAATTCAAAGAAAAACATGGAAAAGGGGAGCATCCCAAAATTGAAAGTGCTTGCTTCATCTCTTCAAAAAATACAGGAAAAGGATAACTATGACTTGTTCAGACACTCTGAATTATGCATACACAAGTGAAATGCATGTAAGCATGGGAATCCTAATTATAAACATGAGACAAAATGTTGCTGCTTGTAATTTGTTTTCGCAAAAAACAAAGTATATTAGGTATCCAAAAATCATATAATTCAAAGACAGAGCAAAAGCTAAAGTACCATTAAATAAAGTGTGATTTGTGTTCCGCGCTTTAGGAGCTTCTCGGGATCAGTTTCTTCCCTAATAACATAGGAGCTTCTGTCAGCTTCTGCTTCCCAAACATATTGCTTATCTGACCGTGGGCTCTTTGTAGACACTACAACCTAATTGCACAAAATATAAGAAAGCTCAATAGAAACTTTACCACACAAAATAATAAAATAAATACTAAATCATAAGAAAGTCTTGTAATAGAAGTGGAAAGTTAAAAACTATAATGTTCGACTGATAATGCAAAAACCATGCTGCACCTTCTGAGCCACAAGAAAAGCAGAATAGAAACCAACACCAAATTGACCAATTAACCCGTTGTCTGCCCCAAGATCCTTATTTTCCTGCACAAGAAAGGAGGTTTTAATGAGCAAGCAGAAAAGAATGATTAAAGAATTTATCATAGAAACTGAAAACTACTAGGTAATACCATTGCAGCTATAAATAGTGAAATAGTTAACAAATACCTTGAGTGCTTTTAGGAATTTTGAAGTACCACTCTGAGCAATAGTTCCAAGACAGTCAATGAGCTCTTCTTTAGTCATTCCAATACCAGTATCTCTACAAACTCAAAGAGCAGGTTATAGTACTCCACCGATTTATCAAAAAAAATATGAAAGCACACATTACAGTGTCTTACAATATAGTGATAGTCCCATTTTCTGGATCAGGTTTGATGCGTATCTCAAGGTCACCAGCATCTCCAAGCAATGATGGCTCGGTAACACTCAAAAATCTCAACTTATCCAAAGCGTCACTTGCATTGCTGGAACAAAAAATGAAAGACACAAGTGAGTTTACACAGAGATAAAGCACAGCCTCTCTTTCAGAACGAAAGATTTGCAACTAAATACCAATTCAAACATGCTATGCTATAACTATTTATTGATGCCATGCTTCACTAGGAGTGCCTTCACTCACCTCACAAGTTCTCGCAGAAACACTTCCTTGTGGCTGTACAGACTATGAACTATCAAGTCCAACAGGCGACTGACCTGCAATCACAGGAAAATATCGAAATCAAATCCAAACAAAACCAAAAACAGTACAATAGATTGAATTACACAAATTGCAGTTCAAAACAAGTATTAAATACCCACAGAAACTCCAACTACACTTTCAAATATAAACAAGCCAACGATTCAAACACAATTTTATTCAACTTGGTATACCAAGAAATCATTTTTTTTTAAAAAAAAACTACACAACCCTAAACAAAATCAAAACCAAAATTCACTCAAAAAATGAAAATTTCCGAAAAACAAAGAGATTCCCACCTCAGCTTGGTACTCAAACTTCTCACCAGAAGCCTCAGCAGCTGCGTCTTTCTCAGCAACCGCAGCGTCACACCTTACCCCGACTCTTTTATTCTTCTTCTCCAGGTTCCATTTCAATCCAGAACAAGAAAAGCCGCCACTAATCCTTGGCAAGAAAGCTCTTGTCAGATTGAAGGCTTTGTTATTGGAGTGTCTAAAAGATAAGGGCGTTGAAGTTGGAAGCGAAACTAAAGAGGCAGTGACTAATGTTCTACTTAGAACTGGAGCCATCAAGGATTCGAATACAGGGAGAGAGTGAGAAGAAGATAACGGATAGGGGAACTGAATTGGAATCTGTAAATGAGTGCAAAAACCCTACGAAGTGAAGGGGTTTAAGGGGAGCTAGGAGAGTGTTCTAGAAAGAGTCGAGTGAGACTTAACAAAGCGGTCACGAGTTTTGGAGCTATCTGCGGAGGTGGTATATCATGTGCCGAGTGTATATGTCATCTCTCTCACAGCAGGCGGGCCCCACACAATTGTGGGACCCGCCTGCTGTGAGAGATGACATATATACCCGGCGTATGATATAATTTTTGCTATCTGTGGGGAATTGCAAGGCCTAGATTCTGCCACTTCAGCAACCCACCCTATCCTTTTTATTTTTGTTTTGTATTTTTTTTCCGAAGTAAAAATTAATTAAAATTGAAGATTAACAAGCTATTGTAAAAGTTAAATTTTGGTAAAATGCGATTTTCCTCCCAAAATTTTACTTTTACAAATACTCAAAAACACTAGTCATATGGGAGAGCACAAGTTCGACTCCAAATGAGAGAGCACAAGTTCGACTCCAAATGAGAGAGCACAAATTCGATTCCCTGCAATGACAAGGGAGTCAAAATCTCGTAGAAAATTATCTCTAAAGTAGGAGTAGAATTCTCCTTATATTTGAGTGGGAATAGATATTTCGTCTATAGTAAACGTAGAATTTTGAATGTACTATAATGTTTGTATTCAATATTCCAGTAGATTTCAGATTATATGTCTGTAGATTTGTATTGTAATAAAAAAAAGACAAGTTATATGAGAGTCATTATGTTGGAGTTGAGGCATATGGTTTTCCATATGTTATGGTTTGGCTCTTTTATGGCAGATATTGGCGATAAGTTTTGTGAGCGGATACTATTTAGGTTTTTTATTGTAATAAGAGATTATATTTTTATATTGTTGTTTTTTTATTTTAATAATTTATTAATTTAATTTTATTATTTAATAATTAAAACATTAATTATAGAGATTCGGTGCCACGTATATTTTTTATTTTATTTTAATAGATAATTATAATATATCTTCTTATTATAATTGGTAATAAAAAAAACTAATTGTAGAGATTAAGTGTTACGTGACGCGATGAGAAAGCTTAAATATATTTAACTTATATATATATATTATTTTACGGAATGATATTATTCTAAAATTAATCGGATAGTATAATATATTTTATTGTTATAATAAGGGTATTATTTAATAGATTTATTAATTTAATAGTGTTTTTAATTGTAATAAGATAATATGATATGTTTTCTTATTATAATATAGTTCTTATAAAATTATAATATGTATTTTTATTGTAATAGGTTTTTTATTTAATAAAAAAATTTATTGTAAAGATATTTTAATTTTATAATTTAATAATAAAACATTAATTGTAGAGGTTAATTGTAGAGATTAAGTGTATGTATGTATGATTTTATTTTATTTTATTTTAATAAGAGATTATAATATGTTTTCTTATTATAATAGGTTTCTTTATTTAATTTTATAATTTTATAATAATAAATTAAAATATTAAAATAATAATTAATTAATTAAATTAATAAGTTTCTTACTTTAATATTTAGTAATTTAATACATTAATAATTAGTTAATAAATTAATAAAGTGATATTGTAGACACTGCATTTTTGCATAAGCCCAATGATGAGCCTCGTATGGAGGCAGTACCTGAAAAGTTATGGAAGTTGCGAAAAACGAATGCCGGAAGAAAGGAAAACCTCCAAAATTAGCACCTCATCGGATTCGGACTCACTAGCCAGTCTCGGATTCGCTCAGTCAGTTTCTGTTTCAAACCTTAGTCTCGCCCCAAGACCCTATGCAATCCATCCACGCGCCCAAGGCCCATGTAATCCAACCCATGCACACGCCCAAGGCCCATGTAATCCAACCCATGAACACGCCCAAATCTTCCCAAATATATAAAATCTCATGCAATTCACATGTGCAAATTCCCTTATCAACACCTTCCAATTTAACAAGATATGAAATCCCATACATTCCACATGCTAAAATCCCTCAAATCACTTTCCGATTTAATGAGATTTTGAAATCACCTCATCACCAAATTTACAAGATTCTTTCCCAAAATAAATTTCTAAAATAGACATGATTTGTTCACTTATTTAGAGATCATTTCAAAACATTATAAAAGGGACACCAAATCATCACAAAGAGGGGGCTTCAGGTGGAAACTACATGGAAAAACCCTAGTGTTTGACAGTTATGACACATAACATCACTATTTGTACAGATCATGGTGTTGTTGTACAAATTAACTATGTGACAAAGGAAATTGCTCTTTTATCATTTGTAATTAGATTACCAAGATGTATAAATGATAGAAGGTCCATATGATTAGTTCCAGATTGATAAGATATGAGACAGTATCAATCCATGAAGGTTTAATCATTAAATATCCATAGTCGTGGTATTATCGAGACTGGACATCGATAATGCGGAATAGACTAGTATTACACTTGTGCGCGTTGTGGGAGCATAACGGCATAGTTCTCGTATATTTGCGTATAGGATACTCATGCAAGTGTAATAGGAGGTTGTGTTTACCGATGGTACGGAAACAGCTTCGTTCTGAATAGACCCCTCGGAATTCCATTGGTAGTATGACTATGTGTCTATGGAAATCCGAATCAGGGTAGGTGTATTTGGTCTTAACTTGAGACTTGCACCGTTAATACTTGCGACAATCAATATACTTTGGTTTTGATCGTCCAGGGCTTTAACAGGTTCTGTGTACGCCTCTTCTGGGTATATTGAGAATCGTAGTGTATTGGTTGTGATGTCGAGATGGAAGTATCACTCTAGTCATAGTGGAGATGATGATCACGTAGGATACGGAACTGGTGCTCTTATGTACTGCAGTCATCGGGATAATATGACTAGGTCATGATTATCCGATTATAGAGACTAGTTACCAGAGATCCGATATGTGCTTCGTACGGGGAAGACACGATTCCAGCCCCAGGCCTTACACGTGACATCTGATATTGGATCAAAATACGCAATACTATGTATACTACGCCTGATATAGATCACATATTCCAGTAAGAATATATCTGGAGAATCGGGTAGGCACGGTGCTTTGCTAGAAGCCAACCATGTCTTGTAAATCGGTAAAAACGTAGTACTAGGTACGTACATGTTCGGATAGTCCGACGACCGGATTTATTGCCAACATATCCGGGGATCTCATGGGTCGCTTCCCGAAGATTCACCGATGACGTATGACTCGCACTTTATTAATCTGGGATTAATTAGATGAGAGAGAAAATTAATCTGGGATTAATTACAGAGATATTTTATCTGGGATAAAATATTATTTAAAAGAGAGAGAACGATTAATTTGGAATTAATCGATAAAATAATATATTCGATATATTATACGAAATTGGATTTCGACGCGGAATTAAAATTAGATTTTAATTCGGGCGAATGAGTTAATTTAGAATTAATTCGCTGGCGACGTGAATAGTAATTTTGCTAGGCATAATTATTTAATTACGTCGCAACGGAAAATTCGTTAATTCAGAATTAGCGAACCCGAGCTCGGGAGTGTTTGCGGGCCCACTCGTATTTTGAATCGAGTGGGGCCCATATGTCACATCAACTAGTCAACTTGGTTACTTTAAAGTGATAGAAGTTGGTGGTTGCTTTATTTGCACTCTTTGTCATTCTTGGAATGACTAATACCAACTTTTGATTTTTGGTATATGCATAATTGATTTTAGAAATCAATTAGACAACACTTAACTTTCCTCTCTCATTCTTCTCTTCTTCCTCTCACGCCCAATGGGCTATTTTCTTCTTCATTTTTCTGCATTTGCCGAGAATACAAGGAGAAGCAAGATGGTGATTTTTGTGGCAAAAATTACCAAGTGCTAGCACACATGATGAGCGGAAAATATATCGATATTTACCGCCCCTTTAACTTAATATTTTGTTTAGTTTCTCGGGTTTGATGAACGTTTTGATTGTTGAGTTTCAATCAAGTCCCAAGATCATTTATAATGCATAAAAACGAGTTGAATACAACCAAATGAGGTGCGGAAAAACTCACATGGATCGGTAGAGATGCAACGAAGATGGACCATGAACTGCTCTCCCTTGCTCGGCAGTGAGCTGCGCGTGGTAGGGGCTGCACGGTGGTGACTGGTTCGGCTTCTCCAAGGTTCGGCCATTGATGGACACCATTGAAGCTCCAAGCTTCAAGCTTCCAAGCTCACGAACTCACTTCCCTATCACCTTTGTATTCCTCCATGAGTGTGCTAGCACATAGATCTTGTAACAAGATCATTGCTTCTCCAATTTCTTTCGGTCAAACCAGAGAAAGAGATGAAGAAATCGGTCCAAGATCGAGAGAGAAGAAGATGGGTTTTTGGCTCCAAAGAGTGCCAAAACCGTAAATCAGAGAGAGAAAGAATTAGTGGGAAATAAAAAAAATGTAAAGGGTTTTATATTTTCCAAAAAAATATTAAACCATTTACCAATTTTAATTTCAAAAAGCAAAGCATTAAATGCTTGTCAATCACCACAAATCAACTCACATCAATCACTCAAATGTCACATCACTCAAAGTGACATGTGATTTGACGCTTGATGTGACTTGCGATTTGACGCTTGATTTGACTTGCGTGCCGCACTCGAATTCGAAATGCGAATGCGCTCGCAAACAATCCCGGGCTTGGGTTCGTTAATTCCAAATTAACGAATTTTCCGTCGCGTCGTAATTAAATGATTACGCCTAGCGAATTCACTATTCACATCGCTAACGAATTAATTCTAAATTAATTCGTTAGCCCGAATTAAAATCTAATTTCAATTCCTCGTCGAAATCTAATTTCATTATAATATATCGAATATATTAATTTATCGATTAATTCCAAATTAATCGTTCTCTCTCTTTAACGATATTTTATCCGAGATAAAATATCTCCGTAATTAATCCCAGATTAATTTTCTCTCTCATCGAATTAATCCCAGATTAATTAAAGTGCGAGTCATACGTCATCGGTGAATCTTCAGGAACCGACCCATGAGATCTCCGGATATGTTGGCAGTAAATACGGTCGTCGGACTATCCGAACACGTAAGTACCTCGTACTACGTTTATACCGATTTACAAGACAAGGTTGGCTTCTAGCAAAGCGCCATGCCTACCCAATTCTCCAGAAATATTCTTACAGGAATATATAGATCTGTATCAGACGTAGTATACAAATTGTATTGTGTATATCGGCCCAGTATCGGATAGTCACGTGCTAGGGCTGGGGCTGGATAAGTGTCTGCCCCGTCCGAAGCACATGTCGGATGTCTGGTAACATAGTCTCTATAATCGGATATTCATGACCTGGTCACAATATCCCGATTGGTTGCGCAACACTCAAGAGCACTAGTACCGTATCCTGCGTGACATCATCTCCACTATGACTGAAGTGATACTTCCGTCTTGACATCACACCCAATACACTACGACTCTCTGATAAACCCAGAAGTGGTGTACGCAGAACCGGTTAAAGCCCTGTACCACCAAGACCAAAGTCTATCGATTATCATAAGTATTAGCGATGTAAGTCTCAGGTTAAGACCATACACACCTACCTGATTTCGGCCTCCCATAGACACATAGTCATAATACCAATGGGATTCCGATGGGTCTATCCAGAGCGAAGCTGTTTCCCGTACCATCGGTGAAACACGACCTCCTATCGCACTTGCATAAGTATCCGATACTTATATATATGAGAACTATGTCGTTGTGCCCTCACAACGCACACAAGTGCAATACTAGCCTATTCCGCATTATCGATGTCCAGTCTCGATAATACTCCGGCTAGGGATATTTAATGATTAATCCTTCGGGGATTGATACTGTCTCATATCATCTCAATCCAGGAACTAATCATATGGACCTCTCTTCATTTATACATCTATGGTGATCTAATCACAAATGATGAGAGTGCAATTTCCTTGTCACATAGTTAATTTGTACAACAACACCGTGATCTGTACAAATAGTGACGTTATGGGTCATATTATCCAACAATCTCCCACTTGGCACATAGCCAGTCACTCAAGTGTCTTACACTCGAACTATGTACGGTTTGCTCAAATTGCTGAGGAAAGGTTTTCGTCAGCGGATTTGCTTAATTATCGTCTGACGCGATTTACACGATCATCACATCGCCACGATGTATGATCCGAACGAATCAGATGATATAGAAGTATATATCTGGATCGTCGATGAGACCTTTAATTCCTTAGCCTGTGCTGACGCCTAGCTCAGCTGCTAAAAGAACTATATCTAATCTAATTAGATTTATTTTCGATCCAAATGGCTTCTATTGCTGCCTCAGCTGCAGCAATAATCCGCATTTGTTGTTTATTCGGCAACAGTTATCTTGCTCGGAAGATTTCCAGCTCACTGTCCAGTGTTCAAACTTTATAGTACCACAATATTTAATTGTTTGGAAACTTGCAGCAGTGATCCCAGTCACTTCAAGTTCTCCATCTCCATAGTTTAAGACAACATCTTTAGTTCTCTCAGATACTAACAGATGTTCTTAATCTTCAATCCAGTGACTATCACTTGGATTGACCCGATTGTGACTCCATATGCTCGAAGCGTATGAGACACCAATACAAGTACATTTTAAATGTACAATTTCCAGAGAATGTTAACAACTCCAAATCTATCCCTGTAGATCTTTATTCCTTGAATAAAGGTTGTTACTCCCCAGAATTCTACGGAGAATTTCTATGAAAGAATATCTATGAAAGCCAAGCTTTCACCAATTGCTTTATGGGAATTTCATTGTCAGTGCCCTCCCACTAACCTCCTTATATACACAAGAATTATTTCGTTTTGAGTCAAATCATAAACCATTATGATTATTTCAAAACGTCAGTTCCAAGAACCTTATGCTTGTTTCAATCCAAACATGGATCGAATAACCCGCAAACCTTGTTTGTCGGTTATACAAAATCGTCAGGATGTTGTAAGCATCCTCCAAAAGTTTCCTTTTCAGGAAAGCGATTTTGATCTGCAACTGACACATTTCATAAATGAAATATGCAGTTATCAACAAGCATCTTCAAAATGGATTTACCATGGCAACAGGTAAAAGGTTGAACCGTTATTAACACAATGTTGATAACGATACCTTTCCGTCAAAAGCCCAGCTTTGTACGTTGGTATGTTGCCTTCCATGTATGTCTTCCTTGAAGACGTTTAATGTACCAATAGGCACAATGCCTTGTGGTACAACAACTAGTATTCAATAGTTGTTATACATGGAATCCATTTCGGATTCATGGCACTTTGCCATAATAGGGAGTCGATACCTCGTATCACTTCCTCAAAACGTAGTCGGTGGATATACCTTCATAAGATTGACATCTTTATGAGGTTAGATCAGAAACCCATACCCTAGGTCGTTTTCTGACTCTATCTGATCTACTCAGTTCTTGTGTATTCGAAGATTAATGGTACAGATTCATCATTGATGAACTATTTGTGTTCCATTACGGACCTTGTGCCTTGAACAGTATTACTCCGATTTTCATCGAGTATCACTATCCCCCACTGACCACTGCATATCGGTATTCCTCTCAGGAAAAACCGCATGGTGAGCAACAATCACATTGTTCTCATGTGAGATTTATAAGTACTATATTTATGGTTTCCCTAGGATAACCTATATTGGCACTTATCCAATTTGGGTCTTTAGTTTGGTATCATCCAAACGTTATGCCTGGCATACCCAAATTATCAGGAATGAGAAACCTCGTTTCTTCCCTGTTCATATCTATATGACATTGTCAAACAGATTTATATGGAACCTTATTCTAAATAAGTTATTGCACTGTTAAAACTTATCCGTGAAGGAAATGGTAGCTCAGAGCGACTCATGATTAGCCTTATCATGTCTACATGATTCGGTTAATCCGTTCGGACACACCGTCACTTTGACGTGTTCCGAGAGGAGTCCTCATTTGAAAGAATACTATACTCTTTCAAGTATATAAGAAACTTATTGCTTAAGTATTTTCCATTACGGTCTTACCGTGACGGTATAATACTATAGCCGATCTGTTTGTCTATTTCGTGTCGAAACTCTAAAAGTTTCCGATTTGTGTTCTTCAAAAGAAACACATAACCATAACGTGATGCCACATCCGTTTAAGGTCACGAAATATTCATGTTCACATCTAGCCTAGCTAGATATGGGCCCACTTACTTAACCATGAATAGGGCTAACAGGTCGGTGGCCCTTATACTATTACCAAGTAAATAGTATTTTAGGTACTTTACCTAATAAACTAGATTCGCAGACCTTATTTGAATAGTCAAATCAGTCCTAGTACCCACTCTTCAAAAGTGTGGATATACGAGTCTAGTTTAATTGTGTCCTAGACAACAATGCCACAAATAAGTCTCTATTGATCAAATCAATTTGAGCTATTTATTTGTCTTTTTTTTATGTTTGAGATTTTATTTATATTCAAAATATAAATTCTGTTATTTACATCTAATGTATTTATCTCAGTATCACCTTTATAAAAAAACACTTAGTGTTCTATAATATAAAGGTTTTATCTGTAACGGATTAAACACTGATATAGAGATAATGTCTCTAGTCAAACTAGTTACATTATAACAGTTCCTAATTTAAGTACATACCCAAAGGGTAGTTCCTAAACTTAGGTATCTACGGTCGAAACAGCGACTTTCGCCCCGTTTCCGATTCGCAGAGAAATCTCGGCTTGAAGTCAGTATCCAGCTCATAGCGGATTCTGAACATCAATACATATATTTTATGTACCACACTAAGTATTTAAAATCCAATTTCAATACTAGTAGTGAACATAACTTTGACAAATATTTTTAAAGTTAGAGCCTCGCCATTTCTTTAATTCCTTCGTGTCTGCCATATCCAAATGGTAGTCACTTCGGTATATGTCAATTATCTTTTCAATATTTTAGGAACCTTATGCCAAGCCTTGGGTTTTTAGAATATCGAAATGATGTGCACCTCGTGCTACATGCCCAATTGCAAACTTTGACTTTATCTCCTCTAGAATAGTCAATTAATTCTCCAAGAATTATAAATTGCAATTTTAATACTTCTTAAATCTAAAATTAGATTTATGACAAGTATATTAAATTAAGCATTAAAGTCATCATCACATAAACTTCCAAAGATTTTATGCTCTACTTATTTTGCTTAATTTTGGGCTTAAGGTATAATAAGTTATTTTATCAAATAAAGTAACCTATTATTTATTCCCAATTTGAAAATTAAATCATTTAAAATATTTTAATCCCAGATTATATTTTAAATATCCAACTTTTCAATTTTATCTTGATTACAATAGTCCAACTATTTAATCAACGATTAGTGGTACTATATATATATTATAATGATTATAATAGTCCAACTATATAATCAAATATAATCCAAATTAATTAACCTCAATTACATTGATTACTATAATCCAATTATAAAATCAACTGTAAACTGAAATTAATTAATTCAAATATATTGATTAATATAATCCAATTATATATAATCAAGTATAATACAGTCCAACTGTTTATTAAAACAACAATTTAAATATTAGTCCAACTAACATTTAATCTAATGACGAAATAATTTAAATGAGCGCGTATGGCGAGTAATTGAACGAGTACTGCAAATTCAATTCTTGCCTCCCACTATTTTTCGGCGAGCCTCTAACCCTCTGTCGAGTACTCGGGAAACCGTGTTTCCTAGTGGGCTAGGATCCCGTTAAATATCACACAATCTGACTTTGGCCAACAAATTGTATGATAATTAACTAGGTAGATCTCTAAGATCAATTGGATCCAATCCAATTCCTAGATCCAGTAGGTGGACATCCAAGTCCTAAACATATATCTTATATATGCCTATATATCGAATATACCCTAACCTTTTTCCTCTGAATCAACTAGGCCTTGGCTTTGGCACAACAAACCTAGTGATCCCAGTCAAGCGCGGACCCATTGACATGGAAGCTTCGTAATCAATGTCGTTGGACAAGAAGTGGTCTTGACTTTGGCCAACAAACCACAACTTGGACAAGACACCAATATGGAACAAAGCCTCGTGATTCAAACACATCTTCGACGGACAAGGGCTTGACTTTGGCCAACAACCCATGCCAATCTAGGATCTTGAGCAAGAATCACTCAATGGAAGGAAAAACGCATGATATTTGATGAGGGTTTTTCGCGTGCAAATTGGCAACCAATTTATTATCTTTGTTAAGGTCTCATATCATACACCCTTAAACATGCATTCTAAACACATAATAAAGCGCATATGATAAAATAATAATGATATGCGGATGGATATTTTACACATTGATCCTAGATCAAATCTCTCACTTTCTCTCTCCCGCTAGCACAAATATTTCTTCTACCCGTTACACTACACTTCTAAAGAAACCTCATTTACATTGAGGGGAATAGGTGAGAAGAGAATACAAAGAATAGGAGGTGATAAGGCTGGACACGCAGGTCCAATTAATAAATCAAATTTATTACAACAATTTCTAAAACTGCCCCCCCACCCATCTAATATCCATCCGATATACATTATTCATGCATCACAACCATGTATTCACTCAAGCATGTTATCAATCAATCTAATCCAATTAATTAATCTTGATAATTAGTGATCATCCAATGTTCAAACAACGATTTGATTTTGTTCGAGTCAAACTCGTATTGCGAACAAGTACTTAAAGTACGAATTCCCGAATTAAATTAAACTACACAATTAAATCCAATTCAATTTGTATTTAATTCTAATTCATATTTAATTCCAAATTAAATAACACACTTAATAATAAAACTTTTCGACTTAAATTCCAAATTAATCGCTACGGGTCTCAAGCCCGATTAATATCCAATATTAATTTAATTAAAGTCTAATGGGCTTTTAATTAATTTCTTAAGGCGTGGACTTTTGGTCAACTCGGGTCAAACCCGCAACCAAAGTCCAATCCGGGAGTTACCCCATAAGCCTATAAATTAATCTTGGCCCATTAGGCCCAATTAAACTTTAAAGGTCCATTATGTTGCATTTGGGCTTTTGGATGCGGTTTTGGGCCAATTGGATCCAACCAATTTTGCCTAAAAAAAACTTTGTACAACAAAGCCCAACAAGCCCAATAACAACTTTAAAAGCCCAAATCCAATTTTAAGGCCCATTATAATTAAATTACAAAATCCAATTTTACAATTCAATTAAACAAAGTGCATAACATTATTAATTACCCAAATCAAAGTTTCCAAAACATCAAATTTGTCCAATTAATCATGCTTATCATCAATTAATCATATCCAACATAATTTGATCAAAATCAAACCCAATTTCATGCTTCAAGTGTCTCGGCCAAAGAGGGAAATTATGCCCAAATCAAATTCAATCCAATTGAACCAAATTAAACATAAATTCAACATCCCCAAATGATTTCCAAGTCATCCAATGAACAAAAATAAAAATCCAAGACATTAGGGAGCTTGCCAAATTCGGCCATCCAAAGCAATTGGGGAAAATTGTTCCAAACTAATTTTCAACAAATTGATCCAATCATTCCTCAATTAAACATACTTTAAGCATTCTAATCATCCAATTTCATTAAACATGCTCAAAATCAAGTTTACCCAAATTCAATTTTAGCCAACATTAAACAAATTGGGGAAAATCAATCCAATTAATTTTTCATCAAATTGATTACATATAACTCTAAGTTATTCATATACAAGCATTCTTACAAAAACAATTTGTCAAAATCATGCTTAAATCAAAAAGCCCCAAATTTTGCTAAGAACCCTAAATTCGTTTTATGCAACCAATAGCTCTGATACCATTGTTGAGTTTCAATCAAGTCCCAAGATCATTTATAATGCATAAAAACGAGTTGAATACAACCAAATGAGGTGCGGAAAAACTCACATGGATCGGTAGAGATGCAACGAAGATGGACCATGAACTGCTCTCCCTTGCTCGGCAGTGAGCTGCGCGTGGTAGGGGCTGCACGGTGGTGACTGGTTCGGCTTCTCCAAGGTTCGGCCATTGATGGACACCATTGAAGCTCCAAGCTTCAAGCTTCCAAGCTCACGAACTCACTTCCCTATCACCTTTGTATTCCTCCATGAGTGTGCTAGCACATAGATCTTGTAACAAGATCATTGCTTCTCCAATTTCTTTCGGTCAAACCAGAGAAAGAGATGAAGAAATCGGTCCAAGATCGAGAGAGAAGAAGATGGGTTTTTGGCTCCAAAGAGTGCCAAAACCGTAAATCAGAGAGAGAAAGAATTAGTGGGAAATAAAAAAAATGTAAAGGGTTTTATATTTTCCAAAAAAATATTAAACCATTTACCAATTTTAATTTCAAAAAGCAAAGCATTAAATGCTTGTCAATCACCACAAATCAACTCACATCAATCATTCAAATGTCACATCACTCAAAGTGACATGTGATTTGACGCTTGATGTGACTTGTGATTTGACGCTTGATTTGACTTGCGTGCCGCACTCGAATTCGAAATGCGAATGCGCTCGCAAACAATCCTGGGCTTGGGTTCGTTAATTCCAAATTAATGAATTTTCCGTCGCGTCGTAATTAAATGATTACGACTAGCGAATTCACTATTCACATCGCTAACGAATTAATTCTAAATTAATTCGTTCGCCCGAATTAAAATCTAATTTCAATTCCTCGTCGAAATCTAATTTCATTATATATATCGAATATATTAATTTATCGATTAATTCCAAATTAATCGTTCTCTCTCTTTAACGATATTTTATCCGAGATAAAATATCTCCGTAATTAATCCCAGATTAATTTTCTCTCTCATCGAATTAATCCCAGATTAATTAAAGTGCGAGTCATACGTCAGCGGTGAATCTTCAGGAACCGACCCATGAGATCTCCGGATATGTTGGCAGTAAATACGGTCGTCGGACTATCCGAACACGTAAGTACCTCGTACTACGTTTATACCGATTTACAAGACAAGGTTGGCTTCTAGCAAAGCGCCATGCCTACCCAATTCTCCAGAAATATTCTTACAGGAATATATAGATCTGTATCAGACGTAGTATACAAATTGTATTGTGTATATCGGCCCAGTATCGGATAGTCACGTGCTAGGGCTGGGGCTGGATAAGTGTCTGCCCCGTCCGAAGCACATGTCGGATGTCTGGTAACATAGTCTCTATAATCGGATATTCATGACCTGGTCACAATATCCCGATTGGTTGCGCAACACTCAAGAGCACTAGTACCGTATCCTGCGTGACATTATCTCCACTATGACTGAAGTGATACTTCCGTCTTGACATCCCACCCAATACACTACGACTCTCTGATAAACCCAGAAGTGGTGTACGCAGAACCAGTTAAAGCCTTGTACCACCAAGACCAAAGTCTATCGATTATCATAAGTATTAGCGATGTAAGTCTCAGGTTAAGACCATACACACCTACCCTGATTTCGGCCTCCCATAGACACATAGTCATAATACCAATGGGATTCCGAGGGGTCTATCCAGAGCGAAGCTGTTTCCCGTACCATCGGTGAAACACGACCTCCTATCGCACTTGCATAAGTATCCGATACTTATATATATGAGAACTATGTCGTTGTGCCCTCACAACGCACACAAGTGCAATACTAGCCTATTCCGCATTATCGATGTCCAGTCTCGATAATACTCCGGCTAGGGATATTTAATGATTAATCCTTCGGGGATTGATACTGTCTCATATCATCTCAATCCAGGAACTAATCATATGGACCTCTCTTCATTTATACATCTATGGTGATCTAATCACAAATGATGAGAGTGCAATTTCCTTGTCACATAGTTAATTTGTACAACAACACCGTGATCTGTACAAATAGTGACGTTATGGGTCATATTATCCAACATTGATGTGTTTTAGTTTATTTTGCAGATAAAATAATATCGGGTCTCAATGAAATCATTTAGGATGAAATATGGGTCAAATAAGGGCAATTATTGGACTTGATATATTAATTTTGGAGATTGGAAACTTGAAAGGGCGTTTTGACGAAGTGCAGTTTTGGGAATTCCAGTTTTGCGCATTTGTTGTATTTTGGGCATAACTTTTTACTCAGATATCCGATTGAGCTGATTCAAGTTCCAGATTAAATAAGACTCAAAGATCTACAACTTTGAAAGAGAAATTATTTTTGAATTATGAAGATTTCATGACCGATATTGATGAACCATCCTGAAGTGTGTGATGTGTAATTATTAAAGTCATTATCAATCATTTTCAAAGCAAAATATAAATTAATAAATAATTAATAAAAATTATCAAATCAACTCCAAGCAAGATAAACAATTAGTGGAGCAATTATGGATTTGGTGGAGTAATTAGTGGAGAAATTAATAATGGATTTGGTGGAGAATTTGATGGATGATTTGATATAGGCAAAATTTTGCCTATAAATACCAAGCCATTTCATTTGTAAAATTCATACTCTCTTCTTTGAAATTCCTTAAGAATAAATAAGAAGATTGTATCTAGTTTGTTTATTTTCAGTTTTCAGTAATTAATTTTCACTTTCGCACTTTCTTTTCTTTACTTTTCAATTTTTACTTTCCATAATTTACTTTTACGCACAAACAGTTTCTTTCTTTACTTTTGCAGTTTTTATTTTTTCAAGCAATGAGGAGGTAACTCCCCCTTACTGGGGTGAAAGGTAAAGCTTTTATTATTGCTATCTAGATTAACCTCCCTTAATTATAATATATAAACGATTTAAAACCTGACTTAATGAGGATACCGCTATATTGGCCGGTTGGAAATTAATTATAAATTGGTTTTAACCTGACTAAGTATGGATACCGTCTGGTTGGTCGGTTGGTAATTAATTATTAATTTGACTTAATCAGGATACCGCCTATATGGCTGGTTGGTAATTATCACGCAAAGTTAATATATTATATTAAGGGAGATATCTAAAATAGTAGTAATAAAAGTTGATCCTCTAACCCCAGCATTTTCTTTTATTGTACTTTTACTTTATTTAATTTCAGTAATTTACTTTTCAGCAATTTATTTTCAGTAATTTACTTTTATTTTTTTTTACTTTTTACTTTTTACTTTTACTTTTTACTTTTTTTTTACTTTTCAGCAATTTACTTTTCAGTATTTATTTTTCAGAATTTACTTTATGTCTTTTATTTTATTTAAATTTTTACTACCCGTAAATATGTGTTGTAACTAAGCCAGTTATCTGAGGTTGTGATGAAATCCAATATCACCGGTTTATAAGGGGTTAAATTATAGTTTGGGTAATATAAAGGTTTATTTATTGAGTCTTAATCTTAATGCTTTTTATTAACTGGCCATTAATAAAATTGAACTGGTAAACTTAAAATGAACTAGACATAGGGATTTTAAGTTTAAGACCTTAGACTCAATAGTCCACGATCTTCCTTGAGGATAGATAACCCTTTAATAGATTTCCTTACAGGATAGGAATATACCTGTCGGGCGGGGGTAGCCATAATTGGAACTTAAACTTAATGAATCCAGATAATTTGGTTGACATAGACATATGGTTCAATTGGGTTAAACTGGGTATTTGTGTCTGACCATCGACAGAGGCTTACACATAATTTAATGTTCCAGGTTAATAAATCAATATATTACCCAACTTTAAGATAACCACTTCATCTTTAAAATGATATTGGAAGAAATCACAACCCTAGATAGTTTTTAATATTGAATTTTCTTAAAAATTATTTTCGACAATTTTATTTACTTGCTTTTAAATTTATAATCATCACCATTTCAAATCAATCAATCAATCTTTTAGATATTAGTAATCATTTGACCTCATATAATTAATAGTTTAGATATTAAGTCCTCGTGAGATCGATATTTTTATACTACTTGAACGATACGTGCGCTTGCGTTATACGTGTGTGTTTACGCCAGTCAAGTTTTTGGCGCCGTTGCCAGAGACTTATTTATCTTTTACTATTAGTTTATGGGTTAGATACGTTACTTGTATCTAATTTCTTTTTACTTATTGTTTTTGTTTTCTTGTGTTTCAGGTTCTCAGAAACTTCATGAGACGAACTAGAAGCTTTAAACTCCGACCGCTTGACCCGGAAATTCCCATTCGAACATGGAACCTGAACCTTTGAATGTTGTACCACCAATTCCCATTCGAGACAGAACCATTCCGGTGGTTGACGGACTCATTTTCTGTATTGTACTTCCTCCCTTACCAGCAAATGCGGGTGACATCAAAACATGCATTCAGATGATTCAGCAGTCAGTTCAATTCGGGGGGAATGCAACTGAAGATCCTAATGCCCACATCAGTAACTTCCTGGAAGTTTGCGGCACTTTTAACTACAACAGAGCATCAGAAGAAGCAATGAGACTACGAGTTTTTCCATATTCCCTGAAGGACAGAGCTAAAGCTTGGCTACATTCACTACCAGCAGGTTCTATCACAACTTGGAACACTTTAGCCACAAAATTTCTTGCAAAGTACTTTCCACCAGCCAGAACCGGAAAATTGAGGAATGACATCACATCCTTTGTACAACAAGATTCAGAATCCCTCTGCGAAGCTTGGGAAAGGTACAAAGATTTACTTCGGAAATGTCCTCACCATGAGATTCCAAAAGGGCTTCAAGTCCAAACATTCTATAATGGGCTTTCTGGAATAATGAGAACCACAATCGATGCTGCTGCTGGAGGAGCCTTGATGGCAAAAGGAGAAGATCAAGCCTGGGACCTAATCGAAGAAATGGCCAACAACAATTCTTTATGGCCAACAGAAAGGAGCATGATCCAAAGAATTGCAGGAATTTATGAAAGTGGAGCCAATACAGCAGTCAACGCCAAGCTAGATCAGATATGCAAATTTATGGAGACTCTTACCACTGGATCCACAAGTTCACCATATGGAGGAGCACCAGAGTCAAACCAACTTGAAGAAACGGTGAATTATGTCAGCAATTTCAACAGACAAGGGAACAATCCATATTCCAACACCTACAACCCAGGGTGGAGGAATCATCCCAATTTTTCATGGAGCAACAATTCAGGCCAACAGCAAAACTATCCACCACCTGAATTCCAGCAACAGAACAAAAGCCAGGAGCAGGCAAATGAATCAGGAATAACAGAAGTGTTGACCCACTTGAAAAAGTTAGAAGCAAAACACGACTCTCAAGTAGCAAGATATGATGCTATGTTTCAATCCCAAGCAGCATTAATTCAAAGTCAATCTGCTTCTATTAAAGCACTGGAGAATCAAATGGGACAACTGGCAAATGCTCAGAGTTACAGACCGCCAGGTACCCTTCCTAGCAACATAGAGCCAAATCCAAGGAACATGGGGAAGGAGCAATGTCATGTCATCATGTTAAAAAGCGGTACTGAAATCAACAAAGATGTTGGAGCCAAAACAACTGCTGAGGAAGTTCCAAAAGAAACAAAGCAACAGATGGAGGAAAAAGAACAGATCACTCCACCTCCACCTTTTCCTCAACGTCTTCATAAAAACAAATTGGACAAGCAATTTTCCCGGTTCCTGGAGATCTTCAAAAAGATGCATATCAACATTCCATTTGCAGAAGCGTTGAAACAAATGCCCACCTATGCCAAATTCATGAAAGATATTCTTTCACGAAAACGGAGATTGGGAGATTACGAGACAGTAGCATTAACAGAAGAATGCAGTGCCATCATTCAGAGGAAACTTCCCCCGAATTTGAAAGATCCTAGCAGTTTCACTGTTCCTAGGAGAACATAACTTTGGTAAGGCTTTGTGTGATTTAGGTGCGAGTGTTAACTTGATGCCTTTTTCTATTTTCAGGAAATTACAGATTGGAGAAACAATGCCAACTTCAGTCTCACTGCAACTTGCTGATAGAACACTCGTATTTCCAAGAGGCGTAGTTGAGGATGTGCTGGTCAAGGTGGACAAATTCATTTTCCCAGCAGATTTTATTGTCCTTGATATGGAGGAAGACACAGACGTGCCAATCATCCTTGGGAGACCATTCTTGGCTACAGGTCGAACCATTATTGATGTACAAAAAGGAGAATTAACCATGAGGGTACATGACCAAGAAGTAACATTCAATGTTTTCAAGGCCATGAATTTCCCAGATGATGAAAAGAAGGAGGAATGTTTCAAACTCGATGTGATACAAAGTACCATTAAGAACTCTGATGAAAGACAAAGTTCTACTGACAAACTTAAAGCATGTCAATTGCTGTAAAGCCTAAAGATAAAGCATCTTTTGTACTGAAGGAGCCAATTCTTGCACTACAAGCAACATAAGAGAAAAAGTTCCACCAGCTCAACGAATTGGAGGAATTTCACAATCAGCCTTTTGATGATGCCAAATTGTACAAAGAAAAGGGCAAGAATAGACATGATGAGAAGTTAGTGCGCATACAACTAGAACCAGGGCAGAAGGTACTGTTAAACAAATCAAGGGTGAAATTCTTCCCATGGAAGCCAAAATCACGGTGGTCAGGTCCATTTGTGATCACCGAAATTTTACCAAATAGAGCCGTTGAGATACATGATCCTGACGCTAACAAAACTTTCAAGGTTAAAAACAAGCGTGTCAAACACTACTGGGGAGAATCATTTGAGCGACAAAAAGAAAGTGTTACACTTTCAGATCCAGCTTAACGTTCGAGAAGTCAAGTCTGGCTGACGACTTTAAACTTAGCGCTAGCAGGGAGGCAACCCATGCAATTTGTGTATATATTGTGATTTGGTGTGTTTTATTTTTGTGTATTTAATTTTTACAGGTTTAGTCATTTCAAGATGGAAGATGCTCTCGCAAATCTTCACAAGCAATTTTCTTATCTCCCTCAAAAATCTCTGATGAAAGTTTACAAAGCTCGCTTAGAACGGATGAGACTACTGATGATCAAAGGTATTCCTACTGACATTCGTTGGGTAATTGAAGCACGATTCCGATTGGCAGGTGAGTCTTCTGACTCTTTTATTTCACATCTGCCTGGTTTTGGAAGAAGCACCTATGCAAAGAAACGTAGAGCTAAGCAAATGGGTGTTTGTTATAAATGTGCACGCTGGAATTGCAATACTCGTTGTCGTTCTTTAGGAATGGTGTTTGATAATCGCGAAGACAAAATTAAATTCATTAGGGATGACTTGAGTAAGAGTCTTTAGATGATATATCTTCAACTCTTGAGACGCATCCCAGTGGATATGTTCACATAGCCTTTCACAAATTACATACACAATTTCAAAAAGAAAGACAACTGTTAAGTCTCGGGAATCTGACTCAAAAAGACATTGTTTGCCAATTTATAAGAAAATTGGATGGGAAGCTTGTCCCTGACGCATAGACGTCAATCAAGCCGTTACTTTTCTTGTAAATATTATATCTCTTTGTCTTTTCTTAATAATTGTGATTTGTTTTGTTGTTTTCTCCGACAGGATCCAAACCTTTTTGACTATCCCGATATTAATTCGCTACTAATCGTCCTCTGGAAGATACTTGTGCTATTTTTACTCACCCTTTTCAGGTACTATAAATTCAGCCCGTCATTGCACTTTTAAAAGCATCCAGAGTTGAGAAAGAAATACATAAAAAAATGGAAGCCACTTCAAGAGGACGAAATGAGAACATCTGTGTGTTTTGACGTAGTAGTGTTGGTACTAAACCACAATACGTAGAAGCATCACATGAATTGGGTCGAGTCTTAGCTGCAATGAATATGCACTTAATATATGGCAGAGGAAATCTTGGACTAATGGGGATCGTTTCAAAGGCCGTACAGGAAGGAGACAGTCATGTTTTGGGAATCATTCCAAAACCCTTGGCAGAGGCAAATCTTATTGGATTATCAAACGGAGAGGAACTGATCGTGCCAGGTATGTCTGAACGACTGGTAGAAATGATTAACCGTGCTGATGCTTTTATTGCTTTGCCAGGTGGCTTGGGCACATTGGAGGAAATTTTTATAGTATTATCTTGGGCGAACCTGAACATACACCAGAAACCGCTTGGACTGTTTAATGTTGATGGATTTTATGATTTTCTTTGTGTGTTTCTTGATGATGCCCGGAGAAATAGGTTCATGTCAAAACCTATGAAAGAACTCCTCTTTACTGCCAGAACTGCTCCGTATCTAATTGACCAACTCTTAGCCTATGAACCACAAGTTGACCCTATCCTTTCAAAGATAAATTGGTCTGAGGACGATCGTGGTAAGAGGCGTCGGATTAATCTGGATCTTAACCTTTAATTTCCTGTAGATTTTCAGCTAACCAGGTACGACCTTCTTAACTCTCCTTTTACTGTTTAAGACATTGGGGACAATGTCTCATTTAGGTTTGGGGGAGGGAATTAGTTGATCAGTACCTTGTTTTTAGTTTGTGTGTTGTTTTTATTTTTAGTCCAAAATTTTTTCGAAAAATACAAAAAAAATTGAAAAATTTTCAAAAATTACAAAAATATTTTGTGTTTTTGTGTTTTTATTTTGACTAAAAGGGTGAAATTGGTAAGAGATGGCTGAGTAAGGAGTTTCCACTCCTGAGACGTATCTCAAGCCTATTTTCGAAATCAGTTAATTTTTGTTTATTTCCTTTTAAATTATTTAATTTGTAAATTCTTCATAAAACGGACTAAAATGGATCTTCATATGTTCAGTTAGCAGATATTATCAACATACATAGTAACATACGGACATGAACTAAAATTGAAAAGTTTGTAATATTCAGTGCTCTAGTTAAATTGGAGGAAACATCTCAAAAAGCAATGGAGTAAAAAATAATAATAAAATCTAAGATCCGAGTTATTAAGTCTGTAATGGTGTTTTAACACCTAGTGCCCTAAAACCAACTGGTTTGGGAGTCACTGGCCCAAAGCTGGCTACATGGATCAAAGATGCTGCAAAAATATATATATATCTATAAAGTCTGAGTAATTAAGTCCGTAGGGGTGTCTTAACACCTGGTGCCCTAAAGCCAACTGGTTTGGGAGCCACCGACCTAACACTCGTTACATAGATGGAAGATATTGTATATAAATAAAAAATAGAGAAAAATCAAAAAAAAAAAACAGAAAAATCAGAAAAATTATTCCATTGCTGCAAAAAAAGGTGTGAAATCTGATAGAACTTTAGGACAAAATTATTACTCACTTATCAACTGCACTTATGACTGTTGTGGGCAAAAATGAGTTGTTTAATATTTTTTTGGCTGTGTATATGAAGAATGGTAAAAATAATCGAAGAAATTACTTATTCGGTAATTTAGAATGAAACAAAACAATTAGTAACTTGAAGTAGAAGTTTCACCTGATTAGTCACTAACTTCTTTATTCTCTTTTATCTTGTCTTTTTGCTTTAGTGTGCATTAGTTTTATTATCTTTTTACTTTTGTAAAACGTTTGTGGGTATCGTTGCTGTAAGCCCTCACGAGACTATAACTCGTCCACTAGGGACACCTAGGGGTTTAAAGGCTTGTTGCATACGCTAAATGCAATCGTGATCCCTACGAAAGTGGCTTAGTTTAATTTTAATTGTTTCTTATATTTTATTTTTATTTTGTTGTTTTGCTCGAGGACTAGCAAAATGTTAGGTTTGGGGGTGTGATGAGCGGAAAATATATCAATATTTACCGCCCATTTAACTTAATATTTTGTTTAGTTTCTCGGGTTTGATGAACATTTTGATGTGTTTTAGTTTATTTTGCAGATAAAATAATATCGGGTCTCAATGAAATCATTTAGGATGAAATATGGGTCAAATAAGGGCAATTATTGGACTTGATATATTAATTTTGGAGATTGGAAACTTGAAAGGGCATTTTGACGAAGTGCAGTTTTGGGAATTCCAGTTTTGCGCATCTGTCGTATTTTGGACATAACTTTTTATTCAAATATCGGACTGAGCTGATTCAAGTTCCAGATTAAAGAAAACTCAAAGATCGACAACTTTGAAAGAGAAAATATTTTCGAATTCTGAAGAGTCCATGACCGAAATTGATGAACCATCCGAAGTGTGTGATGTGTAATTATTAAAGTCATTATCAATCATTTTCAAAGCAAAATATAAATTAATAAATAATTAATAAAAATTATCAAATCAACACCAAACAAGATAAGCAATTAGTGGAGCAATTATGGATTTGGTGGAGTAATTAGTGGAGAAATTAATAATGGATTTGGTGGAGAATTTGATGGATGATTTGATATAGGCAAAATTTTGCCTATAAATACCAAGCCATTTCATTTGTAAAATTCATACTCTCTTCTTTGAAATTCCTTAAGAATAAATAAGAAGATTGTATCTAGTTTGTTTATTTTCAGTTTTCAGTAATTAATTTTCACTTTCGCACTTTCTTTTCTTTACTTTTCAGTTTTTACTTTCCATAATTTACTTTTACGCACAAACAGTTTCTTTCTTTACTTTTGCAGTTTTTATTTTTTCAAGCAATGAGGAGGTAACTCCCCCTTACTGGGGTGAAAGGTAAAGCTTTTATTATTGCTATCTAGATTAATCTCCCTTAATTATAATATATAAACGATTTAAAACCTGACTTAATGAGGATACCGCTATATTGGCCGGTTGGAAATTAATTATAAATTGGTTTTAACCTGACTAAGTATGGATACCATCTGGTTGGTCGGTTGGTAATTAATTATTAATTTGACTTAATCAGGATACCGCCTATATGGCTGGTTGGTAATTATCACGCAAAGTTAATATATTATATTAAGGGAGATATCTAAAATAGTAGTAATAAAAGTTGATCCTCTAACCCCAGCATTTTCTTTTATTGTACTTTTTCTTTATTTAATTTCAGTAATTTACTTTTCAGCAATTTATTTTCAGTAATTTACTTTTATTTTTTTTTACTTTTTACTTTTTACTTTTACTTTTTACTTTTTTTTTACTTTTTTTTTACTTTTCAGCAATTTACTTTTTAGTATTTATTTTTCAGAATTTACTTTATGTCTTTTATTTTATTTAAATTTTTACTACCCGTAAATATGTGTTGTAACTAAGCCAGTTATCTGAGGTTGTGATGAAATCCAATATCACCGGTTTATAAGGGGTTAAATTATAGTTTGGGTAATATAAAGGTTTATTTATTGAGTCTTAATCTTAATGCTTTTTATTAACTGGCCATTAATAAAATTGAACTGGTAAACTTAAAATGAACTAGACATATGGATTTTAAGTTTAAGACCTTAGACTCAATAGTCCACGATCTTCCTTGAGGATAGATAACCCTTTAATAGATTTCCTTACAGGATAGAAATATACCTGTCGGGCGGGGGTAGCCATAATTGGAACTTAAACTTAATGAATCCAGATAATTTGGTTGACATAGACATATGGTTCAATTGGGTTAAACTGGGTATTTGTGTCTGACCATCGACAGAGGCTTACACATAATTTAGTGTTCCAGGTTAATAAATCAATATATTACCCAACTTTAAGATAACCACTTCATCTTTAAAATGATATTGGAAGAAATCACAACCCTAGATAGTTTTTAATATTGAATTTTCTTAAAACTTATTTTCGACAATTTTATTTACTTGCTTTTAAATTTAGAATCATCACCATTTCAAATCAATCAATCAATCTTTTAGATATTAGTAATCATTTGACCTCATATAATTAATAGTTTAGATATTAAGTCCTCGTGGGATCGATATTTTTATACTACTTGAACGATACGTGCGCTTGCGTTATACGTGTGTGTTTACGCCAGTCAACACATTCGGGGTCTTGCGAAGGTGATAGGGAAACCCACCCGTGGGCATGGAATCACAACACAAAGCTTGGAGCTTGGTGGACACCATGGCCGAATTTTTGGAGCACAAAAAGAGGTGAATGCCGTGAGCTTCCAATGAGGAAAAGCTTGAAGATTTTTGTGTTCAACGCATCGCCAAATCTGATCAATGTAAGTATGATTCCGCCATATTTCATTGTTGTATTCGCACATGTTTCCATTCTTCATCTTCTTACCACTGATACTACACACAAACAAAACCCAGAAACACCGAACAAACACAACACTGAAATACCTAGAAACACAACCCTGAAACATCGAAAAACAAACAAAAAACCAAAACCGAAAACACCAACCAACCAAAACTGAAACAAACCAGCAGCCCACCTCCGTGAAACATAACCAAAAAATCGAAACAAACCAGCAGTCCACCACCGAGAAAAATAGAAAAACAAACCAGCAAAAACAACCAACCAAACAACCGAAAACAACAACCTAAATCACCCAAACAGTGAGCCAAAACAGTGAACCAAAACAACCAAAAACAACAACCCAAAACACCAAAAAATAGCCGCCAAAACAACCAAAACAGCAGCCTAAAAAAACCAAAACAACAACCCAAAATCACCAAAAATAACAGCCAAAACAACAAAAAATAACAGCAAAAAACAACCAAAAACAGCATCTAAAAAACAACCACAAATAGCGCAACCAGCAAAACAACAACCAGAAAATAGCAACCAGAAATAACAAAACAGCAACCAGAAACAGCAAAACAGCAACCAGAAATAGCGAACCAGCAACCAAAAACAGCGAACCAAGCTTCGATCCTTCCGGCAACGGCCTAACGCACTTCCGAGAAATCAACTTGAAAGGTAAGACCCGGGGGTACCTATACCCTATTTATTTTTATAGTTCCGGACGCTGCGTGGCTGGCTGGACTTGAAATATGTCCAGCCGAGTATGCGAAGTCCTACATCAAAGACGACCAAATTTCTGGTCACATTCTTTTCTTTCATCGATACTTTGTTATTTATTTATTTTTATCTATTTAGTGCTATCTTTTTTTTATTATTTATTTATTCACTTTCATCGTTATTTTACTATTTCGTATTGATTTTGTTATTTATCTTTTTATCGTTGTTTCATTATTTTGCCCTTTTATTTTATTTATTCATGTTGGTGATTATCCGCATATGCATGGTTATATTTTTTATATTCGTTTACATTGCATTGATGATTATGCATGTTATTATCCCTTGCAGTATATCAGATGGAAACCCAGACGTAAATTCCGTAGCCGATTCTGAATGGACGGTAGTGCGATTTGTACTTGGGATACAACTCCACGTACCACTCGGGAAATATTCATATATGCGTGATTAACCCTCCTTTTGTTTACTATTTATTTATTGACGCTTTATTTGCTTTTGATTATTATGATTCTTGTTATCGTACCTTGTATTTCTTAATTTAATTTGCTTTTATTTATATTAATGTTTATGGGTGTGTAAATTTGTGTGTTTATTTGAATTATCTTGCATGAACTGCATAAGACTTGGTTATACCATTGTGTGAACCCGTCCATTATACTGGCATAAGTAAGGGACCATTTCGAACCCAACGGTTTGAGGTCATCCCTTGCGAGGGGTGAGTGTAGCCTTAAATCTTTTCACAGTTCACACTGGGTGGCGACTCTTTTATTCTTCGATTTAGTCCCCCGCGGGCTACTCCGTAATCTCTACGGGCTGGGTGCCCAACAGTGTCGTGGTCTCCGAGCATCATAGACATCGCGGTAAACCTCGCTTCGCTCCTACAGATGGCGACTCTACTGGGGATAAAGAATTAGCCCCAAAACAATGTCTTGTAGTGTTCATGGCTTTGGCTTTGGTTACCCAAGTCTAATATATTTTGCATACCCTTCTTACCCCGATGGCATCATGTATCGTGAAGTCATTTTCACTCAAGGCGGCGGATCGTTATATGATGATAACCATCACTCGTTGGCACGTACCCTAGGGTATAAAAAAGGCGCGCTCACTTGGTCGCTCGAACCCTTGAGTGAGGAGACCTAGTTGTGAGCAGCCCTTCACCGATGAGAGCCTATATCCATACCCTTGTAAGCCTACATATGAACCATAGTTATATGTCCTATAGAAGCTACCTATATGCTTGTGTTTGGGACCATTATCATTTGGATCCATTTGGGCTTCTCGTCATAGGATACGAACTTGTTGGGCCACTTAAACTGGGATGAGTTTATATCTTATGATGGTTGGGCCAAAAGTTTTCAAAATGATGATGGACCACCTTGTGTTTGGCCCCCTATCATTTGAAGTTATTTAGCCACCTTATCGCAAAAGTGTAAACCTGATGGGCCTTTTCAACTGGGACAAGTTTACACCTCGCAATAATCTGATTGAACGCTTTAAAATGATAACGGCCCAACTTGTATGAAAACCTTGATGGACTTAGAAGGTCCAAACATGATCCGAATATGTCAGATTCATGAGTCCGATATCCACACTGGCTTTCATCCAGGAAGGGTATGCCTTGTTATGGCATATTTGTATACTTTTGGATATCTCCAAGTCCATCCCCGCCACAACCGTGATTACCGAGGGCCCAATTCATCATTTCTAGATAATGGTACGATCCCCATAATAGACTAAGGTAACCAAGGTTCACCCTTGTAGCGTAGGAGAGAACGATTTTGTGTACCCCACATTGTGTTGGACAATTATGACCCATAACATCACTATTTGTAAAGAACATTGTGTTTTTGTACAAATTAACTATGTGACAAAAGAAAATTGCTATTTTATCATTGTTGTAATTTGATTACTTGGATATATATTAATGATAAAAGTCCATATGGTTAAATCAGATTAATAAGATATGAGATAATATTAATCCATGAACGGTTTAATCATTAAATATCTCTAGTCAAAGTATTATCGAGATTGGACATTGATAATGCGGAATAGACTAGTATTACACTTGTGCGCGTTATGGAAGCTTAACGACATAGTTCTTATATATTTAGTTATTAGATACTCATGCAAGTGTAATAAGAGGTTCTGTTAGCCGTTGGACCGGGAACAGTTCGCTCTGGATAGACCCACTCGGAATCCCATTGGTAGTATGACTATGAGTCTATGGGAATCCGAATCAGGGTAGGTGTATTTGATCTTTAACCTGAGACTTACGTCACTATTACTTGCGATAACCAGTTTACTTTAGTATTGGTCATCTGGAGCTTTAACAGGTTCTGTGTACGCCTGTATATGGTTTACTGAGAATCGTAGTGTATTGGATGTGATGTCAAGATGGGAGTATCACTTCAGTCATATGGAGATGATGGTCACACAGGATACGAAACTGGTACACTTAAAAGCTGCAACTATCGGGATAGTATGACTATGTCATGACTTCCCGATTACAGAGATTAGTTACTCAGGATTCGATATATGCTTCGTACGGGGCAGACATAGAGCCAGCACTAGGCCTAGCATGTGACATCTGATACTGGATCGTATTACGCATTACATTATATTAGTATTACTACGCCTGATACATATGATATTCCTCGGTGAATATTTCTGGATAATTGAGTAGGCACGGTGCTTTGCTAGAAGCCAACCATGTCTTGTAAATCGGTGAGAACATGGTACGAGGTATGCATGTGTTCGGATAGTCCGATAACCCTATTTACTGCCAACATATCCAGGAATCTCTTGGGTCACTTCCCAAAGATTCACCAATGACATTTGTCTCAGATAGAATTAATCTGAGATTAATTATGAGAGAGAAAATTAATCTGGGATTAATTACGGCAAGAATTAATCTGGGATTAAATTCGTATAGAAGAGAGAATGTGATTAATTTAGAATTAATCGATAAAATAAATTTAATAGTTAAATTGGATTTTTCTATTTAATTTATTTATTTGGGGCAAATATAATATATCAGATATATTAATTGAAATCAGATTTCAATACGAAATTAAAATTGGATTTTGATTCGGGCGAACGAATTAATTTAGAATTAATTCGAAAGCGACTATCGTAATAATTTTGCGAGGCATAATTATTTTATTAAATTGGATTTAATTATAGCGCGACGGAAAATTCATTTATTTGGAAGTAAACGAACCCGATAAAATTACCCGTGACTTAGTTGTGTGTTGGAGAAGCCAACTCAAATTTTGAATTTAAAATATGGTGGGACCATATGACTTACATCAAATGTCAAATTTTGATGGAAGTATTTGGTTTAATTAATTAAGCCTTTAACAAAAAAAAAAAAGGTTTTTGGAAACTATTCACTCTCTTCTCTCTTCTCATTGCCGAATTCTTCTCTTCTTAGTTTTGAAATTTTGCTTCAAAATTTCTACTAAGCTAGCACTTGGAGGAGTCAATTGAGGTGATAGGGAAACTCACTCAAGGAAATACAAACAACATATAACAAGCTTGGAGCTTCATCCAAAAGGAATTTTCTAAATTTCACCAAATAACAATGTAAGTGATTCCGCCATTTTTCTTGATTTATCACACTTAAAATCATGTTTAGAATCTTGTGGCATGTCTTAGAGACTAACAATGGTATTAGAGCCTTGCTAAATATGATTTTGAAAACTAGGGTTTATAAACTTTAATTAGGAATTTTTGCTTGGAGCATGAAAATTCAAAATTGAGTTGTTGGTTGATGTTAGATGATGATAACTTGGAGTTATGCATTGTTGGATTGTTGAAAAATTGATTGGATCAAATTTCCCTAAATCCCTAGGTTGGCCAAAATTTTCTCTAGTTTAACTTATGGTGATTTTTTAAATTTTGACACTTGGATGTGTTAATGACATGAAATATATGTTGAATGTTGATTTAATTGGATTGGAATCAATTGGGGTGTTAATTTCTTTTCATTGCCGTGAGAAGCATGTTGTTGGAGACTTGATTTTGCTTCAATTTGTATTGGACATGAATTGGAATGATAAGCATGATTAATTAGATTAATTAATATTTTGGAAATGTTAGATTAATTAATTAGTTATGTTAATTACACTTAAATTGGATTAATATATTATTTGGAATATTGTGTTAATGTAAATTAGTCCCTAAAATACTAATTGGGCTAATTTGGTTATATTTGGATTAATGGGCTTGGTTGGGCCAAGTTTGGTTGTGGACAATTGGGTTGGATCCAATTGGGCCTAAACTATTTTCATAAAAGTCCAAAATATGACTTTTGGGCCTTTAATAATCTAATTGGGCCTAATGGGCCAAAATTAATTTATGGCATAGGGTGATTCCTAAATGGGCAAAGGCATTATTGGTTTGATCTATAATGGCCAAAATTTCATGCCTAAAGAATTAATTAAAGCCCATTGGACCTAATAGAATTGGCATTGGATGCTAAATGGGCATTTGAGACCATAAGGATTGGATTTGGAATCCAAGTCTAAAAAGACATTATTATAATAGAATAAGTGTATTTGTATAATTTGGAATTAAACTTGAATTAGTATTGAATACAATTTAAATTGGATTTAATATTGTAGTTCGATATAATTCAAGAATACTTACTTTGAGTATTTATTCTTAAACGAGTTAGACTGGCGCAAATCAAATCGTTGTATGAACATTAGATGGTCATTAATTGAAGAATTAATTAATTGGATTACATTGATTGACAACATGCTATATGTGAATGCTTGGATGTATTTGTTTGAATAATATATATCGGATGAATATTAGATGGGTGATGGCAATTTAGGAAATTATTGTAAATATTGTATTTATTCGAAATTGGACCTACGTGTCCAGCCTATCACCTCTTATTCTCATTGTATTTCTCTTCTCACCAATTTCCTTCAATGTAAATGAGGTTTCTTATAGTGTTATGTAATTGGGTATATAGAAGAATGTTAAGTGCTAGCGAGAGAAAGAAAAAGAAAAGAGAGAGATTTGTTCTATGAACAAAATGTGAATATCCATCCGCATATCATTATTATATTTATTTATTGCGCCTTATTATGCTTTTAGAATGCATGTTTAATGGTGTATGATGAGACCTAATCAAAGATAATAAATTGGTTGCCAATTTATGAAAACGCCCTTGCATTTAATATTAAGTGTTTCCTTCCATTGAGTGGTTCTCTCTCAAGATCCAAGATTGGCTTTGATTTGTTGGCCAAAGTCAAGATCATTGTCTATCGCGGATGTGTTTAAACCATGAAAGCTTTGTTAATATCGCATATCTTGGGCAGTTGTGACTTGTTGGCCAAAGTCAAGGTTACTCTCGTTCATCGACGTGGATTACGAAGCTTTCCCACTGTCAATGGGTCGCGCTTAACTGGAATCATTAAGCTTGTTGAGCCAAAGCCAATGCTTAGTTGATTCAGAGGAAACATGTTAGGAAATATATTAGATATATTTTTCGGACTTGGATGTCCACCTACCAGATCTAGGAATTGGATGGGATCCAATTGATTTTAAAAATCTACCTAGTTAAATTTTATACAACTTGTTGGCCAAAGACAAGGTTGTGTATTATTTAACGGGATCCTAGCCCACTAGGAAATTAGGTTTCCCGAGTACTCAACGGAGGGTTAGAGGCTCGCCGAAAATTAGTGGGAGGCTAGTATTAAATTTACAATTTCGTTTAATACTCGCTAATATGCGCGCTCTATTATTATTATTTCTCGTTATTATATATACTAGGTGGACTAATATTATTCATTTATTGTTTTCTTTGAACAGTTAGACTGTACTCAACACTACTCCATTTGTAGTTGGTTATATAGTTGTACTATAGTAACCATTGCATTTGAGTGTACCCGAAATATTTGATTAGATAGTTGGTCTATAGCAATCAAAATTGCTGGAAAGATAAGCGTTAGAGACATAATAATTGGTGAGAATGTCTTTAATGGCGTAAATTTTCTAGACTATGAAATGAACCTCAGGATAGTCCTCGGAGCTAAGAAATTGCTCTATATAATAGAGAGACCTCTCGGGCCTCAGCCCGGACTTTAGCAGCCAGTATTGTTGGACAATTATGACTCATAGCATCACTATTTGTACAGAACATAGTAATTAGATTACCGGGATATATAAATGATAAAAGTCCTTATGATTAGTTCCGGATTGAGATGATATGAGACAATATCAATCCACGAAGGTTTAATCATTAAATAATCCCTAGTCGTAGTATTATCAAGATTGGACATCGATAATGCGGAATAGACTAGTATTACACTTGTGCGTGTTGTGGGAGCATAACGACATAGTTCTCATATATTTAAGTATTGGATACTTATGCAAGTGTAATAGGAGGTTCTTTTTACCGATGGTACGGAAACAGCTTCGCTCTGGATAGACCCCTTGGAATTCCATTGGTAGTATGACTATGTGTCTATGGAAGTCCGAATCAGGGTAGGTGTATTTGGTCTTAACCTGAGACTTGCACCGCTAATACTTGCGACAATCAATATACTTTGGTTTTGGTCATCCAGGGCTTTAACCGGTTCTGTGTACGCCTCTTCTGGGTATATTGAGAATCGTCGTGTATTGGGTGTGATGTCAAGATGGAAGTATCACTCCAGTCATAGTGGAGATGATGGTCACGTAGGATACAGAACTAGTACTCTCATGTACTACAGTCATCGGGATAATATGACTAGGTCATGCTTATCCGATTATAGAGACTAGTTACCAGAGATACGATATGTGCTTCGTATGGGGCAGATACAATTTCAGCCCCATGCCTAGCACGTGACATCCGATACTGGATCTTAATACGCAATACTACGTATACTACGCCTGATATAGATTACATATTCCTTTAAGAATATTTCTGGAAAATTGGGTAGGCACAGTGCTTTGCTAGAAGCCAACCATGTCTTGTAAATCGGTAAAAGCGTAGTACTAGGTACGTACGTGTTCGGATAGTCCGACAACCGGATTTACTGCCAACATATCCGAGGTTCTCATGGGTCGCTTCCCGAAGATTCACCGATGACGTATGACTTGCACATAATTAATCTAGGATTAATCATTAGAGAGAGAAAAGTAATCTGGGATTAATTACGGAGATATTTTATCTAGGATAAAATATTATTTATAAAGAGAGAGAACGATTAATTTAGAATTAATCGATAAAATAATATATTCGATATATTAAATGAAATTAGATTTCGACTTGGAATTAAAATTAGATTTTAATTCGGGCAAACGAGTTAATTTAGAATTAATTCGCTAGCGACGTGAATAGTAATTTTGCTAGGCAAAATTATTTAATTAAATTTGATTTAATTACGTCGCAACGAAAAATTCGTTAATTCGGAATTAGCGAACCAGAGCCCAGGAGTGTTTGCGGGCCCACTCGCATTTCGAATTCAAGTGCGGCCCACAAGTCACATCACGCGTCACATCATTAGTCATTCAAGTGATGGATGTCTTGTCACTTTGAGTGATGTGATGTCTAGTCACTTTTGAGTGATGTGAATAGTTGAAAGTCTTTTAAAGCCTTGTACTTTTTTTTGGGAAATGGTAATTGACTTTTGGTATTTTGATTTTTCAAATCAAAAACCAAATACACAACACATTTTTTCCTCTCTCTCTCTTCTCCTCTCCAATTCGGCCAAGGGCCTAATTCTCTCAATTTTGCTTCTCTTTGCCGAGAACAACAAGTAAGAACAAGGAAGATTTGTGGCAAATTTTTCCAATGCTAGCACATAAAGAGTCATCCAAAGGTGATAAGGAAACAAACCCTTGAGCATGAAATCCACTCAAAAAGCTTGGAGCTTGTAGATCAGCCATGGAGGGCTTGCCCGAAAATCAAAGGAGCACAAAATGGAGGATTGCCGAGAGCTTCAAAGCTTGAAGAAATTTTTGTTGTTCCTCGCATCGCAAATCCGATCATTGTAAGTATGATTCTGCCATACTTCTTTATTGTATTCTCATATTTTCATTGCTTGAATGATCTTGGGACTATAGTAGAAACCCAACAATGGTATCAAAGCGGTTTTTAAGCATGAAAATGAATTAGGGTAAAAATTGGGTAAAATTGATTTGAGCATGTTTGGATGAAATTGATTGTTTGAGTATGCTTGAATGATGATAACATAGTGTTATGCATGATCAATTTGATGAAAATTAAATTGGATCAAATTTTCCCCAAAATGTTGGCTTGGCCGAAAGTTGGTTCCCTAAATGTCATGGTGATTTTTTTGTTTTTTGAATCATTGGATGAGTTTGAAAGACTTGGGAAATGTTGATTTAGGATTCAATTGGATTGAAATCAGAATTGAACAAAAAACCCCTAATTGCCGTGACTTAGAAGCATGTAAAATGATTGATTTTTTGATTCAATAATGTTGGACATGTGTTGATGATGATTAGCATGATTAATTGAGTAAATTGGTATTTCGGAAATGTTAATTTGGTTAATTAATTATGGCTATACACTTTAATTGATTTAATTGTGATAGTTGGAATATTGTAATTAAATTAATTGGGCTTAATTTGGAATTGGGCTTATAAAGTTGTATTTGGGCTTAATGGGCTTGGTTGGGCCAAGTTTGGTTTAGGTTAATTGGTTGGATCCAATTAGGACCAAAACCATATCCATAAAGTCCAAATATAATTAAATCGACCTTTAAAATTTTTAATTGGACCTAATGGGCCTAAATTGGTTTCTTGGTAAATAAGGGTGATTCCTTAAATGGGCTTTGATAGTTGGGTTTGACCCATATTGTGTTAGACAATTATGACCCATAGCGTCACTGTTTGTAAAAGACATTGTGTTTTTGTACAAAATTAACTATGTAGTAATGAAATTGCCTTTTACCGTTTCGTAATTTATTTACTTTGATATAGAAATGGTAGAAGTCCTTATGATTAGTTACGGATTGAGATGATATGAGACAGTATCAATCCATAAAGGTTTAATCATTAAATATCCCTAGTCGTAGTATTATCGAGACTGGACATCGATAATGCGGAATAAACTAGTATTGCACTTGTGCGCGTTGTGAGGGCATAACAACACAGTTCTCATATGTTTAAATATTGGATACTTATGCAAGTGCGATAGGATGTTGTGTTTTACCGATGGTACGGAAAACAGCTTTGCTCTGAATAGACCCCGTGGAATCCCGTTGGTAGTATGTATATGTGTCTATGGGAGTCCGCTTCAGGGTAGGTGTATTTGGTCTTAACCTGAGACTTGCATCGCTAGTACTTGCGACAATCGGTAAACTTTCGTTTTGGTTGTCCAGGGCTTTAACAGGTTCTGTTTACGCCTCTACTAGGTTTATTGAGAATCGTAGTGTATTGGATGTGATGTCAAGATGGAAGTATCACTTCAGACATATAGAGATGATGATCACACAGGGATTCAAAACTAGTTCTCTGTAGTGTTGCAACCATCGAGATAATATGACAAGGTCATGATTATTCGATTCAAATAGACTAGTTGCTTGATATCCGATATGCGCTTCGTACGGGGCAGACACTATTCCAGCCACAAGCCTTGCACGTGACATCAGATACTGGATCGCTATAGGCAATACGACGTATACTACGCCTGACATAGATTATATATATTCCAGTAAGAATATTTCTGGAGAATTGGGAAGGCACGGTGCTTTGCTAGAAGCCAACCATGTCTTGTAAATCGGTAAGCACGTGGTACGAGGTACTCACTTTATCGGATAGTCCGATAACCGGATTTACTGCCAACATATCCAGAGGTCTCTTATGTCGCTTCCCAAAGATTCACCGATGACAGTTGACTCGATTAGAATTAATCTGGGATTAATTAAGAGAGAGAAAATTAATCTGGGATTAATTGAAGCTTTATTTAATCTGGGATTAAATGTCTTCGGAAGAGAGAGAACACGATTAATTTGGAATTAATCGGTAAAATAAATTTAATAGTTAAATTTGATTTTTCTATTTAATTTATTCGTATGGGCTAAAATTAATATATCAGATATATTAATATGAATTGGATTTCATTACGAAATTAAAGTCGGACTTTAATACGCATGAACGAATTAATTTAGAATTGATTCGTAAATGATGTTCGTAATATATTTGCGAGGCCTCGTTATTTAATTTAATAAGATTTAATTATTTAGCGATGAGAGTTCGTTTAATCGGATTAAACGGATCCGTGCCGCGGTAAATGTTCGTAGAGACATTTGAATTTTGAATTCAAATGTGGGGCCCACTTCACATGTGGTAGTTGGGAGGGTAGTTGGCATTTAAGCCAATACCACTTGCTTTTCAACCACCAAGTTTTGGTTTTGTGAAACCAAGACTCTCAACTACCAAGTTTAGGTGAAAAGGGTAAAACCCTTTTACTAAAACTTATCTCTCTCTTTTTCATTTTGTAACACTTGGAACAAAATAGAAACCCTAGTTCTTTACACTTTGGGCGTGAGCTTCTTGTTCTTATTCTCTTTGATTTTGTGGCAAAATCAAGTTAGCAAGCACTTCAAGGAATCAACAAAGGTGATAGGGAAACAACTCAAAGCTTGGAATCAACACAAAGGTTGGATCTTAGAGATCTTCATTCCTAACTCAAAGCTTGGAATCTACAAAGTTGGATCTTGGAGATCATCTTCTCAAAAATTTAAAAGCTCAAATCCGTTCATTGTAAGTATATTCCGCAACTTATAATGATCTTAATCACATATTTTCATGCTTATTAGATCCTTGACATGTTCTAGGAACACTAACAATGGTATCATGAGCCAATTTTAAGCATGAAATTTTTTAGGGTTCTTGAGCATAAAATTTGGGGCTTTTATGTTTTGAACATGATTCTTTTAAATTGATGCTTTGAGCATGCTTAGAATATGATAACTTAGAGTTATGCATGATTACATTTGTAATAAATTGAATGAATAAAAAAAAATTAAAAATTTCTTAGGGTGGCCGAAACTCACTGCAGTGGACTGCACTGTTTTTTGATTTTTGTAATATGAAATAATGTTTTTAAATGCATGTTTAAATGTTGATTGTTGGTTTGATTGGATTAGAATCAAAGTCAATAATGTTTATGTTAAAATCAAAGAGCATGTTGAGCATGAAATGATGAATTTTGGATTCAATTTGTGTTGAACATGAAATGATGAATTTTTGGCTCAATTTGTGTTGAGCATAAATTGTTGGATTAAGCATGATTAATTAAGTTAATTGGTATTTTGGAAATATTGAGTTTAATTAATTAATCATGGCTAATACACTTTAATTAAAATAATTTTGATATTTGGAATATTATAATTATGTTAATAAGCCTTTAAAAATGAATTGGGCTAAAAGTGTGTATTTGGGCTTAATGGGCTTAGTTTGACCAAGTTTGGTTTTGGACTTTTGGATTGGATCCAATTGGGCCCAAAACCAATTCCATAAAGTCCAAATACATCACTTGGCCCTTTAAAGAATATAATTGGGCCTAATGGGCCTAAATTGATTTGTTGGCAATAGGGTGATTCCTATTGGGCCTTGGCATTTTGGGTTTGATCCATTATGGCCAAAGCCCTTGCCTTAAGAATCGATTAAAAGCCCATTGGACTTTAATTAAAATGACATTGGATGTTATTGGGCCTTTGAGACCCATTAAGATTGGATTTGGAATCCAAGTCTTTAAGGCAAATAAATAAGTGTAAATATTTAATTTGGAATTAAATTGGATTTAGTATTGAATACAAATAAATTGGATTTAAAATTGTAGTTCAAAATAATTCAAGAATACTTACTTTGAGTATTTATTCTTAAACGAGTTTGACTCGCGCAAATCAAATCATTGTTTGAACATTGGATGATCATTAATTCAAAGATTAATTAATTGGATTAGATTGATTGAATAACATGATTTGTATGAATACATGAATGTGTTGTATGAATAATGTATATCGGATGGATATTAGAAGGGCGATGGCAATTTTGGAAATTGTAATAAATTTAGAATTTATTAAATTGGACCTGCGTGTCCAGCCTTTTATCTCCTTATTCTTTGTATTTCTCTTCTCACCAATTCCCCTCAATGTAAATGAGGTTTCTTTATTGTATTATGTTATTGGGTAGAAGTTAGAATAGTTCTAGCCGGGGAGAGGAAATGGAGTGATTTGTTCTAGGAACAATTTGTGACATATCCATCCGCATATCTTTATTAATTTACTTTTTGCTCCTTATGATGTTTTAGAAGCATGCTTAAGGGTGTATGATGAGACCTTAACAAGGATAATAAATTGGTTGCCAATTTACGCGAAAAACCCTCAAAACATATTAAGCGTTTTTCCTTCCGTTGAGTGATTCTTACTCAAGATCCAAAGTTGGCATTGGTTTGTTGGCCAAAGTCAAGACCTTTGTCAATTGCGGATGTGTTTGAATCATGAGAGTTTTGTTCCATATCGGTGTCTTGTCCAAGTCGTGATTTGTTGGCCAAAGTCAAGATCACTTCTTGTCCATCGACATTGATTACGAAGCTTTCCATGTCAATGGGTCCGCTTAACTGGAATCATTAAGCTTGTTGTGCCAAAGCCAAAGCTTAGTTGATTCAGAGGAAAAAGGTTAGGAAAATATATTGGATATATTGGCATATATATTGTATATATGTTTCGGACTTGGAGGTCCACCTACCGGATCTAGGAATTGGATGAGATCCAATTGATCTTAGAGATCTACCTAGTTAAATATCATACAGCTTGTTGGCCAAAGTTAAGGTTGTGTGTTATTTAATGGGATCCTAGCCCACTAGGAAACTAGGTTTCCCGAGTACTCGACAGAGGGTTAGAGACTCGCCGAAAAATAGTGGGAGGCTAGTATTGAATTTGCAATTTCATTCAGATACTTAGCTTTACGCGCTTTCAAATTATTTCGTCAAAATTATTTTTGTTGGACTAATACAATGTTATTTTTCTTGTAACAGTTAGACTGTACCCAAATATCGTTGACTAGATAGTTGGACTATCGTAGTCAAGATGACTGGAAAGGGAAATGTCCGAGACATTATCATGGGCGAAAATGTCTTCAAAGGCACGAACTTTGCCGATTGGGAAATGAATCTAAGGATAGTCCTTGGAGCCGAGAGGCTACTATATACTATACAGAGACCTTTTGGGCCTAAGCCCAAACTTGATGAGCTACTTGAGCTGGAGCTTTGGAAGACTCACAGCGATGATTGTGATACTGCTCAGTCTATTATGCTTGCTTCTATGACTCAGCATTTCTGTCGACAGAACAGGGACTTGGATCCCTATAATATGTTGGCGAGGTTGCAAGATCTTTACCGATCTAACCGAAGGTCGCAGAGATATGAGTTAGTAAAGAAGCTCTTCCGTTCATGTTTGTCAGAAGGCATGTCTATTGTGTCCCATGTGGCACAGATGATTGCTGACATAGATGAGCTGGCTGAGATGGGGATAGTCTTTGAGGCTGAGATTACCACAGATATGGTCCTGCAATCTCTCCCCGACACTTGGAGACAGTTCATCATAAACTATAATTTGATGAACACTGATAATACTCTTGGAGACTTATTGTCGGTTCTCAAGGAAGCCGAGAAAGAGCTGCTTAAGGGCAACAAGCGCGAGGCGCACTTTGCTTCGACATCTCAGACACCGAGGGCTGGGCTCAAGGCGACTGGAGGTGTGAAGAAGAGGAAGAATAAAAGAAAGGGCAAGGCCAAATCGTCAAAGGCTTCTGGGAAGCCTAAGGACAAATCTCAGGATGTTTGCCTCCAGTGCGGCAAGCGGGGTCACTAGAAGCGTGACTGCCGCGAGTACAAGGTGCTCCAGAAGAAGATTAAAGCGGGCAATGCACCGGCTTCATGTATGTTTGTTATTGAAATAAACATGACTACTTCTAGTTTAAAAAATTGGATTTTTGATTCTGGTTGTGGTACTCATATATGTACTGATATGCATGATCTGCAGATTAGCAGGAGACTGGCCTCATGGGAGATTGATCTACGTGTCGGAAATGGGGCACCATTCGCCGTTTTGGCCGTTGGCACTTTTATTTTAGAACTGCCTTCGGGGCATGTACTTAAACTTTCAGATTGTTATTATGTACCTAGTTTGACTAGGAATATTATCTCTGTATCTTGTTTGACCCAATGCGGGTACACTTTTGTATTCCGAAACACTGGGTGTTTTGTTTATAAAGATGATTTTGAGATATGTTCTGCTGATGCTAATAATGGTCTTTATATTTTGAATATAAATCAATCTCAAACATATAATGTAACAAATAAAAGGCTCAAACTAAGTAACAAAGATGAAACTTATATGTGGCATTGTCGTCTGGGACACATTAACAAGACTCGCATATCCACACTTTTGAAGAGTGGGTACTTGGACGAATTTGATCCAAATTCATATGACGTCTGCGAATCTTGCTTATTAGGCAAAATGCCTAAATCACCTTTTAGCGGTAAGGGTGAACGCGCCACCGAACTGTTAGCCCTCGTTCATTGTGACGTATGTGGGCCCATGTCTAGCCAGGCTAGAGGTGGATATGAATACTTTGTAACCTTTACGGATGATGCATCACGTTATGGTTATGTGTATCTTATGAGACACAAATCAGAAACTTTTGAGAAATTCAAAGAGTTTCGACACGAAGTTGAAAAACAGACAGGCAAGAGTATAAAGCCATTACGGTCAGACCGTGGTGGCGAATACTTGAGCAATGAGTTTCTAGATTACTTGAAAGAATATGGTATTCTTTCACAGTGGACTCCTCCTGGAACACCGTAATTAAACGGTGTGTCCGAACGGAGAAACCAAACTTTGTTGGACATGGTAAGGTCTATGATGAGTCGCACTGAGCTACCTATTTCCTTCTGGGGATACGCATTAAACAGTGCAATTTTTATTTTGAATGAGGTTCCGTCAAAGTCTGTACAACAGACTCCATATGAGATATGGACAGGAAAGAAATCGGGTTTCTCATTCCTGAAGATTTGGGGATGCTGGGCATACGTCAAACGTTTGGAAGGTACCAAACTCGAGCCCAAATCGGATAAATGCCTATTCGTGGGATATCCTAGGGAAACCAAAGGATATTACTTCTATCACCCACGAGAGAACAAAGTATTTGTTGCTCTATATGCGGTTTTCCTTGAGAAGGAATTCCTAAATGCAGTGGTTAGTGGGAGGAAAGTAGAACTCGATGAAAATCGGAGTGATACTGTTTCTGGCATAGAATCCTCAATGGAACAAGAACAGTCCATCCGGGATGAGACTGTACCATAATCTTCTATTACACAAGGACCGCGTAGGTCGGAGAGAGTCAGAATACAACCTGAGAGGTATGGGTTTCTGATCTCACCTCATGTAGATATTAATCTCATTGAGGATACTAAACCGGCTACATATGAGGAAGCGATACAAGATATCGATTCCGCTTTATGGCAAGAAGCCATGATGTCCGAAATGGATTCCATGTACACCAACCAAGTTTGGACACTAGTTGATGCACCAGAAGGCGTAAAGCCTATTGGATGCAAATGGGTCTTCAAGAAGAAGACCGACATGGATGGCAACGTACAAACGTACAAAGCTAGGCTTGTAGCGAAGGGGTATCATCAACGACATGGTGTCGATTACGACGAAACTTTCTCACCCGTTGCCATGATTAAATCTATTCGGATAATGCTTGCTATTGCTGCATATTTCGACTACGAGATATGGCAGATGGACGTTAAAAACGCTTTCCTTAACGGAAACCTTTTGGAGGATGTTTATATGCAACAGCCTGACGGTTTTATCGTGCCTAAACTTGCAAACAAGGTTTGTAAGTTAAATCGGTCCATTTATGGACTGAAGCAATCATCGCGGTCATGGAACCAACGTTTTGATGAGATCATAAAAGAATATGATTTCATTCAAAACGAAGATAATCCTTGTGTATATAAGAAGGTTAGTGGGAGAGCACTGACTTTTATTGTCCTTTATGTTGATGATGTATTGCTTATGGGCAATGACATTCCCATGTTAACATCGGTGAAAGCTTGGCTTTCATTAAAATTCTCCATGAAAGATCTGGGAGAAGCAGCCTATATTCTAGGAATAACGATCTACCGGGATAGATCTAGAAAACTGCTTGGACTCTCCCAGAGCACGTACATTGACAAAGTGTTGAAAAGATTCAACATGGATCAGTCCAAGAGGGGACTGTTGCCAGTATCACATGGCATCACTCTATCTAAGGACATGTGTCCTAAAACTCAAGAAGAGAGAAACAGCATGAGTCGGATACCGTTCACCTCGGCAGTCGGATCGATCATGTATGCCATGATATGTACGCGACCTGATGTCTCGTATGCTTTGAGCATGTGTAGTCGTTATCAGGCCGATCCAGGTGATGGTCACTGGATGGCGGTTAAGAACATCCTTAAGTATCTTAGACGAACTAAGGATGCTTTCTTAGTTTATGAAGATGGAGAACTTGAGGTAATTGGGTATACCGATGCAAGTTTCCAAACCGATAAAGACGACTCTAAGTCGTAATCCGGGTACATATTTTGTTTGAACAACGGAGCAGTAAGCTGGAAATATTCCAAGCAAGAGACTGTTGCCGATTCAACAACAGAAGTGGAGTATATCGTTTCAGCTGAAGCAGCAAAAGAGGTAGTTTGGATCCGTAAATTCCTAATTGGATTAGGAGTAGTTTCGTTAGCAGCTGAGCCCGTTCCATTATATTGTGACAATAACGGGGCTATAACGCAGGCTAAGGAACCGCGGTCTCATCAACGATCCAAGCATGTTCTTCGACGTTTCCATCTGATTCGTGAGATCATACATCGTGGCGATGTGAAGACTGAGAAGGTCGCATCAGATGACAACATTGCAGATCCGTTGACGAAAGCTATTTCAGAGCAGAAGTTTGAAAAACATATACATAGTTCAGGAGAAGCTTGAGTGACTGGCTATAGGCCAAGTGGGAGATTGTTAGACAATTATGACCCATAGCGTCACTGTTTGTAAAAGACATTGTGTTTTTGTACAAAATTAACTATGTAGTAATGAAATTGCCTTTTACCGTTTCGTAATTTATTTACATTGATATAGAAATGGTAGAAATCCTTATGATTAGTTCCGGATTGAGATGATATGAGACAATATCAATCCATAAAGGTTTAATCATTAAATATCCCTAGTTGTAGTATTATCGAGACTGGACATCGATAATGCGGAATAGACTAGTATTGCACTTGTGCGCGTTGTGAGGGCATAACGACACAGTTCTCATATGTTTAAGTATTGGATACTTATGCAAGTGCGATAAGATGTTGTGTTTTACAGATGGTACGGAAAACAGCTTTGCTCTGAATAGACCCCGTGGAATCACGTTGGTAGTATGTATATGTGTCTATGAGAGTCCGCTTCAGGGTAGGTGTATTTGGTCTTAACCTGAGACTTGCATCGCTAGTACTTGCGACAATCGGTAAACTTTCGTTTTGGTTGTCCAGGGCTTTAACAGGTTCTGTTTACGCCTCTACTAGGTTTATTGAGAATCGTAGTGTATTGGATGTGATGTCAAGATGGAAGTATCACTTCAGACATATAGAGATGATGATCACACAGGGATTCAGAACTAGTTCTCTGTAGTGTTGCAACCATCGAGATAATATGACAAGGTCATGATTATCCGATTCAAAGAGACTAGTTGCTTGATATCCGATATGTGCTTCGTACGAGGCAGACACTATTCCAGCCGCAGGCCTTGCACGTGACATCAGATACTGAATCGCTATACGCAATACGACGTATACTACGCCTGACATAGATTATATATAATCCAGTAAGAATATTTCTGAAGAATTGGGAAAGCACGATGCTTTGCTAGAAGCCAATCATGTCTTGTAAATCGGTAAGCACGTGGTACGAGGTACTCACTTTATTGGATAGTCCGATAACCAAATTTACTGCCAACATATCCAGAGGTCTCTTGGGTCGCTTCCCAAAGATTCACCGATGACAGTTGACTCGATTAGAATTAATCTGGGATTAATTAAAAGAGAGAAAATTAATCTGGGATTAATTGAAGCTTTATTTAATCTGGGATTAAATGTGTTCGGAAGAGAGAGAACACGATTAATTTGGAATTAATCGGTAGAATAAATTTAATAGTTAAATTTGATTTTTCTATTTAATTTATTCGTATGGGCTAAAATTAATATATCAGATATATTAATATGAATTGGATTTCATTACGAAATTAAAGTCGGACTTTAATACGAACGAACGAATTAATTTAGAATTGATTCGTAAATGATGTTCGTAATATATTTGCGAGGCCTCGTTATTTAATTAAATAATATTTAATTATTTAGCGACGAGAGTTCATTTAATCGGATTAAACGGATCCGTGCCGCGGTAAATGTTCGTAGAGACATTTGAATTTTGAATTCAAATGTGGGGCCCACTTCACATGTGGTAGTTGGGAGGGTAGTTGGCATTTAAGCCAATACCACTTGCTTTTCAACCACCAAGTTTTGGTTTTGTGAAACCAAGACTCTCAACTACTAAGTTTAGGTGAAAAGGGTAAAACCCTTTTACTAAAACTTATCTCTCTCTCTCATTTTGTAACACTTGGAACAAAATAGAAACCCTAGTTCTTTACACTTTGGGCGTGAGCTTCTTGTTCTTCTTCTCTTTGATTTTGTGGCAAAATCAAGTTAGCTAGCACTTCAAGGAATCAACAAAGGTGATAGGGAAACAACTCAAAGCTTGGAATCAACACAAAGAATGGATCTTGGAGATCTTCATTCCTAACTCATAACTTGGAATCTACAAAGGTTGGATCTTGGAGATCATCTTCTCAAAAATTTAAAAGCTCAAATCCGTTCATTATAAGTATATTCCGCAACTTATAATGATCTTAATCATATGTTTTCATGCTTATTAGATCCTTGGCATGTTCTAAGAACACTAACATATTGACCAAAGTCCATGCCTTAAGAAATTAATTGAAAGCCCATTGGACTTTAATTAAATTGACATTGGATGTTAATTGGGCTTTGAGACCTGTAATGATTAGATTTAGAATCTAAGTCGCTAAAGGCACATTAATAAAGTGTAATTATTTAATTTAGAATTAAATAAAGAATTAGTATTAAATAAAAATTAAATTGGATTTAATATTGTAGTTTGATATAATTCAAGAATTCGTACTTTGAGTACTTATTCTTAAAACGAATCGGACTCGCGCAAAATCAAATCGTTGTTTGAACATTGGATGGTCATTTATTTCAGATTAATTAATTGGATTAGATTGATTGATAACATGCTTTGTGTGAATACATGGATGTGATGTTTGAATAATGTATATCGGATGGATATTAGATGGGTGAGGGTAATTTTGGAAATTGTTGTAATAAATTCAGAATTTATTAAATTGGACCTGCGTGTCCAGCCTATTACCTCTTGACTCTTTGTATTTCTCTTCTCACCTATTCCCCTCAATGTTAATGAGGTTTCTTTAGAAGTGTTATGTAATTGGGTAGAAGTAAGATTTGTGCTAGCGGGAGAGAGGAAATGGAGAGATTTGTTCTAGGAACAAGTTGTTTTAAATATCCATCCGCATATCATTATTAATTTATTACGCGCCTTATTATGTTTTTAGAATGCATGTTTAAGGGTGTATGATGAGACCTTAACAAAGATAATTAATTGGTTGCCAATTACGCGAAAAACCTTCAATATATATTAAGCGTTTTTCCTTCCATTGAATAATTCATTCTCAAGATCCAAGATTGGCACTGGTTTGTTGGCCAAAGTCAAGGCTTTTGTCCATCGCGGATGTGTTTGAATCATTAAGGCTTTATTCCATATCGCATGTCTTGTCCAAGTTGTGATTTGATGGCCAAAGTCAAGATCACTTCTTGTCCATCGACATCGATTACGAACCGTTCCAAAGTCAATAGGTCCCGCTTAACTGGAATCATTAAGTTTGTTGTGCCAAAGCCAAAGCTTAATTGATTCAGAGGAAAAAAGGTTAGGGAATATATTGGATATATTGGCATATATAAGATATATGTTTCGGACTTAGATGTCCACCTACTGGATCTAGGATTTAGATGAGATCCAATTGATCTTAGAGATCTACCTAGTTAAATATCATACAGCTTGTTGGCCAAAGTCAAGGTTGTGTGTTATTTAACGGGATCCTAGCCCACTAGGAAACAAGGTTTCCTGAGTACTCAACAGAGGGTTAGAGGCTCACCGAAAAATAGTGGGAAACAAGTATTAAATTTACAATTTCGTTTAGATACTTGCCAATATGCGCTCATTTCAATTTTTCGTCATTAACGTAAATATTTATTAGTTGGACTAATATTTAATCGTTGTTTTAAATTAAACAGTTGGACTGTATTCAAACTACTTCAATTTATAGTTGATTATATAATTAGATTATAGTAATCAATATATTTGAATTTAACCAATTAAATTATAGTTTATTATATAGTTAGACTATAGTAATCATTATATTAAATAGTACCTGAAATCGTTGATTGGATAGTTGGACTATAGCAATCAAGATAATTGAAAGATTAACGTTTAAAACATAATCCTGGGTGAAAATGTCTTTAAGCGGCTTTAATTTTCAAATTGGGAATAAAACCTCAGGATAGTCTTGAAAACTAAGAAGTTATTCTATTCAATAGAAAAACCTCTTGGGCCTAAGCCCGGAGTTGAGCAAATAGTAGAACATGATCTTTGGAAGATTCATGTGATGATAACTTTAGTACTCAATCCGTTATAATTAACGCAGTAACACTTTAATTTCGTCGTCAAAATTAAGGATTAGATCCTTGTACCATGATGATGAAATTAAAGATCTTCATAGATCTATTCTTATATCTTAGAAGTACAAATTACAAAAGAAGCTCTTTAGCTCGTGTATGTCAGAGGGTACATCTGTCGAGCACTAAGTATCACAGATGATTGCTGACATCGATCAGCTAGGTTAGCTGGGCAAAACCTACCTGGCTGAAACTACCAAAGATTTTATCTTATAGTCTCTACCCGAAGGCTGGGGCAGGTTCATTATGAACCAAGAGTAAACTCTTGGAGAGTTGATGGCTTTGCTCTAGGAAGCAAAGCCAGAGCTTCTAAAAAGGGCAAAGGTAAAATCATCAGTCTTCTGGGAAGACAAAGGACATATCCCAAGATGTCTGCCTAAACTGTGGCAAACGGGGTCATTGGAAGCGTGACTTCCGTATGAACAAGACAGACATGAAGGAAGTGAAGAGGGGCAAGGCTCATGCTTCAAATATGTTTGTCATAAACATGTTCACTATTAGTTTCAAAATTGGATTTTGATACTAGATATGGTACATAAATATGTAGTGATGTGCGGTATCTGCTGATTAGCAGGACACTGACTTCAGTTGAGATTTACCTGCGAGTCGAAAACGGGACAAGATTCGATGTTTTAACCGTAGATACCTAAGTTTAGGAACTACCCTTTAGGTGTGTAATTAAATTAGGAAACTGTTACAATGTAACTAGTTTGACTAGAAACATTATCTTTATACCAGAGTATAATCCGTTGCGGATATACCTTTATATTCTAGAACACTAAAGTGTTTTATTTTATAAAGATGATATTGAGATAAACACATTAGATGTGAATAACAATATTTATATTTTGAATATAAATGAATCTCAAACGTATATCATGACAAACAAATAGCTCAAACTGAATTAATCAGATGAGACTTACTTGTGGCATTGTTGTTTGGGACACAATAAACAAGACTCGTATATCCACACTTTTGAAGAATGGATACTAGGACGAATTTGATCCTATTCAAATGATGTCTACGAATCTAGTTTATTAGGCAAAGTGCCTAAAACACCTTTTACTTGGTAAAAGTGGAAGTGCCACCGATCTGTTAGTCCTCATTCATAGTGACATAAGTGGGCCCATATCTAGCTAGGCTAGAGGTGGATATGAACACTTTGTAACCTTTACGGATGTGGCATCGCGTTATGGTTATATGTTTCATTTGAAACACGAATCAGAAACTTTTGATAGATTCAAAGAGTTTCGACACGAAGTTGATAGACAGATCAGCTAAAGTATAATACTGTCACGGTTAGAACGTGGTGGAAAATACTTAAGCAATAAGTTTCTCGATAACCTGAAAGAGTATAATATTCTTTCATAGTGGACTCTTTTCGGAACACCTCAATTTGACGGTGTATCCGAACAGAGAAACCGAATTTTGTTGGACATGATAAGGTTATTCATGAGTCGCTATGAGCTACCATTTCCTTCAATGGATATGCATTAACAGTGCAAAACTTATTTTGAATAAGGTTCCATAAAAATCTATTTGACAGACTTCATATTAGATATGAACAGAAAAGAAACTGGGTTTTCTCATTCCTGAAGATTTAGGAATGCTAGGCATATGTTTGGATGATACCAAACTAGAACCCAAATCGAATAAGTGCCTAGTTGTAGGTTATCCTAGGGTAACCAAAGTATAGTACTTATACAACTCACAAGAGAACAATGTAATTGTTACTCGCCATGCGGTTTTCCTAAGAGGAATACCTATATGCAGTGGTAAGTGGGAGGAAAGTAAAACTCGATGAAAATCGGAGTAATACTATTCCAGGCACCGAATTCTTAATGGAACACAAATAGTTCATCAAGGATGAAACTATACCAATAATATTCGAATACACAAGAACTGCGCAAGTCGGAGAGAGTCTGAAAACAACCTGGGAGGTATGGGTTTCTGATCTCACCTCGTAAAGATGTCAATCTTATTGAGGAAGAAAAACTGACTACGTATGAGGAAGTGATACAAGGTATCGACTCCCTTTTATGGCAAAGTGCCATGAAGTCCGAAATGGATTCCATGTATACCAACTAAGTTTGGACACTAGTTGATGTACCGGAAGGCATTGTGCCTACTGGTACTATATAAGTCTTTAAGGAAGACATACATGGATGGCAACATACAAACGTACAAAACTAGGCTTGTAGCGAAAAGGTATTGTTATCAACATTGTGTCGATTACGACGAAACCTTTTACTAGTTGCCTTGGTTAAATCCATTTGGATAATGCTTGCTGATGCTGCATGTTTCATTTATGAAATATGACAACTGAACGTCAAAATCGGTTTCCTTAAACGGAAACCTTTTGGAGGATGTTTACAACATCTTGACGGTTCTATCGTACCAAAACAAGCAAACAAGGTTTTCAAGTTAATTCGATCCATTTATGGATTGTAGCAAGCATTGGGTTCTTGGAACTATATCGTTTTGATGTAATCATAATGGTATATGATTTAATTCAAAATGAAAAATGATTCTTGTGTATATAAGAGGGTTAGTGGGAGCGCACTGACAGTGACTATCCTAAATAATGATGATATATCATTTCTTGGAAATGATATTCCTATAATACAATTGGTGAAAGCTTCGCTTTCATGAAAAATTCTCCGTAGAATACTTGGGTTAGACAACCTTTATTCTAGGAATAAGGATCTACTGGGATAGATCTGAAAGTTGTTGGCACTCTCCGAGAACTTGCACATTGAAATAAATGTACGTGACCTAGTGTCTCATATGCTTTGAGCATATTGAGTCACAATCAGGCCAATCCAAGTGATAGTCACTGGATTGATGTTAAGAACATCCTTAAGTATCTTAGAAGATCTAATGATGCTTTCTTAAGCTATGGAGAAGGAGAACTTGAAGTGATTGGGTTCACCGTTGCAAGTTTCCTAACCGATGAAAACGACTATAAGTCGTAATAAAGGGTACTATATAGTTTGAATAACGGAACAGTGAGCTGGAAATCTTCCAAGCAAGATACTGTTACCGAATAAACAATAAAAGCGGAATATTGCTGCAGCTGAGGCAGCAATAGAAGCCATATGGATCTTAATAATCCTAATTAGATTAGGAGTAGTTCAGTTAGCAGCTGAGCTCGGCTACAACACATGCTAAAGAATTAATGGTCTCATCAATGATCCAAGTATATACTTCAACTATTCATCTGATTCGTTCGGATCATACATCGTGGCGATGTGATGATCGAATAAATCGCAACAGATGATAACTTTTCAAATACGCTGATAAAAGTAGTTTCTCAGCAGAAGTTTGAGCGACCCGTACATAGTTCAAGTGTAGGACACTTGAGTGATTGGCTATAGGCCAAGTGGGAGATTGTTGGACAATTATGACCCATAACATCACTATTTGTACAGAACATGGTGTTATTGTAAAAATTAACTATGTGACAAAAGAAATTGCTCTTTTATCATTTGTAATTAGATTACCGGGATATATAAATGATAAAAGTCCTTATGATTAGTTCCGGATTGAGATGATATGAGACAGTATCAATCCTCGAAGGTTTAATCATTAAATAATCCCTAGTCGTAGTATTATCGAGATTGGACATCGATAATGCGGAATAGACTAGTATTACACTTATGCGCGTTGTGGGAGCATAACTGCATAGTTCTCATATATTTAAGTATTGGATACTTATGCAAGTGTAATAGGAGGTTGTGTTTACCGATGGTACGGAAACAGCTTCGCTGTGGATAGACCCCTCGAAATTCCATTAGTAGTATGACTATGTGTCTATGGAAGTCCGAATCAGGGTAGCTGTATTTGGTCTTAACCTGAGACTTGCACCGCTAATATTTGCGACAATAAATATACTTTGGTTTTGGTTGTCCAGGGCTTTAATCGGTTCTGTGTACGCCTCTTCTGGGTATATTGAGAATCGTAGTGTATTGGGTGTGATGTCAAGATGGAAGTATCACTCCAGTCATAGTGGAGATGATGGTCACGTAGGATACGAAACTAGTACTATTATGTACTGCAGTCATCGGGATAATATGACTAGGTCATGCTTATCTGATTATAGAGACTAGTTACCAGAGATCCGATATGTGCTTCATACGGGGCAGACACAATTCCAGCCCCAGGCCTAGCATGTGACATCCGATACTGGATCGTAATACGCAATACTACGTATACTACGCCTGATATAGATTACATATTCCTTTAAGAATATTTCTGGAGAATTAGGTAGGCTCGGTGCTTTGCTAGAAGCCAACCATGTCTTGTAAATCGGTAAAAACATAGTTAGGTACGTACGTGTTCGGATAGTCTGACGACCGGATTTACTGCCAACATATCCGGGGATCTCATGGGTCGCTTCCCGAAGATTCACCGATGACGTATGACTCGCACATAATTAATCTAGGATTAATTATTAGAGAGACAAAATTAATCTGGGATTAATTACGGAGATATTTTATTTGGGATAAAATATTATTTATAAAGAGAGAGAACGATTAATTTGGAATTAATCGATAAAATAATATATTCGATATATTAAATGAAATTAGAATTCGACACGGAATTAAAATTAGATTTTAATTTGGGCAAACGAGTTAATTTAGAATTAATTCGCTAACGACGTGAATAGTAATTTTGCTAGGCAAAATTATTTAATTAAATTTGATTTAATTACGTTGCAACGGAAAATTCGTTAATTCGGAATTAGCGAACCAGAGCCCGGGAGTGTTTGCGGGCCCACTCGTATTTCGAATTCAAGTGTGGCCCACAAGTCACATCACGTGTCACATCATTAGTCATTCAAGTGATGGATGTCTTGCCACTTTGAGTGATGTGATGTCTAGTCACTTTTGAGTGATGTGAATAGTTGAAAGGCTTTTAAAGCCTTGTACCTTTTTTTGGGAAATGGTAATTGACTTTTGGTATTTTGATTTTTGAAATCAAAAACCAAATACACAACACATTTTTTCCTTTCTCTCTCTTCTCCTCTCCAATTCGGCCAAGCGCCAAATTCTCTCAATTTTGCTTCTCTTTACCGAGAACATCAAGTAAGAACAAGGAAGATTTGTGGCAAATTTTTCCAATGCTAGCACATAAAGAGTCATACAAAGGTGATAGGGAAACAAACCCTTGAGCATGGAATCCACTCAAAAAGCTTGGAGCTTGTAGATCATCCATGGAGGGCTTGACCGAAAATCAAAGGAGCACAAAATGGAGGATTGCCGAGAGCTTCAAAGCTTGAAGAAATTTTTGTTGTTCCTCGCATCGTAAATCCGATCATTGTAAGTATGATTCCTCCATTATTGTATTCACATATTTTCATTGCTTGAATGATCTTGGGACTATAGTAGAAACCCAACAAGTAGAGCATGAGCTTTAGAAGACTCACCGTGATGATAACTTTACGGCTCAATCCGCTATGCTTGCTGCAATGACTCCTCAGTTTTGTCGTCAGAACAAGGGATTGGATCATTATGCAATGATTTTGAAATTGAAGGATCTTCATAGTTCTAATCTTAGATCTCAGAAGTATGATTTGCAAAAGAAGCTCTTTCGCTCTCGTATGTCAGAGGGTACATCTGTCGAACACTACATATCGTAGATGATTGCTGATATCGAACATCTGTGTTAGATGGGCATTACCTTCGAGGCCGAGACTTCCATAGATTTGATCTTACAGTCTATGCCCGATTTCTGAGGCGGGTTCATCATGAACTATAATATGATGAACCAAGAGAAAATTCTTGGAGAGTTAATGGCTAGCTGAAAGAGGCAGAGCCAGAGCTTCTGAAAGGAAAGAAGTGTGAAGCGCATCTTACTTCGACATCCAAGAAGGTAAAGGCTTGGCCGAAGACTTCTGGGGGTGTGAAGAAGAAGAAGAGATGAAGAAGAAGAAGAAGGGCAATGCTAAATCGTCACAGTCTTCTGGGAAGACAAATGACAAATCCCAAGACGTCTACCTACATTGTGGCAAACGGGGTCACTGGAAGTGTGACTGTCGTAAGTTCAAGGTGGACTTGGAGGAAACGAAGGTGGGAAAGGCTCCGGCTTCAAGTATGTTTGTTATTGAAATAAACATGTCTACTACTAGTTTCAAAAATTGCTTTTTGATATTGGATGTGGTACTTACATATGTACTGATGTGCAGGAGCTCCAGATTAGCAGGAGACTGGCTTCAGGGGAGATCGACATGCGAGTCGAAAATGGGACAAGAGTCACCGTTTTGGCCGTTGGCACCTATGTTTTAAATCTGCCCTCAGGGCATGTACTTACATTAGGCGACTGTTATTTTGTACCTAGTTTGACTAGGAATATTATCTCTGTATCTAGTTTAACCCGATGTGGGTATACCTTTATATTCAGGAACACTGGGTGTTTTGTTTATAAAGATGATATTGAGATATGTACAGCAGATATGAATAATGGTCTTTATATTTTTAATATAAACGAATCTCAAACATATAACATGACAAACAAAAAGCTCAAATTGAGTAAAACAGATGAGACTTATTTATGTCATTGTCGTCTAGGACACATTAACAAAACTCGTATATCCACACTTTTGAAGAATGGATACTTGGACAGATTTGATCCTAATTCATATGATGTCTGCGAATCTTGTTTGTTAGGCAAAATGCCTAAAACACCTTTTAGTGGTAAATGCGTACGTGCCACCGAGCTGTTAGCCCTCATTCATAGTGACGTATGCGGGCCCATGTCTAGCCAGGCTAGAGGTGGATATGAATACTTTGTAACCTTTACGGATGATGCATCGCGTTATGGTTATGTGTATATTATGAAACACAAGTCGGAAACTTTTGAGAAATTCAAAGAGTTTCGACACGAAGTACAAAAAAAGACTGGCAAAAGTATTAAAACATTGCGGTCGGATCGTGGTGGAGAATACTTAAGTAATGAGTTTCAAGATTACTTGAAAGAATATGGTATTCTTTCACAGTGGACTCCTCCCGGAACACCTCAATTAAACGGTGTGTCTGAACGGAGAAACCGAACTTTGTTGGACATAGTAAGGTCAATGATGAGTCGCACAGAGCTACCGATTTTCTTTTGGGGATACGCATTAAACAGTGCAATACTTATTTTGAATAAGGTTCCGTCAAAGTCTATTGAACAGACTCCATATGAAATATGGATAGGAAAGAAACCGGGTTTCTTATTCCTGAAGATTTGAGGATGTTGGGCATATGTTAAACGTTTGGATAGTACCAAACTAGAACCCAAATCGGATAAGTGCCTATTTGTAGGTTATCTTAAGGAAATGAAAGGATATTATTTCTACAACCCACAAGAGAACAAAATATTTGTTTCTCTTCATTCAGTTTTCCTAGAAAAGGAATTCATGAATGCAGTGGTAAGTGGAGGAAAATATAACTCGATGAAAATCGAAGTGATACTGTTCCTGGCACCGACCCCCTCACAGAATACGAATAGTCCATCAGAGATGAGACTGTTCCATAATCTTCTAATACACAAGAACCACGTAAGTCAGAGAGAGTCAGAAAACAACCTGAGAGGTATGGGTTTCTAATCTCACCTCATGTAGACATTAATCTTATTGAGGAAGATGAACTGGCTACGTATGGGGAAGCGATACAAGGTATCGAATCCGCTTTATGGCAAGAAGCCAAGAAGTCTGAAATGGATTCCATGTATACCAACCAAGTTTGGACACTGGTTGATGTACCAGAAGGCATTAAGCCTATTGGTTGTAAATGGGTCTTCAAAAAAAAGACAGACATGGATGGCAACATACAAACGTACAAAGCTAGGCTTGTAGCTAAAGGATATCGTCAACGACATGGTGTCGATTACGACGAGACCTTTTCACCCATTGCCATGATTAAATCCATATATAATGCTTGCTATTACTGCATATTTCGATTATGAAATATGACAGATGGATGTCAAAATTGCTTTCCTTAACGGAAACCTTTTGGAGGATGTTTATATGCAACAACCTGACGCTTTTGTCGTACCAAGACATGCAAACAAGGTTTGCAAGTTAAACCGATCCATTTATAGATTAAAGCAAACATCGTGTTCTTGGAACCAATGTTTTGATGAGATCACAAAAGAATATGGTTTCTTTCAAAACGAAGATGATTCTTGTGTATATAAGAAGGTTAGTGGGAGCCCACTGACATTCATTGTCCTATACGTTGATGATGTATTGCTTCTTGGAAATGACATTCACATGCTACAATCGGTGAAAGCTTGGCTTTCATTAAAATTCTCCATGAAAGACCTGGGAGAGGCAGCCTTTATTCTAGGAATAAGGATCTATCGAGATAGATCTTGAAAGCTGCTGGAACTCTCCCAGAGCTCGTACATTGACAAAGTGTTGAAGAGATTCAACATGGATCAGTCCAAGAGGGGGCTGCTTCCGGTGTCACATGGCATCTCTTTATCGAATGATATGTGTCCTAAAACGTAAGATGAGAGAGATGCAATGATTCGGATCCCGTATACTTCAGCAGTCGGATCGGTCATGTATGCCATGATATGTACGCGACCTGATGTCTCATATGCTTTGAGCATGTGCAGTCGCTATTAGGCCGATCCAGGTGATGGTCACTAGATTACTGTGAAGAACATCCTTAAGTATCTTAGATGAACTAAAGATGCTTTCTTAGTCTATGGGGAAGGAGAACTTGAGGTGGCTGGGTTCACCGATGCAAGTTTCCAAACAGACAAAGAAAACTGTAAGTCGCAATCAGGGTACCTATTTTGTTTGAACAACGGAGCGGTGAGCTGGAAATCTTCCAATCAAGAGACTATTTCCGATTAAACAACAGAAGCAGAATATATTGCTGTAGCTGAGGTAGAAAAAGAAGCAGTTTGGATTCGTAAATTCCTAATTGGATTAGGAGTAGTTCCGTTAGCAGCTGAGCCCGTACCTTTGTATTGTGACAATAATGGGGCTATCGCACAGGCTAAGGAACCATGGTCTCATCAACGATCCAAACATATACTTCGACGATTTCATCTAATTCGTGAGATCATACATCGTGGCGATGCGAAGACCGAGAAGATCGCATCAGATGAAAACATAATAGATCCGCTGATGAAGGCTATATCTCAGCAAAAGTTTGAGCGACATGTACATAGTTTAGGTGTTAGATACTTGAGTGATTGGCTATAGGCCAAGTGGGAGATTGTTGGACAATTATGACCCATAGCATCACTATTTGTAAAGAATATTATGTTTTTGTACAAATTAACTATGTGACAAAAGGAAATTGCTATTTTATCATTATTGTAATTGGATTACTTAGATATATATTAATGATAAAAGTCCATATGGTTAAATTGGATTAATAAGATATGAGACAGTATTAATCCACGAATGATTTAATCATTAAATATCCATAGTCGAAGTATTATAGAGACTGGACATTGATAATGCGGAATAGACTAGTATTACACTTGTGCGTGTTATGGAAGCTTAATAGCATAGTTCTCATCTATTCAGGTATTGGATACTTATGCAAGTGTAATAAGAGGTTCTGTTAGCCGTTGGACCGGGAATAGTTCGCTCTTGATAGACCCACTCAGAATCACATTGGTAGTATGACTATGTGTCTATGGGAATCTGAATCAGGGTAGGTGTATGTGATCTTTAACCTGAGACTTATGTCGCTATTACTTGCGACAGTCAGTTTACTCTAGTATTGGTCGTCTGGAGCTTTAATAGGTTCTGTGTACGCCTGTATTGGGTTTACTGAGAATCGTAGTGTATTGGATGTGATGTCAAGATGAGAGTATCACTTCAGTCATATGGAGATGATGGTCACACAGGATACAAACTAGTACACTTAAAAGCTGCAACTATCGGATAGTATGACTAGGTCATGACTTCCCGATTAAAGAGATTAGTTACTCGGGATCTGATATATACTTCGTACGGGGCAGACACAGAGCCAGCCCTTGGCCTAGCATATGACATCCGATACTGGATCGTATTACGCATTACATTATATTATTATTACTACGCCTGATACAGATGATATTCCTTGGCGAATATTTCTGGAGAATTGGGCAGGCACAGTGCTTTGCTAGAAGCGAACCATATCTTTTATATCAGTGAGAACATGGTACGAGGTACGCATGTGTTTAGATAGTCCGATAACCGTATTTACTGCCAACATATCCAAGAATCTCTTGGGTCGCTTCCCAAAGATTCACCAATGACATTTGACTCAGATAAAATTAATTTGGGATTAATTATGAGAGAGAAAATTAATCTGGGATTAATTGCGGCAAGAATTAATCTGGGATTAAATTCGTATAGAAGAGAGAACGCGATTAATTTAGAATTAATCGATAAAATAAATTCAATAGTTAAATTGGATTTTTCTATTTAATTTATTTATTTGGGGCTAAAATAATATATCAGATATATTAATTGAAATCAGATTTCAATACGAAATTAAAATTGGATTTTGATTCGGGCGAACGAATTAATTTAGAATTAATTCGAAAGCGACTATCATAATAATTTTGCAAGGCATAATTATTTAATTAAATTGGATTTAATTATGGCGCGAAACGAACCCGATAAAATTGTCCGTGACTTAGTTGTGTGTTGGAGAAGCCAACTTAAATTTTGAATTTAAAATGTGGTGGGACCACATGACTTACATCAAATGTAAAATTTTGATGGAAGTAGTTGGTTTAATTAATTAAGCCTTTATCATTGCCGAATTCTTCTCTTCTTAGTTTTGAAATTTTGCTTCAAAATTTCTACTAAGCTAGTACTTGGAGGAGTCAATTGAGGTGATAGGGAAACTCACCGAAGGAAATACAAACAACATACAACAAGCTTGGAGCTTCATCCAAAAGGAATTTTCGAAATTTCACCAAATAACAATGTAAGTGATTCTGCCACTTTTCTTGATTTTTCACACTTAAAATCATGTTTAGGATCTTGTGGCATGTCTTAGAGACTAACACATTGGTTTATAAAATAAGCCATACCTAGGACATAAATGGACTTACCACGAGTGTGGGAGGAATATAGTCAGAATGATATATGCTGTTTTGATAACCACATGCATCTCATGCATCACATGCATACACGCGTCATGCAAACCCCTTGTCTTTAAAGCCATCATAGATATCCGTTGGGTTAGAAAAGAAGGAAGACTTGTCAAGAAGAGGTTAGCAAGCATGGATGCGTCAGGCAGTGAAGGTGTCCAACATCACCAAAATTACCGAGCAACTACAAGCTTTGACCAGCGCTGGGGCCAATCTGACAGTACCCCGCACGGTGAGAACATAAAATTTTACAGCCAGAGTAGAAAGACCATTGGTGGGCCTTCAGCCAGAAAAAAATTTGTTTGTTTTTAGTCCTTAATAGTTAAGCATAAGTCCAATGATGAAATTGTTTGCTTTATGGTGAAATCTTAGAAACGATAAGTTCTTGATGTACTTTTTTCTGATACTTTGAGTAGTTGATCTATGTTAGACTCGTAAGCACTTAATTATAGGTTTTTAGCAGTGAAAACCTGAGTAGTTGGCAAAGTGACTAGTTGAAGAAATTACAGGTCGATGAATGACCGTTTTCTTAGATGTCTATCCTGATTTGCTTGTGTTATGATGTGTGGTATGGTTGAAAATAAAAGAAAAGTCTCTAAAGAAAAAAAAATTAAACCACATATAACCGATAAGCATGAAGCTACCCATGAGCGAGTATTAAGACCACCATGATGAGAAATGCTACCTTAAAGGGTAGGTGTGATGGAAAAAAAAAGACAAAAGAAAAGAAAAAAAGAAAATCATACCATATTGAGCACATAAAAAGCAATTGCAGAGCATAATTGAGATATCTAGGTTGGTTTGACCCATCGATCCCAATTTTTGAAATGAAATCATTGAGTTGGCTTACCTGGGAACCAAGCTGTAAATGAACCTTTGCACACACACACTGTGAGTCTGGCTTAGATTATTTATTCAAAGACTCGGATTTGAGTTGCATTGAGTGTTTTGAAGGTTCTCTGGTTTCATTACTGGGCATTCTTTGAGGACAATAATATGTGTAACTATTGGGACTATTTCATAGCCCGTAATATAGTATGTCAATACGGAATGCCACATCACATAGTGACGGACAATAGAGTCCAATTTCAGGGAGATGGCACATTTAGAAACCTGAGAATTGAAAGACATGATCTCAAAAGGATGAGGTCGCTTTCAAAAAGGCGTAATCTACTTTGACCCGGTACGGGTAGCGAAGAGAAGAAAGTTGAGCTAGGTATGGGGTGACCAGTCTACCACCCCGCGAATAAGGGACACAACGAGATCTTGAGCCATGAGACCAAAGAGAACTGAGCAATCACCAGAGGAGAATAGGCAGAGGGAAACTATAAGCAGGCCAAGGGGGCGACCAAAGACGTTTCATAGGTAAAAGGGCACTAAAGGCCAAGAGGATCCCTAAAGGGGTGAAGGAAAACCCTCTAACGCAAGGAATGCCTAACCAAGGATGACATCAAGCCAATAGGACAAAGAAAACCCTTCGGAATAGGGAATGCATCCATGCATACATGTCACATACACACAATTTTTGTTTTATGTTCGTAGGCTTTGAAGAAAAAGAAAAAGCGGCACGGACGAGAAACTCTGAGAATAGAGAACAACCTCGGGAATAAGGATGAGCAAGCCGGGAATGGCACTCCAGGAATGGAGAACAACCTCGGGAATAGGGACGAGCAAGTAGGGAATGGCACTCCGGGAATGGAGAACAACCTCGAGAATGAGGATGAGCAACTCCTCGGGAATGAGGATGAGTAAGCTGGGTATAGCACTCCGGAAATGGAGAACAACCTCAGGAATAAGGACGAGCAACTCCTCAGGAATGAGGATGAGCAAGCCGGGAATGGCACTCCGGGAATGGAGAACAACCTCGGGAATGAGAACGAGCTAAGAGCCTTGAGAAAGAGGACAGATCAGGGGGCGAAATGCCTCACCACCCACATTATCACCAGTTTTGGGAATGAATCCCAGGGTCAAGGCCCACATTATCAACAGTTTTGGGAATGAATCCCAGGGTCGAGGCCCACATTATCGACAGTTCAGGAAAGAATCCTAGGGTCGAGGCCCACATTATCCACAGTTTTGGGAATGAATCCCAGGGTCGAGGCCTACATTATCAACAGTTTTGGGAATGGATCCCAGGGTCGAGGCCCATAATATCAACAATTTTGGGAATGAATTCCAGGGTCGAGGCCCACATCATTAATAATTTAAGAATGAATCCCAGAGGTCGAAGCACCTCACTATCATAGAAAAAACTCCCCTGTGGATCGAAGAGTCACGCAGATGGTCCAAAACGCCATCACCCATTCAGTTCAGGAATGAATCCCAGAGGTCGAAGCGTCTCGAAGGTCGAAACACCTCGCCATCAACTCAACTCAGTTCGGGAATGAAGCCGAGGGGTCAAAGAACCTCGCCATCAACTCACCACAGTTTGGGAATGAAGCCCAGAGATCGAAGCATCTCACAACCAGGATGGTTCGGGAATGAAGCCCAGGGGTCGAAGCACCTCGCCATCAACTCAACTCGGTTTGGGAATGAAGCCCAGAGATCGATGCATCTCACATCCATGATGGTTCGGGAATGAAGCCCATGGGTCGAAGCACCTCGCCATCAACTCAACTCGGTTTGGGAATGAAGCCCAGAGATCGATGCATCAAACACACAGGATGGTTAGGGAATGAAGCCCATGGGTCGAAGCACCTCGCCATCAAATCAACACAATTGGGGAATGAAGCCCAGAGATCGAAGAATCTCACACCTAGGATGGTTCAGGAATGAAGCCCAAGGGTCGAATCACCTCGCCATCTACTCAGCATAATTCAGGAATGAAGCCCAAATATCGAAGCATCTCACACCCAGGATGGTTCGGGAATAAAGCCCAGGGGTCGAAGCACCTCGCCATCAACTCAGCATAGTTCGAGAATGAAGCCTAGAGATCGAAGCATCTCACACCCAGAATGGTTCAGGAATGAAGCCCAGAGGTCGAAGCACCTCGCCATCAACTCAACTAGTGCGGGAATGAAGCCAAAAGATTGAAGTATCTCACACCCAAGATGGTTCGGGAATGAAGCCTAGGGGACGAAGCACCTCACCATCAACTCAACTTAGTTCGGGAATAAATCCTAGAGATCGAAGTATCTCAAACCCAGCATAGGACGGGAATAAATCCTAGGGGTTGAAGCACATTGCCATCAACTAAACTTAGAGATTGAAGCATCTCACACCAGCAGTGAAACAACAGGTAAGTCTGGTAATGGCCGACGAACAAGGTAAGCAAAAGTACATGCATGACTTTGATTGGGTTGTCACTGTCACTCACTGCACAAGCCCCATCAAAGTGGGGGCGACTGTAGACACTGAATTTTTACATAAGCCCAATGATGAGCCTCGTATGGAGGCACTACCTGAAAAGTTGCGGAAGTTGCGAAAAATGACTGCCATAAGGAAGGAAAACCTCCAAAATTAGCACCTCATCAGATTCGAATTCACTAGCCAGCCTTAGATTCGCTCAGTCAGTTTCTGTTTCAAACCTTAGCCTCGCCCCAAGACCCTATGCATCCATCCACACGCCCAAGGCCCATGTAATCCAACCCATGCACATGCCCAAATCTTCCCAAATATATAAAATTCTATGCAATTCACATGTGCAAATTCTCTCATCAACACCTTCCAATTTAACAAGATTTGAAATCTCATGCATTCCACATGCTAAAATCCCCTCAAATCACTTTCCGATTTAATGAGATTTTGAAATCACCTCATCACCAAATTTACAAGATTCTTTCCCAAAATAAATTTCAAAAATAGACATGATTTGTTCCCTTATTTAGAGATCCTTTCAAAATATTATAAAAGGGACACCAAATCATCACAAAGAGGGGCTTCAGGTGTGAACTACAAAGAAAAACCCTAGACCTTGGATGACTCCCTTCTTCTTCTTCTTACCACCGAAACTACACACAAATACAACCCTGAAACACCGAAAAAACACAACCCTGAAATACCGAGAAACACAACCCTGAAACACCAAAAAACAAACAGCAAACCAAAATCGAAAACACCAACCAACTAAAACCGAAACAAACCAGCAACCCACCACCATGAAACATAGCAAAAAAATCGAAACAAACCAGCAAAAATAACCAACCAAACAACCAAAAATAGCAACCTAAATCACCGAAACAGTGAGCCAAAATAGTGAACCAAAATAACCAAAAACAGCAGCTCAAAACACCAAAAAACAGCAGCCAAAACAACCAAAATAGCTGCCCCAAAACAACCAAAACATCAACCCAAAATCACCAAAATCAACAGCTAAAATAACCAAAAATAGCAGCAAAAAACAACAAAAAACAGCAGCAAAAAACAACCAAAAATAGCAAACAGCGCAACCAGTAAACCAGCAAAACAGCAACCAGAAAACAACAACCAAAAACAGTAAAACAGTAACCAAAAACATCAAAACAGCAACCAGAAACAGCAAACCAGCAACCTGAAACAGCGAACCAAGTTTCGATCCTTCCGGCAACGGCCTAACGCACTTCCGAGAAATCAACTTTAAAGGTAAGACCCGAGGGCACCCTTACCCTATTTATTTTTATAATTCCGGATGTTACTTGCCTGGCTGGACTTTAAATACGTCCAGCCGGTTATGCGAAGTTCTACATCAAAGACGACCAAATTTCTGGTCACATTCTTTTCTTTCATCGGAATTTTGTTATTTATTTATTTATTATCTATTTAGTGCTATCTTTTTTTTTATTATTTATTTATTCACTTTCATCGTTATTTTATTATTTCGCATTTATTTTGTAATTTATCTTTTTTTTTATCATTGTTTCATTATTTTGCCCTTTTATTTTATTTATTCATGTTGGTGATTATCTGTATATGCATGGTTATTTTTTTTATATCCGTGTACATTGCATTGATGATTATGCATGTTATTATCCCTTGCAGTATATCGGATGGAAACTCAGACGTAAATTTCGTAGCCGATTCCGAATGGATGGTAGTGCGATTTGTACTTGGGATACAACTCCACGTACCACTCGGGAAATATTCATATATGCGTGATTAACCCCCTTTTGTTTACTATTTATTTATTGACACTTTATTTGCTTTTGATTATTATGATTCTTGTTATCGTACCTTGTATTTCTTAATTTAATTTGCTTTTATTTATATTAATGTTTATGGGTGTGTAAATTTGTGTGTTTATTTGAGTTATCTTGCATGAACTGCATAAGACTTGGCTATACCATTGTGTGAACCAGTCCATTATACTAGCATAAGTAAGGGACCATTCCAAACCCAACGGTTTGAGGTCTTCCATTGCGAGGGGTGAGTGCGGAATTAAATCTTTTCCTAGTTCACACTGGGTGGTGACTCCTTTATTCTCCGATTTAGTCCCCCGCGGGCTACTATGTACTCTCTACGGGCTGTGAGCCCAATAGTGTCGTGGTCGCCGAGCATCATAGGCATAGCGGTAAACCCCGCTTCGCTCCTACAGATGGCGACTCCACTGAGGATAGAGAATCAGCCCCGAAACCATACCTTGTAGTGTTCGTGGCTTTGGCTTTGGTTACCCAAGTCTCATATATTTTGCATACCCTTCTTACCCCGATGGCATCATGTATCATGAAGTTATTTTCACTCCTTAAGGCGGTGGATCGTTATGTTATGATAACCATCACTCGTTGGCACGTACCCTAGGGTATTAAAAAGGCGCGCTCACTTGGTCGCTCGAACCCTTGAGTGAGGAGACCTAGTTGTGAGCAACCCTTCGCCGATGAGAGCCTATATCCATACCCTTGTATGCCCATATATGAACCATAGTTTTATGTCCTATAGAAGCTACCTCTATGCTTGTGTTTGGGACCATTATCATTTGGATCCATTTGGGCTTCTCGTCATAGGATACGGACTTGTTGGGCCACTTAAACTGGGATGAGTTTATATCTTATGATGGTTGGGCCAAAAGTTTTCAAAATGATGATGGACCACCTTGTGTTTGGCCCCCTATCATTTGAATTTATTTAGCCACCTTATCGCAAAAGTGTAAACCTGATGGGCCTTTTCAACTGGGACAAGTTTACACCTCGCGATAATCTGATTGAACGCTTTAAAATGATAACGGCCCAACTTGTATGAAAACCTTGATGGACTTAGAAGGTCCAAACATGATCCGAATATGCCAGATGCATGAGTCCGATATCCACACTAGCTTTCATCCAGGAAGGGTACGCCTTGTTATGGCATATTTGTATACTTTTGGATATCTCCAAGTCCATCCCCGCCACAACCATGATTACCGAAGGCCCAATTCATCATTTCTAGATAATGGTACGATCCCCATAATAGACTGAGGTAGCCAAGGTTCACCTTTGTAGCGTAGGAGAGAACGATTTTGTGTACCCCACATTATGTTGGACAATTAGGACCCTTAGCATCACTATTTGTAAAAAAAAACATTGTGTTTTTGTAAGATATGAGATAATATTAACTATGTGACAAAAGAAAATTGCTATTTTATCATTATTGTAATTTGATTACTTGGATATATATTAATGATAAAAGTCCAAATGGTTAAATCAGATTAATAAGATATGAGATAATATTAATCCATGAACGGTTTAATCATTAAATATCTCTAGTCGAAGTATTATCGAGACTGGACATTGATAATGCGGAATAGACTACTATTACACTTGTGCGCGTTATGGAAGCTTAACGATATAGTTCTTATATATTTAGTTATTGGATACTTATGCAAGTGTAATATGAGGTTCTATTAGCCGTTGGACCGGGAACAGTTTGCTCTGGATAGACCCACTCGGAATCCCATTGGTAGTATGACTATGTGTCTATGGGAATCCGAATCAGGGTAGGTGTATGTGATCTTTAACCTGAGACTTACGTCGCTATTACTTACGATAATTAATTTACTTTATTATTGGTCGTCTGGAGCTTTAACAGGTTCTGTGTACGCCTGTATTGGGTTTACTGAGAATCGTAGTGTATTGGATGTGATGTCAAGATGAGAGTATCACTTCAGTCATATGGAGATGATGGTCACACATGATACAAAACTAGTACACTTAAAAGCTGCAACTATTAGGATAGTATGACTAGGTCATGACTTCCCGATTAAAGAGATTAGTTACTCGGGATCTGATATATACTTCGTACGGGAAAGACACAGAGCCAGCCCTAGGCCTAACATGTGACATCCGATACTGGATCGTATTACGCATTATATTATATTAGTATTACTACACCTGATACAGATGATATTCATCGGCTAATATTTCTGGAGAATTGGGTAGGCACGGTGCTTTGCTAGAAGCCAACCATGTCTTGTAAATCGTTGAGAACATGGTACGAGGTACGCATGTGTTCAGATAGTCCGATAACCGTATTTACTGCCAACATATCCAGGAATCTCTTGGGTCGCTTCCCAAAGATTCACCAATGACATTTGACTCAGATAGAATTAATATGGGATTAATTATGAGAGAGAAAATTAATATGGGATTAAATTCGTATAGAAGAGAGAATGTGATTAATTTAGAATTAATCGATAAAATAAATTTAATAGTTAAATTGGATTTTTCTAGTTAATTTATTTATTTGGGGCTAATATAATATATCAGATATATTAATTGAAATCAGATTTCAATACGAAATTAAAATTGGATTGTGATTCGGGCGAACGAATTAATTTATAATTAATTCGAAAGTGACTATCGTAATAATTTTACGAGGCATCATTATATTATTAAATTGGATTTAATTATGGCGCGACGGTAAATTCATTTATTTGGAATTAAATGAACCCGATAAAATTACCCGTGACTTAATTGTGTGTTGGAGAAGCCAACTCAAATTTTGAATTTAAAATATGGTGGGACCACATGACTTACATCATATGTCAAAATTTGATGGAAGTATTTGGTTTAATTAATTAAGCCTTTAACACACACAACAAAAAAAGGTTTTTGGAAACTATTCACTTTCTTCTCTCTTCTCATTGCCGAATTCTTCTCTTCTTAGTTTTGAAATTTTGCTTCAAAATTTATACTAAGCTAGCACTTGGAGGAGTCAATAGAGGTGATAGGGAAACTCACCCAAGGAAATACAAACAACATAAACTCACCCAAGGAAATACAAACAACATACAACAAGCTTAGAGCTTCATCCAAAAGGAATTTTTGAAATTTCACCATATAACAATGTAAGTGATTCCACCACTTTTCTTGATTTTTCACACTTAAAATCATGTTTAGGATCTATTGGCATGTCTTCGATACTAACAATGGTATCAGAGCCTTACTAAATATGATTTTGAAAACTAGAGTTTATAAACTTTAATTAGGAATTTTTGTTTGGAGCATGAAAATTCAAAATTGAGTTGTTGGTTGATGTTAGATGATGATAACTTGGAGTTGTGCATTGTTGGATTGTTGAAAAATTGATTGGATCAAATTTCCCTAAATCCCTAGGTTGGCTAAAATTTTCCCTAGTTTAACTCATGGTGATTTTTAAAATTTTTGACAATTGGATGTGTTAATGACATGAAATATATGTTGAATGTTGATTTAATTGGATTGGAATCAAATTGGATGTTAATTTCTTGTCATTTCCACGAGAAACATGTTGTTGGAGACTTGATTTTGCTTCAATTTGTATTGGACATGAATTGGAATGATAAGCATGATCAATTAGATTAATTAATATTTTGGAAATGTTAGATTAATTAAATAGTTATGTTAATTACACTTAAATTGGATTAATATAATATTTGAAATATTGTGTTAATGTAAATTAGTCCCTAAAATACTAATTGGGCTAATTTGGTTATATTTGGATTAATGGGCTTGGTTGGGCCAAGTTTGGTTATGGACAATTGGGTTGGATCCAATTAGGCCTAAACTATTTTCATAAAAATCTAAAATATGACTTTTGGGCATTTAATAATCTAATTGGGCCTAATGGGCCAAAATTAATTTATGGCATAAGGTGATTCCTAAATGGGCAAAGACATTATGGGTTTGATCCATAATGGTCAAAATTCAATGCCTAAAGAATTAATTAAAGCCCATTGGACCTAATAGAATTGTCATTGGATGCTAAATGGGCCTTTGAGACCATAAGGATTGGATTTGGAATCCAAGTCTAAAAAGACATTATTATAATAGAATAAGTGTAATTGTATAATTTGGAATTAAACTTGAATTAGTATTGAATACAATTTAAATTGGATTTAAATTGTAGTTCGATATAATTCAAGAATACTTACTTTGAATATTTATTCTTAAACGAGTTGGACTCGCTCAAATCAAATCATTGTATGAACATTGGATGGTCATTAATTGAAGAATTAATTAATTGACAACATGCTATGTGTGAATGCTTGGATGTATTTGTTTTAATAATGTATATCGGATGAATATTAGATGGGTGAGGGCAATTTTGGAAATTGTTGTAAATATTGTATTTATTCGAAATTGGACCTGCGTGTCCAGCCTATCACCTCTTATTCTCATTGTATTTCTCTTCTCACCAATTCCCCTCAATGTAAATGAGGTTTCTTATAGTGTTATGTAATTGGGTATATAGAAGAATGTTAAGTGCTAGCGAGAGAAAGAAAAAGAAAAGAGAGAGATTTGTTCTAGGAAAAAATGTGAATATCCATCCACATATCATTATTATATTTATTTTTTGCGCCTTATTATGCTTTTAGAATGCATGTTTAATGATGTATGATGAGACCTAATCAAAGATAATAAATTGGTTGCCAATTTCTGAAAACGCCCTTGCATTTAATATTAAGCGTTTCCTTCCATTGAGTGGTTCTCTCTCAAGATCCAATATTGGCTTTGATTTGTTGGCCAAAGTCAAGATCATTGTCTATCGCGGATGTGTTTAAACCATGAAAGCTTTGTTAATATCACATGTCTTGGGCTGTTGTGACTTGTTGGCCAAAGTCAAGGTCACTCTTGTTCATCGACGTGGATTACGAAGCTTTCCCACTGTCAATGGGTCGCGCTTAACTGGATCATTAAGCTTGTTGAGCTAAAGCCAAGGCTTAGTTGATTCAGAGGAAACAAGTTAGGAAATATATTAGATATATGTTTCGGACTTGGATGTCCACCTACCGGATCTAGGAATTGGATGGGATCCAATTGATCTTAGAGATCTACCTAGTTAAATTTTATACAGCTTGTTGGCCAAAGACAAGGTTGTGTATTATTTAACGGGATCCTAGCCCACTAGGAAACTAGGTTTCCCGAGTACTCAACGGAGGGTTAGAGGCTCGCCGAAAATTAGTGGGAGGCTAGTATTAAATTTACAATTTGTTTAATACTCGCTAATATGCGCGCTCTATATTATTATTATTATTTCTCGTTATTATATTTACTAGGTGGACTAATATTATTCATTTATTGTTTTCTTTGAACAGTTAGACTGTACTCAACACTACTTCATTTGTTACTGGTTATATAGTTGTACTATAGTAACCATTGCATTTGAGTGTACCTGAAATATTTTATTGGATAGTTGGACTATAGCAATCAAAATTGCTGGAAAGATAAGCGTTATGGACATAATAATTGGTTAGAATGTCTTAACGGCGCAAATTTTCTAGACTAGGAAATGAACCTCAGGATAGTCCTCGGAACTGAGAAGTTGCTCTATGTAATAGAGAGACCTCTCGGGCCTGAGCCCGGACTTTAGCAGCCAGTAGAGCATGAGCTTTTGAAGACTCACCGTGATGATAACTTTACGGCTCAATCCGTTATGCTTGCTGCAATGACTCATCAGTTTTGTTGTCAGAACAAGGGATTGGATCATTATGCAATGATGTTGAAATTGAAGGATCTTCATAGATCTAATCTTAGATCTCAGAAGTATGATTTGCAAAAGAAGCTCTTTCGCTCTCGTATGTCAGAGGGTACATCTGTCGAACACTACATGTCGTAGATGATTGCTGACATCGAATAGCTACATCAGTTGAGCATTACCTTCGAGGCCGAGACTTCCATAGATTTGATCTTACAGTCTATGCCCGATTGCTGGGGCGGGTTTATCATGAACTATAATATGATGAACCAATAGAAAACTCTTGGAGAGTTAATGGCTAGCTGAAAGAGAGGCAGAGCCAGAGCTTCTGAAAGGTAAGAAGCATGAGGCGCATCTTACTTCGACATCCAAGAAGGTCAAGGCTTGGCCGAAGACTTCTGGGGGTGTGAAGAAGAAGAAGAAGAAGGGCAAGGCTAAATCATCACAGTCTTCTGGGAAGACAAAGGACAAATCCCAAGACGTCCGCTTACACTGTGGCAAACAGGGTCACTGGAAGCGTGACTGTCGTAAGTTCAAGGCGGACTTGGAGGAAGCGAAGGCGGGCAAGGCTCCGGCTTCAGATATGTTTGTTATTGAAATAAACATGTCTACTACTAGTTTCAAAAATTACTTTTTGATATTGGATGTGGTACTCACATATGTACTGATGTGCAGGAGCTGCAGATTAGCAGGAGAATGGCTTCAGGGGAGATCGACATGCGAGTCGAAAATGGGACGAGAGTCGTCGTTTTGGTCGTTGGCACCTATGTTTTGAATCTGCCCTCAGGGAATGTATTTACATTAGGTGTAGGACACAGAAATCAGCGACGTTATTTCAGGCTCGCAGCCCGTTTGAGAGTACGGAGTAGCCCGCAGGGGACTAAATCGGAGAAATAAAATGGAGTCGCCACCTAGTGTGAACTGGGAAATGATTTAAGGCCGCACTCACCCCTCGCAAGGGAAAACCTCAAACCGTTGGGTTCAGAATGGTCCCTTACTTATGCCACTTGTAATGAACGGATTTATACGTTAATATAACCAAGTCTACGCAACATACATACGCAAGAATAACCCATATCTAAGTTTGCATACAACTGTTGGAAATGGTGATCGAGCACCATTCACTTTTTGTATGAATATTTGATATTTATGCAATATAATATTTATTTTATCATGATTATTTATTTTTATATATGGTAAAACTCTTACTTTATTTATATAATGTAAATCTAATTGTTAGATTACTCTAAGAGTTAGAGATTTCGAGTTACGCTCGGAACCTTATATGAATTTAGTAAAGATCCGAGAGTTACTACATATGGTGATATAGTTGCAAGAGTTGCAAATGGTGTTGAGAAATATCACGCATTCTCTCGAATATAAATTATTCCTAGTCTAGATATATTGACATGGGTCGGTCATTATATTGGTAAGACTAGTTCATTGTCTATATATGTAATGGACATATGGTTTGTCTCAACATATTGTGAGCTTAGCGGAAGTTCGTATAGAAATGCAGATATTCATTAGTTGAATGAATATTGAATAAACTCATAAAAATGACTAATAGATATTCCATAAAACTGTCAATAGTTATCTTTTCGAGTTGAGTAGTTATTGTGGTCCTTTGACTTGAGACACCACGGTGGTCTTGTGAGTGATACTTGTGCCTGATACCATGCATGTCAGAGACCTTTCATGGCCTGGCCTCTGGATGACTGTTAGGTATAGACCGATGCTCACGAAGATCGGTGTATGTTAATATGAGGATTCGTCAGTCCATATGGTTGGATTTTGTTTCCAGAAATTTTTAGAATATATTCCGGAAATCTTTTGGCCGAAAGTTCGTTGAAGAAATTGTTTCTTTAACCTTATAAATAATATTCAAAAAGATTTTTGCTATTTATTTATTAATGGAATATAAGGATAAAAATTTCATATATTGAGTAGATAAGGTTTTGACAGTATAACTATAACCTTACTCAATTGGAAATGCTAATGACGAAAGGACTATACATTAGCATTTTAACCTCGACTTGTATGGTTCGACGTGTCGTGTTGTTTTAGTCATGATTTGTAGGTGGGCAGGCCTTCATGAAATATGTATACAAGTATATGAGATATATATGTATATATATACGTAACAACCGAACGTGAGCCTAGAGAGTTCCACTATATTAAGTTTACTCGTTGAGTACTAGGGCGACCTTTCGTCAAATGTTGACAAAATATTTTTTGGGTTTTTAGGATTAAATTGTTTAATCCGATAATTCATGAGATGAATTGAATTAATTAATTTTATATCAAGAGTTGATATAAATGTATTGTATAATTAATGTAAGTTTGATTTACATTAAATTAGTAATTATTTTGTGAATTAATTTAATTGTTAAATTAATATACAATATTAATTACTTAGCTTATACAATTAATTAATTAAAGCAAAATTGAATTATTTGGTTAAAGTAACTAAATGATTCATAAATGTAACTTAGTTACTAAAGTTGGTGAGATTAATATTTAACTTTGGTTGAGTTAAATTTTTTGAATATGTGGTGTAGGGAAAAGATTCCCTTAAACCATGGTTTAAATGAAAGGCTTTGATTTATTTTATTAATTTTAATTAATAAAAAGAAAATGAAAAACAATTGCTTTGTTTTTTTTCTCTTTGGCTCACTGCTTCTGCCGAAAATAAATAAATTGATTTTTGGCTTCTTTCTCAACTTACCTACTGCAGTTGACCAACAAAAAGTAATAAAAAAGAAAATGAGAACAACAAAGTCTATGGGCTTTTCTTTTTCTTCTCTCTCTGCCGAAAAGAAAGCAATTTTCATTTTCCTTGCTTTTGCTCTCTGCTTGCCGAAAGAACAAGAGAAGAATTAATTTTGTTTTTCAAAATCAAGTCTATATCTCACCAAAGGTCACCCAAATAAATTATCATGAGCATATAATTAATCCTTAAGAGTTAGAGGTTGATTATTGTTCTTGAAGTTTTCTTTTCCTAGGGTTTTAAGAGTTAAAATTTGGGGAAAAATTGGTTGCTACTCTTGAGTGATCAAACCACCTTTTGAACACCAAGATTTGTTCTTGGAGGAGCTCAATTTGGTGGAGATAGAAGGAAGCTCAATTTGGTGGAGGAAGAAGGGATTTGAAAGGACTCAATACGGTGTTAGTGAAACCATTGTGATTTTCCCAATATTGCTAAAGCGTGAGGGATTGGTTATAATGTTTTCTACTATTTCGGTTAAGCATGAGATGAGTCGAATTTAAGAGAAAGTATTTTCCAATATTGCTAAAGCGTGAGGTTAATATTAGTATCTTACTTTCGGCAATAGGCAAGTTGATCTAAAATTGAACTATCCAATATTGCTAAAGCGTGAGGATGAGATTCGTTTTAGGACCGAATGTAAGAGTTGCATGAGATGCAATTGACAATAGTTATCTACCTTCTCGAATTTACAATGGTCAATATTGCTAAAGCGTGAGACTTGCGTAAATGTCAAGAAGGATATACTTTGCATTGTGAGATTTAAGAGTTAAATTTCCGTATTCTTGTTATGTAGAGATTATAAAGAATATGTAACACAATGCGAGGGCACTTTATAGAAAAAGTAAATCAATATTCTATTTAGTGTTTTATCATGATATTTAAATATTAATTTCTGCTTTATTTTATCCTTGTGTAGACAGAATGTCTGTGTCGAACTCGCTTTCGCGTATACTTGATACGCATAAGCTCCAAGGTACTGTTAATTATAATATTTGGCTTATGAATCTCCGTATTCTTTGCCAAGCGGAGCAACTTGAATATGTTCTTGATCGTCCAATGCCCGCAAGGGTTTCGGATGATGCTTTAGATGAAGAACGTGAGACGTTCATCAAATGGAAGGATGATGATCGGAAAGTCCGATCATACATCTTGGGATCTATGGTGCCAGAACTACAGAGGAAGTATATGCCGATGCCTGATTCCGGATCCATTTTGATGCATATGAAGGAACTATTCAGTGATCGACCATAGGTAGAGATGCATAAGGTGGCTGTCGAGCTTTTCCATACTTTCCTCCCGGAGGGAAACCTGTTAGCCCACATGTGATGAGGCTAATAGACTGTATCGAAGAGCTTGAAAGGATGGATATTCCTATTGATAACCGCCTCGGGAATAATGTGATTCTCGCATCTCTTCCTAAGTCTTTCAATGACCTTATCGTTAACTTTAACATGCATAAGATGCTTCCCACCTATTCTGAGTTGCACAATATGTTGCTGACGGCTCAAGAAGACATGAATAAGAATAGTTATGCTTTCATGGTCACTGGTGGTTCTTCTTCTGGACCTTCTCAGGCTTCTCAAAAGCTGGCTGGGAAGAAACAGAAAAAGAAGAAGAAAGTTAAAGGTAAAGGTCCAAAGGTTGCTTCCGCAGGGGTTTCTAAACCGAAGGTGAAGACAGATGTTGCAAAAGGAAAATGTTTCCACTGCGACATGCTTGGACACTGGAAACACAACTGCCCAATATATTTAGCTTCTTTGAAGATAGAGCCCTCAAGTATTTGTTTTCCTATTATTGACATTACACTTGCTTTTGATTCTAGTTCGACGTGGGTGTTAGACACTTCTTGTCCTTCTCATATCTGCAATTCGTTGCAGGATCTGAGAGAAACTAGAAGACTAAAGCCGGGAGAGATCCAACTGCGAGTAGGGAATAGAGATTCTCTACAAGTTGAAGCAGTAGGATTTTTGTGTTTGACACTCTCGGATGAATGTAATATTACACTTAATAACTGTTATTTTGTGCATAATATGATACGACAAATCATCTCACTTCATGTACTTGACAGTGAAAGATTTCATGTAAATATTAAAGATGGTCTTTTGAATTTATATGATAATGTGAATGTTTTGCTTGTTTCATGTCCCATGGTTGATGGTCATTACATTCTTACCAAAAATCGTGATGTCTTTAATATAGAGAAATCTAAAAGGAAAAGATCGGAAGAAATAAATAACACAGAACTTTGGCATATGAGATTAGGTCATATAGGCATAAACGCCTAACCAAACTAGTTAAGGATGGTGTGATATCGGATCTAACCATAGAACCTTTACCAGTTTGCGAATATTGTATTCAAGGTAAAATGACCAAATCCTCATTTAGTGGTGTTGGACACCGAGCTAATGATTTATTGGAACTTGTACATTCCGATGTATGTGGTCCTTTAAATCATGCTACCATGGGTGGGTTTCAATACTTTGTAACTTTTATCGATGATTTGTCACGATATGGTTATGTGTTTCTTATGAAACACAAATCGGAAACTTTTGAAAAGTTCAAAGAATACCGATTTGAAGTAGAGAAACAAACCGGAAAACTCTTGAAATGCCTTCAATCAGATCGGGGCGGTGAGAACATGAGCAGTGAGTTCGTGAGTTATTTAAAAGAGAATGGGATTCTCGCTCAGTATGCTCCTCCAGGCACTCCTCAACACAATGGTGTTTCGGAGAGGAGGAATCGAACTTTATTAGATATGGTTCGATCGATGATGAGTTTTACTGATCTACCAATATACTTATGGGGCCATGCTCTAGACACTGTCTCTTATCTTTTGAACAAAGTTCCATCGAAAGCTGTTCCGACTACTCCGTATGAGTTATGGACTGGAAAGAAACCGAGTCTTAAATATGTTAAGATTTGGGGTTGTCATGCCTATGTAAGAGTTGCACAGCGGGATAAACTTGCACCTAGAGGGTACAAGTATCGATTCATTGGATATCCTAAAAATTTCATGGGATATCAGTTCTATGATCCCGAGAATCGAAATGTGTTCGTTGCTCGGAATGCAACTTTCTTAGAAACATAATTTGTGTTAGAAAGTGCAGATCATAGAATGATTGATTTAGATGAAGTCAATTAAAGTAACATTGAATCGACGATAGAACCAGAAGTTCAAGAAGATGAGATACCTTTGACACAACCACCTCGTAGGTCACAAAGGATATCGAGACCCCCTGTCAGGTACATGACGTCATCTGATGATACACTCTATGTTTTCTTAATTGAAGAAAAAAGATCCTTTAACCTACAGTGAGGCGATGTTAGACATCGATGTGGAGAAATGGCTGGAAGCTATGAAATCCGAGATTGCCTCAATGCATGATAATCAAGTCTGGGACTTGGTTCCGCTTCCCGACGGAATTGTTCCTATCGGTTGTAAATGGGTTTACAAGAGGAAGCGGGGGCCCGATGGAAATGTTGAAACCTTTAAGGCCCGACTAGTAGCAAAAGGATATACTCATAAATCAGGTATTGATTATGAGGAAACCTTTTCTCCTGTAGCCATGCTTAAGTCAATCAGGATTTTATTAGCTATTTCTGCACACTATGATTATGAAATTTGGCAGATGGATGTGAAAACGGCTTTTCTGAATGGAAATCTTGAGGAAGATATCCATATGGAACAACCCGAGGGATTCACATTCGCCAAAGATCCTAATCTGGTATGTAAGCTTAAAAAGTCTATTTATGGACTTAAATAAGCTTCCCGTAGTTGGAATCTTCGTTTTGACGATGTCATCAGATCGTCTGGTTTCATTAAAAATGAAGAGGAATCATGTGTCTATAAAAAGGTAAGTGGGAGCATGGTAGTATCTTAGTGCTTTATGTTGATGATATACTTATTATCAGAAACGATATAGGTATGTTACAATCTGTCAAAGCCTATCTCAGTAAGAATTTCTCCATGAAGGATTTGGGAGAGGCCTCTTATATACTAGGTATAAAACTTTATAGAGATAGAGCGAGGAGGTTGATAGGACTCTCTCAGTCCAAGTACATTGATTTGATCTTAGAAAGGTACAACTTTATTGACTGTAAGACAGTCAATGTGCCTTTCAAACATGGTATTCATCTGTCTAAGAAAATGTGTCATAAGACAGATGATGAAAGGGCTAAAATGCTTAGCCAGCCTTATGCTTCCGCTGTTGGTAGCATAATGTATGACATGTTATGTACTAGACCTGATATCAGCATGGCTATAAGTGTTACAAGCCGTTATCAGTCTGATCCGGGTCAAGACCATTGGATGGCTGTGAAACATATTCTGAAATACCTTAAGGGTACAAAGGATAAGTTTCTCATTTATGGAGAAAATGACTTACAATTGAGAGGTTACACAGATTCAGATTTTCAATCTGATCCAGATGATATAAAGTCTACATCTGGGTTTGTGTTTTCTCTCAACGGCGGTGCCATTAAAGTTTGTAAAGTACAAACTGAACAAAATGTAGCGGATCCACTAACTAAAGCCTTAACTCCCAAGGTGTTTGAGAAACACGTGGAGTCCATGGGTATTAGATACTGTCGTGAATGGCACTAGATCAAGTGGGAGTGTTGGAAATGGCGATCGAGCACCATTCACTTTTTGTATGAATATTTGATATTATGCAATATAATATTTATTTTATCTTGATTATTTATTTTATATATGGTAAAACTCTTACTTTATTTATATAATGTAAATCTAATTGTTAGATTACTCTAAGAGTTAGAGATTTCGAGTTACGCTCGGAACCTTATATGAATTTAGTAAAGACCCGAGAGTTACTACATATGGTGATATAGTTGCAAGAGTTGCAAATGGTGTTGAGAAATATCACGCATTCTCTCGAATATAAATTATTCCTAGTCTAGATATATTGACATGGGTAGGTCATTATATTGGTAAGACTAGTTCATTGTCTATATATGTAATGGACATATGGTTTGTCTCAACAGACTGTGAGCTTAGCGGAAGTTCGTATAGAAATGCAGATATTCATTAGTTGAATGAATATTGAATAAACTCATAAAAGATGACTAATAGATATCCCATAAAATTGTCAATAGTTATCTTTTCGAGTTAAGTAGTTATTGTGGTCCTTTGACTTGAGACACCACAGTGGTCTTGTGAGTGATACTTTGTGCCTGATACCATGCATGTCAGAGACCTTTCATGGCCTGGCCTCTGGATGACTGTTAGGTATAGACCGATGCTCACGAAGATCGGTTGGTGTGTGTTAATATGAGGATTTGTCAGTCCATATGGTTGGATTTTGTTTCCAGAAATTTTATAATATATCCGGAATCTTTTGGCCGAAAGTTCGTTGAAGAAATTGTTTCTTTAACATTATAAATAATATTCAAAAAGAGTTTTGCTATATTATTTATTAATGGAATATAAGGATAAAAATTCATATATTGAGTAGATAAGGTTTTGACAGTATAACTATAACCTTACTCAATTGGAAATGCTAATGACGAAGGGATTATACATTAGCGTTTTAACCTCGACTTGTATGGTTCGACGTGTCGTGTTGTTTTAGTCATGATTTGTAGGTGGGCAGGCCTTCATGAAATATGTATACAAGTATATGAGATATATATGTATATATATACGTAACAACCTGTTGGTTTCTATAATATGTCCCAAGGAAAGATTAAGCATTTGAAATACAATAAATGAATATATTTTAACTTTGAAGTATGGCGGAATCATACTTACAATGCTTTGTTGATGAAGAAAATCAAACCAAAATGGAAGCTCCAAGTGTTGATTGATTCGGCCAAGAGGAGAAGAAGGTGGAAAGCTCCAAGCTTTGTGAATCCTTGCTCTATGATGGTTTCCCTATCACCTCTTTTGATCCCTTGAAGGTGCTAGCCTTGCATGTGAGGAGATGTTCCAAACAACCACACTATCTTCAAGCTTTTTGGCAACCAAAATGAAGAAGATGAAGACCAAAAACTGCATGCAGTTTTCGGTAATGTGAGAGAGAGAAGAGAGATTTTTCTTGTTGATTTTTGATACCAAAAAATCAATTTATATTTATGCCATAATATTTATTAAATAATAATAAATCTATGACACAAACCATGCAAAGGCTTAGAGTGTCAAACACTCAAATTCCATGCATAACATTTGAGTGTATTAATACACTATCACCATGCAATGCATTATCAATAAAATAATACATATAATGACATGTGTCATGTGGGCCCCACACGTTTCCAAATGAAAGTGGGCCCACGTGCACTCACGCGTTCGGGTTCGATATTTCCGAAATACCGAACTTGCGTCGCGACGTTAATTAAATCGAATTTCGAATTTAAATAAATAATCGCGCCTAGCGAAATTATTATTTACGCGCTAACGAATTAATTCTAAATTAACTCGTATGCCCGAAATTAAATCTAATTTTAATTTCGCGTCGAAATCGAATTTCAATTATTATATCGAAAATAATAATTTTACTGATTAATTCCAAATTAATCGTTCTCTCTCTCTAAATAAGGCACTTTATCCGAGATAAAGTTTCTCCGCAATTAATCCAAGATTAATTAAGTTCGAATCAAATATCATAGGTGAATCTTCAGGAAGCGACCCAAGAGATCTCCGGATATGTTGGCAGTAAATACGGTCGTCGGATAATCCGAACACGCACGTACCTCGTAACTACGTTCTTACCGATTCACAAGACAAGGTTGGCTTCTAGCAAAGCGCCATGCCTACCCAATTCTCCAGAAATATTCTTATGTGTCGTTCAAAAACTTGCTGAAGAACAGCCTTCGTCAGCGGATCTGCAATGTTGTCATCTGATGTGACCTTCTCGACTTTTACATCGCCACGATGTATAATCTCCCGAATCAGATGGTAACGTCGAAGAACATGCTTGGACCGTTGATGAGACCTTGGTTCCTTAGCCTGTGCTATAGCCCCGTTATTGTCACAATACAATGGAACGGGCTCAGCTGCTAACGGAACTACTCCTAATCCGATTAGGAACTTTCGGATCCAAACCGCCTCCTTTGCTGCTTCAGATGCAGCGATGTACTCCGCTTCTGTTGTTGAATCGGCAACAGTATCTTGCTTGGAAGATTTCCAGCTCACTGCTCCGTTATTCAAACAAAAAATGTACCCGGATTGCGACTTGTAGTCATCCTTGTCGGTTTGGAAACTTGCATCGGTATACCCAGATACCGCAAGTTCTCCACCTCCATAAATTAAGAAAGCATCCTTAGTTCGTTTAAGATACTTAAGGATATTCTTAACTGCTATCCAGTGACCTTCACTGGATCGGCCTGATAGCGACTGCACATGCTCAAAGCATATGAGACATCAGGTCGTGTGCATATCATGGCATACATGATCGATCCGACTGCCGAGGCGAACGGTATCCGACTCATGTGGTCTCTCTCTTCCTGAGTCTTAGGACACATGTCCTTAGACAGAGAGGTACCACGTACCATTGGAACCAATCCCCTCTTGGATTGTTCCATGTTGAATCGCTTCAACACTTTATCAATATATGTACTCTGGAGAGTCCAAGCAGCTTTCTAGATCTATCCCTGTAGATCTTTATTCCAAGAATAAAGGGCTTCTCCCAGATCTTTCATGGAGAATTTTAATGAAAGCCAAGCTTTCACCGACGTTAGCATGGGAATGTCATTGCCTATAAGCAATACGTCGTCGACATAAAGGACAATAAAAGTAAGTGCTCTCCCACTAACCTTCTTGTATACACAAGGGTCATCTACGTTTTGCACGAAATCATATTCTTTTATGATCTCATCAAAACGCTGATTCCATGACCGTGATGCTTGCTTCAATCCATAAATGGATCGATTTAACTTACAAACCTTGTTTGCAAGTCTAGGTACGATAAAACCGTCAGGCTGTTGCATATAAACATCCTCCAAAAGGTTTCCGTTAAGGAAAGCGGTTTTAACGTCCATCTGCCATATCTCGTAATCGAAATATGCAGCTATTGCAAGCATTATCCGAATGGATTTAATCATGGCAACGGGTGAGAAGGTTTCGTCATAATCAATACCATATTGTTGACGATACCCCTTCGCTACAAGCCTAGCTTTGTACGTTTGTACGTTGCCATCCATGTCGGTCTTCTTCTTGAAGATCCATCTGCATCCAATAGGCTTTACGCCTTCTGGTGCATCAACCAGTGTCCAAACTTGGTTGGCGTACATGGAATCCATCTCGGACTTCATGGCATCTTGCCATAAAGCGGAATCGATATTTTGTATCGCTTCCTCATACGTAGCCGGTTCATTATCCTCAATAAGATTAATATCTACATGAGGTGAGATCAGGAACCCATACCTCTCAGGTACTGTTCTGACTCTCTCCGACCTACGCGGTCCTTGTGTATGTGAAGTTTGTGGTACAGACTCATCCCGGACGGTCTGTTCTTGTTCCGTCGTTGATTCATTGCCAGGAACAGTATCACTACGATCTTCATCGAGTTCTACTTTCCTCCCACTTACCACTGCATTTATAAAATCCTTCTCAAGGAAAAATGCTTGTAGAGCAACAAATACTTTGTTCTCTTGTGGGTGATAGAAGTAATATCCTTTGGTTTCCCTAGGATATCCTACAAAAAGGCATTTATCAGTTTTGGGTTCAAGTTTGGTACCTTCCAAACGTTTAACATGGCCCAGCATCCCCAAATCTTCAGGAAAGAGAAACCTGGTTTCCTTCCTGTCCATATCTCATATGGAGTCTGTTCAACAGACTTCGACGGTACCTTATTCAAAATAAGTATAGCACTGTTTAATGCGTATCCCCAGAAGGATATTGGTAGCTCAGTGCGACTCATCATTGACCTTACCATGTCCAACAAGGTGCGGTTTCTCCGTTCGGACACACCGTTTAATTGCGGTGTTCCAGGAGGAGTCCACTGTGAAAGAATACCATATTCTTTCAAGTAATCTTGAAACTCATAACTTAAGTATTCGCCACCACGGTCTGACCGTAATGTCTTAATACTCTTCCCTGTTTGTTTCTCCACTTCGTGTCGAAACTCTTTGAATTTCTCAAAAGTTTCCGACTTGTGTCTCATAAGATACACATAACCGTAACGAGATGCATCATCTGTAAAGGTTACGAAGTAGTGAAATCCACCTCTAGCCTGGCTAGACATGGGCCCGCATACGTCAGTATGAACGAGAGCTAACAGTTCTGTGGCACGTTCACCTTTACCGCTAAAAGGTGATTTAGGCATTTTGCCTAAAAGACAAGATTCGCAGACGTCATATGAATTGGGATCAAATTCGTCCAAGTACCCACTCTTCGAAAGTGTGGATATGCGAGTCTTGTTAATGTGTCCTAGACGACAATGCCACATATAAGCTTCATCTTTTAGATTACTCCTTTTGAGCCTTTGTTTGTCATTTTAGGAGATTCATTTATATTCAAAATATAAAGACCGTTATTTGCAACAGCTGTGCAATTTCTGCATCATTTTTATATAAATAACACCCAGTGTTTCTAATAACAAAAGTGTAACCCTGCTGGGTTAACAAGGATACAGATATAATATTCCTAGTTAAACTAGGTACAAAATAACAGTTCAAAAGTTAAGTACATGCCCTGAGGGCAGTTCTAAAACAAAAGTCCCTACGGCCAAAACAGCAACTGGTGTTCCGTTCCGACCCGTAGATCCATCTCCCCTGACGCCAGCATCCTGCTATCATGCAGATCCTGCACATCAGTACAAATATGAGCACCACAACCAGAATCAAAAATCCAATTTTTAAAACTAGAAGTATTCATATTTATCTCAATAACAAACATACCAGAGGCGATAGCCTTGCCAGCTTGATATCCTCCCTCTGCACAATGCTCATTGGCAGTCACGTTTCCAGTGTGTTAGACATTATGTCCCATAGCGTCACTGTTGTAAATGATATTGTTTATTGTACAAAATTAACTATGTGATAATGAAATTGCCTTTTGCCTTTGGTAAATATTATTTACTTTGATATATAAATGGCGAAAGTCCATATGATTAGTACTGGATTGAGATGATATGAGACAGTATCAATCCATAAAGGTTAATCATTAAATATCCCTAGCCGTAGTATTATCGAGACTGGACATCGATAATGCGGAATAGACTAGTATTGCGTTGTGCACGTTGTGAGGGCACAACGGCATAGTTCTCATATATTTAAGTATTGGATACTTATGCAAGTGCGATAGGAGGTTGTGTTTTACCGATGGTACGGAAAACAGCTTCGCTCTGGATAGACCCCGCGGAATCCCATTGGTAGTATGTCTACGTGTCTATGGGAGGCCGCATCAGGGTAGGTGTATATGGTCTTGACCTGAGACTTACATCGCTAGTACTTGCGACAATCGGTAAACTTAGTTTTGGTGGTTGGACCTTGACCGGTTCTGTGTACACCTCTTCTGGGTTTATCGAGAATCGTAGTGTACTGGATGTGATGTCAAGATGGAAGTATCGCTTCAGACATATGGAGGTGATGATCACGCAGGACACAGAACTAGTACTCTATAAAAGGTTGCAACCGTCGGGACAATATGACAAGGTCAGGATTGTCCGATTTAAAGAGACTAGTTGCTTGATGTCCGATATATGTTTCGTACGGGGCAGACACATCTCCAGCCCCAGGCCTAGCATGTGATCATCCGATATGGATCGATGTACGCAATACTACGGTATACTACGCTTGATATAGATCTTATATTCCTATAAGAATATTTCTGGAGAATGGGTAGGCATGGCGCTTTGCTAGAAGCCACCTTGTCTTGTGAATCGGTAAGAACGTAGTACGAGGTAAGGCGTGTTCGGATTATCCGACGACCGTGTTTACTGCCAACATATCCGGAGATCTCTTGGGTTGCTTCCTGAAGATTCACCTATGATATTTGATTCGAACTTAATTAATCTCGGGATTAATTGCGGAAAAAAACTTTACTCGGATATTAAAGTGCCTTATTTAGAGAGAGAGAACGATTAATTTGGAATTAATCAGTAAAATTATTATATTCGATATAATAATCGAAATTGATTTCGACGCGAACTTAAAATTAGATTTTAATTCGTTAGCGACGTAAATAATAATTTCGCTAGGCGCGATTATTTATTTAAATTCGATTTAAATAACGTCGCGACGTAAGTTCGGTATTTCGGAAATATCGAACCGAACGCGTGAGTGCACGTGGGCCCACTTTCATTTGGAAACGTGTGGGGCCCACATGACACATGTCATTATATGCATTATTTTATTGATGATGCATGCATGGTGATAGTGTATTTTACACTCAAATGTTATGCATGGAATTTGAGTGTTGGACACTCTAAGCCTTGCATGGCTTGTGTCATAGATTTATTATTATTTAATAAATATTATGGCATAAATATAAATTGATTTTTGGTATCAAAATCAATTAAGAAAATCTCTCTTCTCTCTCTCACTCTTGGCCGAAACCTGAAATAGTTTTTGCTCTCCTTCTTCTTCAATTTTGGTTGCCCAAAAACTTGAAGAAGGGTTGTTGTTTGGAACATGCAAGGCTAGCACTTCAAAGGGATCAAAAGAGGTGATAGGGATGGAAACCATCAAGAGCAAGGATACAACAAAGTTTGGTGCTTTCTTCTTCTTGTCTTCTTGGCCGAACCTAATCTACCTTGGAGCTCTTCCATTTGGTTTGATTTTTCTTCATCAACATTGCATTGTAAGTATGATTCCGCCCATACTTCATGTTTATATATTCTTTGTTGTATTTCATGTATGCTTAATCTTTCCTTGGGACATATTATAGATCCAACAATGGTATCATGGAGCCATGGTTAAGCATGAAATACTTTAGGTTAAAATTTGATAAAATTGGTTGAAGCATGTTCTTGTGAAATTTGATGAATAAGTATGCTTGCATGTATATAGATGATGTTATATGGAATCAATTTATGAAAAATGCATTGGATGATTTTTCCCCAAAATTTAACTTGGCCGAATGGGTGTGATAAATTGATTGAAGCATGTCTTGTGAAATTTGATGAACAAGTATGCTTGCATGTATATAGAATGATATTACATGGAATCAATTTATGAAAAATGCATTGGATTGATTTTTCCCCAAAAATCTTGACCTTGGCCGAATGGCATGAAGAAATTGATAGAAGCATGTTCTTATGAAATTTGATTAATAAGTATGCTTGCATGTGTATAACATGATGTTATATGGAATCAATTTTATGAAAAAATACATTGGATGATTTTTCCCCAAATTCATGCCTTGGCCGAATGTGTTGCTACTTGGAGTGGATTGAAATTTTTTGTTTTAAGATCATTGGATGACTTAGAACGTGTACGGGACGTAGATTAGTAATTCAATCGGATTTGAAAAAAAACAAATCGACACAAAAACTCACCTTGGCCGAATGTACAAGGACATGAAAAGGAGTTGATTTTTTTTTGTTAAAATTAATGTTGGACATTTATTTTGACCAATACATGATTAATAAATTAAATGGGTATTTTTTGAAATATTTGGTTTAATATATTAATCTTGTATTACACTTTAATTAATTGGACTTTAATGTTTGGAATATTAAAATTTAATAATGGGCTTAATTGGTGAATTGGGCTTTTAATATTGTATTGGGCATAATGGGCTTGGTTGGACCAAGTAGATTGGGCCAAATGGATTGGATCCAATTTGGGCCTAAATCACTCCATTAAGTCCAAATATAATATAATGGGCTTTAATAATTTAATTGGGCCTTATGGGCTTGAAATTGGTTTTATGGCACTTAAGGGGGTGATTCCTTATTTGGGCTTGGTAATTGGGTATGACCACATTGACCAAAGCCCAAGCCTTAATAAATCAATTGAAAGCCCATTTGACTTGAATTAAATTAACATTGGATGTTAGTTGGGCTTTGAGACCCAAAGAATTGGATTTAGAATCTAAGTCTTTAAAGCACATTAAAAGTGTAAATATTTAATTTGGAATTAAATAATTGAATTAGTATTGAATACGAATTGAATTTGATTTAATTAGTAATCGATATAATTCGCGAATTCATACCTTATGTACTTATTCTAAATCGAGTTGGACTCGCGCAAAAATCAAAACGCTTGTTTTGAACATTGGATGATCACTTAAACAAAGACTAATTAATTGGATTAGATTGGTTGTAAAAGCATGTCTTGTTTGTGCATATAT